>CM056053.1:256794705-257307205 GCA_029574335.1 Rana kukunoris | reverse complement strand
ACAATAGACCCCCCCCCCCCCCCTACACGCTTTTGCATTACATACTTTTAGTGCTGCAGGTGCTGTAACTGCATTCCCACTACATTCCTGCTGAAAAAAAGCCCCAGCCATACCCCATACTAGTTCTGTGGAAGTGACATAAGTATTAAGCCTCGTACACACGATCGGATATTCTAATGGGAATTGTGTGATGACAGCTTGTTGGTGGAACATCTGACCATTTGTACAGTCTGTAGGGCAATTGTTGTCTTATTTTCTGCGGACAAATGTTGGATGGCAGGCTTTCAAATTTTCAGTGGACAACGGTCTGTTGTCGGATTTTACGATTGTGTCTACACAAGTCCGTCGGACAAAAGTCCAAAGTACCAACACTCATGCTCAGAAGCAATGCTCACCAAACACAACATTAGCAGAAGGTGCCCAAAGGGTGGCGTTAAGAGCTGAAAAACCATGTAGTACGTATAGTACGTCACTACGCTCATGTTTGTTGGACTACAATTCTTTGTCGTTGGTATGCAAGACAAATTTCTGTCCTGGTGTGATTTCACTTTTACTTACAGGTCTCCTCCTCTTCCCCATCTTATGGCTGGACAGTTAAGGAGAAGCAGCACAATGGTGAGTTTATTTGTAGACAAATAACGTCCATGCCACCCTCACTAACCCCTTCTCTATCTAAAACAAATAGCAACTGTAAAATCTTTAAAAAACCTTAACAAGATTTTGACAAAATATTAAACAAGAAAAACAAAAATCTAAACAAGACAAAATGGGGTAGATATGCTAAAACCAGAAAACACTCAGAATATAGTTTCGGCTGTGCATGGTAACCAATCAGCTTCCAACTCCAGCATTTAAGCTTACTATAAAACATGGAAGCTGGTCGGTTTTTATTCAGAGCTGCACTAGATATTGCATACAGGCATACCCCACTTTTAAGTACACAATGGGGTTTATTTACTAAAGCTGGAAAGTGCAAAATCAGGCTTCTACATAGAAACCAATGAGCTTCTAACCCCAGCTTGTTCAATTAAGCTTTGGCAATAAAACCTGGAAGCTCATTGGTTTCTATGTAGAAGTGAGCCTAATTTTGCACTTTCTAGCTTTAGTAAATAAACCCCATTGTGTACTTAAAAGTGGGGTATGCCTGTACACACAACCCCCTATATTTAATAGCAGCACCAGGTAATTAAACCAATAAAAACATTATAACTGGAACTGTACATATAAAGGATCTAATATAAACAAATAAACATCTAAATATAATAATAAGTAAGATATATATATATAAAGAAATTACACTTTGCTACAATGTAAATTAGTGAGTGTCCAGCTTGTATACCAGTGTAAATTTGCTGTCCCCTCAAAATAACTTAACACACAGCCATTAATGTCTAAACCGCTGGCAACAAAAGTGAGTACACCACTAAGTAAAAATGTCCAAGTTGGCCCCAAAGTGTCAATATTTTGTGTGGCCACCATTATTTTCCAGCGCTGCCTTAACCCTCTTGGACATGTAGTTCACCAGAGTTGCACAGTTTGCCACTGGAGTCCTCTTCCACTCCTCCATGATGACATCACATAGCTGGTGGATTTTAGAGACCTTGCACTCCTCCACCTGTTTGAGGATGCCCCACAGATGCTCAATAGGGTTTAGGTCTGGAGACATGCTTGGCCAGTCCATCACCTTTACCCTCAGCTTCTTTAGCAAGGCAGTAGTCATCTTGGAGATGTGTTTGGGGTTGCTATCATGTTGGAATACCCTTCACTGTTTACAGAAAAATGCATTAAATGTACCGTATTTATCGGCGTATAACACGCACCCTAGATTTAAAGCGGAGCTCCACCCAGGAAAACAACATTTTCCCATGTTGTTTAAAAAAATGAAATAAAAAAAAACTGAAAAAAAAAAAAAAAATACTCACCCGAAATACCTGTTGCTATGCGGAAGTCCGTAATCTGCCTCTTCCACTCCGCGGTGCCTTTTCTTCTTGTCCTTCTCCTTGTGAATGGGGCGCGCTGCTTTCTGGGAACTGTGTGTGTTCTCAGAGAGCAGCGCGCCCATTCACAAGCCAGCGTGAGACTCACGCAGGCGCAGTAGGAAATGGGCAGTGAAGCCGTTCGGCTTCACTGCCTGTTTCCCATAGTGTGGATGGCGGCGCGGGACCCGGAGCGATCGTGGGACCGGCATCGGGGGGCCCATCAGCGCGGGCAAGTAGGACAAGTTAAGTGTCCTTATTTAAAGTCAGCAGCTACACTGTTAGTAGCTGCTGACTTTAAAAAAAAAAATCGCGGCTGGAGCTCCGCTTTAAGAGGAATGTTTCAGGAAAAAACTTTCCACAGCCCCCTTGCGTATAACACGCAGGCACAGTTTACCCTCTATTTTCAGGGTAAAAAAGTGAGCGTTATACACCAATAAATACAGTATATATGATTATATACAGTATATATGATTATATACCGTATTTATCGGTGTATAACACGCACAGGCGTATAACACCCAGCCCTACTTTAAGAGGGAAGTTTCAGGAAATACCTTTCCACAGCCCCCTGTGTATAACACGCAGGCACAGTTTACCCTCTATTTCCAGGGTAAAAAAGTGAGTATTATATGCCAATAAATACAGTAGTTGTTAAATTGTCTTTTTAAAATCCTCTTTAGCCCTTATGGTTTGTGCATAAAAATACTTTATTATTTAGTAAGGTGGTGCTCTGATAATAAGTATATACCGTTAATGCAAAGCAACCAATTAGAATCAAGTTATTTTGTCAGGAATGGGAAATATGAAATCGAATGATCCTTATTTAATAGACTTACTAATTTAAGGTGTACTCAATATAGCAGTTAGACTGATTTTGCTATAGTTTGATAAGAGTTAAACATCAATCTTACTACTGTATTTCTCTTCTATTTGTCCTGTACATTGCCCAGTACAGCTGATGCTATCTATTTTATGAATAATAAAGTAGTAAAGATCACAGACTGTCACAAAATCTATGTAGAGTATGTCTCTTTATACCACCTTATTCAATCTGTGTGTGTGTGCGCATAATTGATTATTTTCAGATCCCACACAGCTACTGGACATATAAAAGTTGTTTAGACACCAGGTCTGTCTTTTTCTGCAACAATGGCAGAAACAATTATTTCACAAAGTCTAAAACAAAGGGGGAATCGATATATGGACAGTAGGGATGGGATTTCAGCTAATATATGTCTATTCCTCCGATTCACATCAGCACTTTCCAATCTTACACCAAATCCCAGATATAAAAGTGCAAAAATGTCTATATCGTATTATACTCCTAGAATATGGATGAACCAGAGAACCCATTAATAATATTTTTAATTAAACTCTGACTGGTAATGTATTTCATTTTAATTGAAAAATAAATATACATGCAATAAAAATTAATATGTGGTTATTTGTCATCTCTAATTTAGCTAGGTCAGTAACTTTCAGGATTTAAAATAATAAAGACATTTTTTTCGGGCTTTAAATGTAGACAAACATTCAATTGCATTAAACCACAATGGCCAATACAAATGCAGCATTCACTATGTGAATGTGAGCTTGTTGTCGGAAAATCCGTCAGTGTGTACGTTCCATCAGACATTTGCTGTCAGTATTTCCGACAACAAATGTCTGAGAGCTTGTCGGTAATTTCGATAGTCTGTAGTCAATTCTGATGCACAAAAATCCTATGCATGCTCGGAATCAATTTGACGCATTCTCAGCTTATCGTAGTGTTGTACGTGGCTGCGTTCTTGACGTTTGGAATTTCCAACAACATTTGTGTGTATGCAAGACAAATTTGAGCGAACAATCCGTCGGAAAAAAAATCCACGGTTTTGATGTCGGAAGGTCCGGACGTGTGTACGCGGCATTTGTGCTCATATTTGCAGCAAATAAATTATCCTAAGATTTTTCTTTACTGAGAAAGCTGAATGACATTCCTTTTTTCTTAAATCAAATTGTTTTACCTTTTTTTTACAGGATAAGTCAATCTTTTGCAAAAATGAATACATTATGTTTTTTATTATTATTATTAAAGGAGTTGTAAAGGAAAAAAATGTTTTGCGTAAAATTAATGTCTGCAAGGTTGACAGACAGAATAGTGTAATGACTCTATTAAAAAACGAGTAAATACCTATTAAATTCCTTCATCTATATCACCTCCGGCATTCTAGTTTCTATTCTCTCATTCACTTCCTGGTGTGCGGCACTCGTTCATGTACATTTCCCAGAATGCATTGCGGCACACCCAGTAATTCACACCCTCTTGAAGTCTCTAACATGTAGAGAGCGTCCTGCTGCACAGATGTAGTTCCCAGGAGGGGGCGAGCACGTCACTGACCACCGCAGTAAAGCCTCCCTTTACGGTGGTAAGTAACAATCAGACAAGCAGGAAGTGAACAGAACAGAGAAGAAATAGAGCAACTTCTGAGCAAAAACGAACAATGAAGAAGTTAAAAGAGGAATGTCTGCAGGTAAAGGATGCGTATTATGAAAAAAAAATGTTTCCTTTACAACCCCTTTAATAATAATAATACTAATAATAATAATATTAATAATATTAGCAACACATTTGCAAAAAAAAAAAAAAACATGCACTTATTTAATTTTTTGCAAATTAGCCTGAAATGGATTGCAACTCCAATTAGATGACCACAGGTTTAATGCATAGGCTCCTGCAGTATCTTCCTTCCACTCCTTGTATGTTTCGAGGTGTGGGCTTTCAGTTGGAAAGATTTAGTGTCAATGGGCTATGAGTGCAGGGATTAATATCTACAAGTCCGTATGGTATATAGGACTTGTAGTTTATTCATTTACAGATCTCCACGAATGTATGACGTGGCTATGTGGCTATGCACAGCTGTGCACAATTCAAAACGGACAGATTGTGAAGTAGAAGATCCCCCATACAGTGTTGAGTGGGGATGGAGTAGGTTTTGGGGGTGGGGGCAGATTAGCACCATGATACATGTTGATGTTACAAGCTAAATATGGATAGTTAGTCTTTAATCCTTTATTACTTCTTAGTGGTGCCTATCTTCTGCAGCCTTTGTTATAGCTCATATGGGCACCAAAAGGGTGATAAAAACACCAATCAATCATCTGTTTAACCAAACACCAACAAAATAACATTGTGGCTAATCAGGCCCTTTTACAATATGGCAGCAATGATGGTTTTTCTTAGTGGTGCGGCAAATTTAACATGGAATGTCATGTTTGCCAGACAGTGTAATTTGCCAAGTGTGCCCATGAAGTCAATGCAAAATTCCCCCTTGAGATTGGGAAATAACAGGCATCTAGGTGGCAGCTCAATTCACAATCCACCACAGATTACTTCTGGAGGTTGGGAGGGTTGCAGTAAGTTTACCTCTCGTGTGAATGAGTCCTTTTTGCAGCTACTTATTTTCTACATGTAAGTGCTGCAGTGATAGTTGTATGGTATTTCTCTGTGTGTGTTTACTAATGGTGACAACAGGGGACCACGCCTGTATAATGTGTGTTTAACAGCCCATTATAGTTTTCATAGGAAGCTTATATGTCTAGGTGACAAGCCACAAGGACATTTGGGAGACAAGAACAAAGTGTTGTCAAATAGAACAGGAATCAGGTATTGCTCTGAGATTTTTACTACATGTTTATCAAGATTTCCTTAACAGTTTTGTTGAAAAAAGCTTTTTGTTTATAAAGCACAACAGCTAAAGCTCAAAAACCCATGCAACTAAATGTGCCAGAAAACCCTTCACCTTTCCTCCAGTTCTGCAATGCTGCATCTGGTCATTTATTCAGTTAGATTTAGTCGCAAGGTTACAAATTTGTTTTTCATGTGCAT
Source organism: Rana kukunoris (assembly GCA_029574335.1). Taxonomy (NCBI): domain Eukaryota; kingdom Metazoa; phylum Chordata; class Amphibia; order Anura; family Ranidae; genus Rana; species Rana kukunoris. The sequence goes on along the minus strand of CM056053.1, from coordinate 257,301,361 downwards.
ATGCTCTTTTAAAAGTTGTACAAATATTAACAAATAATATAAAAGATTGCTTCAAAAAGATTAAACAGCATGCTTTTAAGTGCATTCAGGTTGTATTTCAGATGTTGCTTAGTTCCCTTTTATCTGCTTCTGATCTCTGTCTAACTTGCTTTTGACTTCCTTCTGATCTTGCTATTTAAATCTGCATTTGCTTTGACTTGTCTGAGTATAAAACAAATCTACAACTAAATGCCTGCTTAGCTAAGCGCAAATAAAATACTTTAAACCTGTAACTTCTTTTGGAAGCAGGGCACAGAAGCCAACAAATCCATAATTTCCTATAAATCTACAACCCTAGAATATTGATTTTCTCACCAACCTTCATCATTATCTATATAATCATACTGTAGCTCTTGTGAACTTCTGTGAGTCAGATCTATTAATTTCATGAGAAACCCTATATAAAGAAGGAGGTTATCTACTAAACAACCACCATCATTTTCTACTCCAAAGCCAAATTATGTCTCTGGATTACTTATTTCTGCCATTTATTTTGTAACCTTTAACTCTATGAAATTGTTTTTCCAGTGCTTCTGATGGCTAACGTTGGCACCCCAGATGTTTTGGAACTACATTTCCCATGATGCTCAACTACACTGCAGAGTGCATGAGCATCATGGGAAATGTAGTTCCAAAACATCTCTGGTGCTAAGATTCGCCATCACCGATCTATGTTGCGATCCAAAAGGGGCTTCTCTAGCCTAGTGACACCCAACTACTAGCCAGTCTTTCTACAGTTTAAACTATTACTGTTAAGGGCCCTCTAATATGGTGGAAATGCAGGCAATGTGCATCGTGCATGAAATTCCATTAGTGCTGTGATTAAAGAGAACCAGTTACCCATGTGCTAGAGCACATAATCTTTATGTCTGAACAGATATTATACATAACTATATATGTATTTATTTTCCTCTACTTTAAATGGTAGAAGCAACATGTCATCTCAAAAACAGAAGACATACATATAGGGAAGCTGTTTTGCATGTTAAAGGGTTTGTATTTAAGTCTTGAAATTTGCAAAACTCTGCCATACAGCATAGCACTGTCGGATTTCTGCTGAAGTTCACTAACACTTACAGGGCTTGTTCCTCCCCACCCTGTGACTGGACAGCGAAAGGTGAAGCAGCACATTGATGAGATTTTCTCTCTGTTGCTCTAATCTCTCACCCTCGGTATAGTTATCACTTTGCATCAATTGGCTTTTTGTGCTGCTTCTTCTTAAAGTGGGGGTTCACCCCCAAAAAATGTTTTAACATTACATTCAGCCGAGTTGTGAGATAGAGATCAGGCTGTATTTTTTATTTCATTGCAGTACATACCGTATTTTCACCGCGGTTTTCCGGGTATGTAATCTGCGGCACTAGGCTTTCCTAATTGATTAACATCCTTCTGACCGGCGCATACAGCGCGTCACGAGTTGCCGAAAGAAGCCGAACGTTGGTGCGGCTCTAAACGGTGCCTGCACACCGACTGAATTAACTCTCATTCAGGTAGTTGCACTACGTACACGTACAAAATTGATGTAAGGATGTTGTAATACAAAGCTGCAATCATTCATGTAATTTGTATCTGGCTGGTGAGGTGTTCAGCTTTCATGTGGATATCTTCAAGCTTTTGGAGGCTTTTTTGTTTGTGATTACCTTTGGTGGGATGCCCCAGGTTGGTCCCAAGTGGGACCAGAAATGGTTCCCAGTTTTCCAACACCATGTGTTTATACTTTGAACCAACATGTAAGTAGAAGGATGGATATTCTCCTTCCTCTGGACTCCTTTTTGATCCTTCCCTTTTGTCTATCTTCCCCAGTGATGGGATTCAACAGTAGATCACATTAGCTTCCATTTTCTAGAAATACACCATTTGCATCTGGTCCCGATGAGGTGGAACAATCCCTGAAATGCGTTGAGATATTCATGATGCATACATGTCTCTAACATTTGATGTGGTTTACTTGTTGTCTAGTCCTGCTTTCTAGTGTTTTTTTGTTATCCTATACCACTCAATTCCATGCTGATACCTCTGTATGTCAATGTCCTACAATGGGCCATTGATGTGTTGACCAACATACTATTTATATTTACACACGTATATATTGGATGTGTTATGTGATTTGTACTCATTTCAATAAATGGGTTTTTTGACCAAACAATTGTTTTGTTTCTTGTACCTCATTTAAAGTCCCAACCCCCCCCTTTTTTGCAGATATCATTTAAGTCGCTGCCATTGATCATCACAATATCATCAACATCATTCATCTCAGTCAGTGAAAGACAAGTTGCTGGCTAAATCCTAGTTTTTTATTAGCATGTTATTGTTTTCACCGTAATCCTCATCTTTGTTGTTTGATTACACATGCTAACATCCAGTGTTGGAGGGGACAATAAGTGAGGGGATAAGTGAGGGGATACTCCCTAGCTCAATGTCGGAGGCGCCCATTATAGTAATACACAAGGAGGGAAAAGATCCACTAGATCCCTCATCTTACCGTCCAATCTCCCTACTGTGCACCGATGTAAAGATCCTCGCCAAGGTACTCACCACTTGTTTAAATAAGTACATTAATCATCTAGTTCAGACCAGACTGGCTTTATACCAGGTAGGGCAACAAGTACAAACATTAGAAGGCTTTTTCTAAATATACAAACACCAATAGACAACGAGGGGACTAGAGCGGTGTTATCTCTTGATGCCGTAAAAGCCTTTGATAGCTTGGAATGGGCATACCTGTGGAGAGTGCTAGAGGTTTTTGGCTTTGGACCCCTTTTCATTAGATGGGTTAAACTATTGTATAGTGAACCCAGGGCTAAAATCAGAATTAATAACGAGCTCTCAGAGGTGTTCCAATTCCAATTTTGTTTGCCCTCGCTATGGAGCCCCTGGCAATTATGGCAAGATCGAGGACGGATGTAAGGGGGTTCAGGAGACAGGAGGGGGAAGACAGAATTGCACTATTTGCGGACAATGTTCTTTTTTTTTTAGGAGACGTCGGGACCTCCCTGGGAAAAAATGGTTGGGGAATTTGGACATTTTTCAGGCCTGGTTATCAATTGGGATAAATCTGCTCTGCTACCACTGGAGCCACTTGATGTCCAGTTAATACCAGGGGTGCCCCAATTGAGCGTGGTTACCAGACTGAAATACTTAGGGATCTGGGTTACTAAGGATGTCACTCAATATGCTAATATTAACATTGTCCCACTCTTACTTAAATTTAAACAAAAGAGTGATATATGGAAACGACTCCCGCTGTCTGTAGCAGGACGCTGCAATCTTATTAAAATGGTATGGCAGCCGCAGCTGCTATACTTGTTACACAATTCCCCGATCTGGCTAGGTCAGGTTTGGTTTAAGAAAATAGAGACGTTATTTCGAGAGTTAATATGGAGGGGGGGCCAAGCCAGGATTAGCTTGCAAACAATACAACTTCCTGTAAAAGAGGGGGGCCTGGCGGTTCTACACCCAAGACTATACTTTGTAGCATCTCAGCTGCAACACTTGGCGGGTTGTGGAACCACAGATCAAGAGTGTCCCAATAGTCGACTGTTGCTAGCAGGAAACCCGCATGAGTTACTGGTGGAAGCCTTAGGCCTCGTACACACGATCAAATCTGTCTGCTGGAAACGGTCTGCTAGACCGTCCCAGCAAACAGATTCGACCGTGTGTACGGGCGAGCCGACGGATTTGGCCAGCTGACAGATTTGAAAGCATGCTTACCAATCTGTCGGCTGGGAACCCGTCCGCCCGACATGTCTGCTGGTTAGTACGCTAACCAGCAGACATGTCTTCTCGCACAAGCGCCGAATGATTTCGACGCATGCGCGGAAGTGTTTTACTTCCTGGTGCGGTGACTTGGCGGCGTCAACGTCACCGCCACGTCACCGACACGTCAGCGCGCTGTCTGCTGCTGGGGATTTTGGTTTGCTCGTGTGTACACGCGAGCAAACCAAAATCCTAGCAGACAGATTTGTTCAAATCGGTCGGCCCGACCGATTTGAACAAATAGATTGCCTCGTGTGTACGAGGCCTTAGAGGCAGACTTCTTCCCCTATAATTATCCAACTATAAAACTAGTCAGGAAAATATGGCAGATAACAAAGGCATTTTTGGAGTACTCCGGGGTAACGGAATTTTCCCCTATATGGAGTAACAATAATATACAGGAAGTAATAAGTATAGAGAAACCGGAGGAGTGGGAGAGACAGGGCATAAATCGGTTAACACACTTATTCGAGGGTGAAACCATGAAATCATTCTTGGAAGTGGCAAGGGAATATAATATATCTAACAAGACGTTTTATATGTACCTTCAGGTTCGCCACGCTATTCAAACCCAATTTAGATCACAAACTGTCACATGGGTTAAGATCCCCGCCCTCATCAAAGTAATCAAGGCCAGTACATCTAAAGGCTTAATTTCATTAATGTATACTATCCTAGGGTCCAGAGCAATAAGTAGAGCGGGCCCCGCCAAGAGTAGAGAGGGGTGGGAAGGCGATTTGGGAGAAGTGACCTCTGAGCAATGGGACAAGATAATCCAACAAAGTGCATTGGTGTCGATGGCTCCATCGCAAAGATTGTCCCACTTGTTCTTACTGTATAGAGTATATTATACTCCCCAAAAGATGTTCAAACTAGGATGGAGGCAAAATAACGAATGCCCAAAATGCAAAGGCAAGGGTGATCTTATCCATATGGTTTGGAAGTGCCCTAAGCTCTATTTCTACTGGTCAGAGATAATTGCGAGGATTAACAAGGCTTTTGGATCCTCTCTCGAACCAGAAGCTTTGACCTGCCTACTAGGCTACATGGAGGACACCCAAGTCCTGCCAGGCAGCTGGGAAGCAGTACTGAGATGCCTTTTTCAGGCTCGCAAAATAATTGCCCAAAAATGGCAGGCCCCCGCTCCCCCGTCCGCAGAAAACTGGACAGCGACCATAAACCAAACCATTTCCAGCGAAAGAGTGTGCCTCACTAGACAGGGGAACTATTGTAAATTTCCGAAACTGTGGGGACCATGGCTAAGAGCAGGGGGAGACCCCCCGTAGGGAGAACTAACAATCAAACCTAGATCGGCTCACTAGGAACTAACCCCTACTGGCCAAGACGGCCAGAGACTTTTTGCTTGGCTATCCCCCTATAGCAGACTTACGGGTAAGAGCCTAACCCACTTATCGACTTATTGGAAGCCTCCCCTAGCCAATAACTTGAATTAGTATCGAATACACCATCCCAATCTAGAACCTTTCTGATAAGGCAACACAAGAAGAACACGTTCCCGTGGGGTGGGGGGAGGGAGGGAAGGGAGGGGTGACACAAGGGGGATGACACAAGGGATACAAGAGGAAACAGATATTTTTTACTGCCTTTCAACAAAAACATATCGATGGTGCTGTCTCCTATTTATGTTAGCCTGTTACTTGCAAATTTTCTAAGTATGGATTTGTATCTGTTAATGTTGTACCTAAAAAAAATAATAATAATAATAATATTACAACATCCAGTGTTCACTGTAAACCATCAGTGGTTCTTCCCATTAAGATATGCAGAGATCTTGCTATTACTAATGATACACACATGCTCAGATCTTGGCTAGGAGTGACAATGGAGGAAAATTGATGGGGTTGAGAGACTGAAGTTTATAACCTTAATTGTTTGTGCAACTTTACTACTACATAGTTACATGTAGTAGCGATTGATTGCACAGTTTTGGAGCATTGTGCAGTCATTAGCACTTAGCCATGCCTACTTGTATACTTTTATTTTCCCTATAGAACTAATAGGCACAATCAACAAAAATCCCCTGCGTTCAAATTGATATAAAAAGAATTGAACAAGAAGGGTTGAGGAAAAGCCTCCTCCCAACTTTGAGGATTTTAATGTGAGATATCAATCTTGGTAATAAGGTAGGCACATGAAACACGTACGTTGAATATCAAAATTAGAAAATTTAATTTACATAAAAACAAATTTTTATACATATAGAACAAAGTGATTGAAAGACGACCACAATATTTACAGAGAGGCACAGACAGAGTTTTGTACACTATTGCCAACTAGTTTTGCATTTATATGCTTCTTCAGGGCTTTGCACCTCGGTCTCTTCTGAGAGATAGTCGTCTGTATGTAACAATAAATGCCATTAATACAAAACAGTAAATATAACAAATTTGTATAAAATTATTCATACAAAGTATCAACATTTCACCAAAAATGTATAATAAATAATATATAAACATCATGCAGTATATATAAGAACGTGTGCTTACCAATCCTGTTTGCGAATTAGTGTGACTAGACATAAAGTCAAAACGCCCCTCCCATCCCGGCAGCATAGGACCAGATCAAGAACGGTAAAGAGAACCTGTGGAAGCCAGATCCACCTGGTCATGCAATGTGGGTGATAGGGTGTTGAGGTTTAGTACCATTCCCAGACTTGAATTCTGAAAGTTATCAAAAAATGGATGTATAGAAAAATTATCCTAAAATAGTAAAATATTCTTGATTTATATTATTTATATCTAGAGCGCACAAGCATTTGATTTAATTTTAATTTTAATTGATTATATGTTATTATTAATTAATTATATATCAAGGCTAAAAGATTAATAAATTTACTGAAGGAATGCAGTTCATAGAGTTATTTGATTACATGGTGGCCATACTACTGATATATATATCTCCAAAGTAGATATCCGACGACTATATCCTAATTTGCCACTAGGTGGTGTTTTAAACAATAATATATTAATGTTCCCTGGCAGTGTTGTAAATTGCCTCTTAATTACTATTATCTAGAAGAAGTAGTCACAACAAGTAGATATCCATATTAATAGTAGGGATAAAGTTAACATCCACGTTATCTAACAGGTAAAAAAAGTGTCACTCTAGATACATTAGTAGAGGAATAGAATGTGTTGCAGACTCGGTAATTACATATATGATAACAGATATATAAGTTGTTACCTTCTTTTGAAAAATGGAACTGATAAAAGTTGTGAGACATATAGAGTCCTCCAATTCAAGTATGCCCCAAGTTCCGAGGATGGTGGTACACCTCGCGCATCCAGAGCGGCGTCTGACATGTGAATTGTCAGCGCCGCTTTTAAACGCTCACCCTTACCGGAAGTGAAAGGTCACAAGTGACCTCTGACATCACTTCCGGTCCATGCGTCCCAGCAGATGCGCACGCAAACCCGGAACTGAGGATAATCAATCAAATAACTCTATGAACTGCATTCCTTCAGTAAATTTATTAATCTTTTAGCCTTGATATATAATTAATTAATAATAACATATAATCAATTAAAATTAAAATTAAATCAAATGCTTGTGCAGCTCTAGATATAAATAATATAAATCAAGAATATTTTACTATTTTAGGATAATTTTTCTATACATCCATTTTTTGATAACTTTCAGAATTCAAGTCTGGGAATGGTACTAAACCTCAACACCCTATCACCCACATTGCATGACCAGGTGGATCTGGCTTCCACAGGTTCTCTTTACCGTTCTTGATCTGGTCCTATGCTGCCGGGATGGGAGGGGCGTTTTGACTTTATGTCTAGTCACACTAATTCGCAAACAGGATTGGTAAGCACACGTTCTTATATATACTGCATGATGTTTATATATTATTTATTATACATTTTTGGTGAAATGTTGATACTTTGTATGAATAATTTTATACAAATTTGTTATATTTGCTGTTTTGTATTAATGGCATTTATTGTTACATACAGACGACTATCTCTCAGAAGAGACCGAGGTGCAAAGCCCTGAAGAAGCATATAAATGCGAAACTAGTTGGCAATAGTGTACAAAACTCCGTCTGTGCCTCTCTGTAAATATTGTGGTCGTCTTTCAATCACTTTGTTCTATATGTATAAAAATGTGTTTTTATGTAAATTACATTTTCTAATTTTGATATTCAACGTACGTGTTTGATGTGCCTATCTTATTACCAAGATTGATATCTCACATTAAAATCCTCAAAGTTGGGAGGAGGCTTTTCCTCAACCCTTCTTGTTCAATTCTTTTTATATACTTTTCATTTCAGGATTGTGAGTATCTATCAATCACTATTGGGAAACATTCTTCCACCTACCTCCCCTTTTTTCTGCGTTCAAATTGACTTAAAAAAAGTGGCTAGGCTATGGATATTCAAATATGTTTCTATTCGGTAACAGTAAATGAGCTCTAAAATAGACCCTCACTGACTTTTTAGTTGTACACCCCGTGGAAAAATGTATTCTCACATTTACAGCAAAATAATAATTTCAGCCTTTCGGTTCAATCTACTACTACCTCTCAGTAGTGACTTGACAGCCTGCCAGTCTTCTAATCTAGAAAGCAAATGCAAAACAAGTATACAGAAGTGACAGCGCAAAGTAATGAGACCTGACTTGAACTATTTTACTGTATCATAGGCTTTGGGGATTACCGTATTTATCGGGGTATACCGCGCTGCGGCGTATAGGGTGTACCCCAAGCCTAGAAGGGAAGTTTAAGGAAAAAAATACTTACATTTTGAATGCCCGTCGTCGGTGTCTTGCCCTTGTACTGTGCACTCGGCTAGGCTTGGCCATGCTTGGCCACGCTCAGCTCCTTTCGCTTAAAGGCTAGGAGGCGGGACAGAGCGTCACAGCAACGGGAGCCGAGCGTGGCCGAGCCTAGCCAAATGGGCAGTACACTGGGCTTGGCTCGGTCTATGTCAGCGACGCTCAGAGACAGCGCGGATCGGCGTATAATATGCACCCACGATTTTCCCCTGAGTTTAAGGGGGAAAAAGTGCCAGTGTCTGCAGTTACAGATGTTACAGAGGACATATATTAAAGCTGATTTGCTGCTAAAGAATATGTGAATATTTAAATGTCCATAGTCTGGCCACAGTTATACTTTAAAGTGGTTGTAAACCCTCAGGGACAACGTTCACCTACAGGTAAGCCTAGATTAAGGCTTACCTGTAGGTGCTTAAAATATTTCTTAAACCTCCATGGTTTACTAGATATTTGCAATATCCCCGAACAAAGGCCTCTTCTGCGCATGCGCCAACTTGAAATGGAATGCTGTGCCGTTTCAGGCTGGGGTCATGTCGTGACAGGCGGCTCCATTGCGCATGCCCGGGATTGACATCACGCGACTCTGGCCAGTCACAGAGTCGGAGTTTGCGGCCCTGGAAGGAAAAGGGGTGAAAAATGGTCGCCTGCTGTCAGCGAGGAAGAGGGAGACATTGCGGGCTTCTCCTACAGGTAAGTGTCACATAATGGGCTACTATGTGATACATAGTAGCCTAATATGCTTTACCATGCAGGGAAACAAAGAGGAAATAAAACCCATCAGGGTTTACTTCCTCTTTAAAGCCTCACTAACAAGGCTGTGCCTATCTGTATACCCACGCAAAGGGCCATCTTTGCCTGCACAGGTGTTCCATGCATCCACTTTCATGTCTACAGGGATGCAGTGCCTGCATTGACACAGCTTCTGGTTCCAATATAACAGCTCTATGGGTGCATGACCCCAAATGCATAGCTGTCAAATTATGATCATTGGTTGTGTCCATGCAGCCACTGCTTCCCAATAGACATACTGTAAATGGGGCTGCCTGTCCTAAGGGAGCAATCGTAGCACATGAAGCAGGAAACTCCAGTACTACTTTTGCAAAAAAGCAAAAAATGTACACTTTTCTACTGCCAGTAAATGGCAGTAAAGGGAAAGGGTTGCCAAGAAAAAATGTGGCTGCAACGATCCGCCGAGACCATCTGATTTCCTGCTATAGTGTGTTCAGGCAGCGTCAGATGGGTGTGGTGGAACCAGTGCCTGAGTGTGTCATTTGATGTCCTGATGAAAGGGAGCCGAATGGAGCGGTCAGAGCCTTGTGTGCGAGTCTGTGGGATGGGATCAAGGCAAGCCAGGAGTCAGTGCTGTTTTTACTGGAGTGGACTGAAGGGACCACCTGGCATGGAGAGATATTGTCACTGTAACTCAGTAGGGTGAGGTGTCATCATCATCTGTGCTGCTGTACACTGCTGTCAGTGTCACTGCAAGGGTCAATTTCATTTGTGCATGCCCACCTAGTCTAATTTCTTGCCCTCCTAAGTCCTGTTCTTGAGCTACTTACTAAATTTGAAAATAAAATAAGATTTTTTTTGCCTGAATATCTACCTTAAATCACATTGCTAATTGTATATTGTACTTGTTTGTAGCCTAAATACTAAAACTTGCACTTATAACTGTAATTTTGTAAACTTTGGGAAATGCCAGTAAAAACATGGCTGTACCAGTACATTTTGGGTGTCGTCTAAGTAAACTTCAATCTGGTAGGTTGGCAACACTGCTTCACAGTATTGCTTATATGGTATTGCTGATGCCTACTGCATTTTTCCCTACCAGTTCCATGGCTTTTACAAAAACAAAAATCTATATTAACAATCATCTACCTTCCCTCTGCAGCTACAGAGGTCAGGGAGGGCTTGTTTAAAAGCTTGTTTAGCAATTGTTAAATAAATTGACAATAAAAAATATATTTGAATGGCTCTATCTTGGTCCACAGTTCAAAATAAAATCCATCAAATGGTCTAGCCTTCAATCAAGAGTTCTCTTCTATGCAAAAACATGTGCGTGTAAATGATCCGTACTTTACTGTTTTTGTTGATCAACAAATTAAGACTCAGTCATTTTTCCCAACAATCTAATTCCAAAGTAAGAAGCTAACGCCATGCATATATATCCTGTTGTTGGGTCACTGTGAGGAAAAATCGTATTCCTGTGGTGCATGCAGCACTTGAGTCTTTCTTCTGTAATCAGACAATGCTCACTTCTGAATAAAAAGAAAAATCAGCAAGTTCTTTCATAGTTTGTTGTTGACTTTTTTTTGCGTTTATACAAATGCAGGCAGTCTAATATAAGCATTTTTATTTTAACTGCTTGCAAGTGAAGCTCTGAAAGGGAACATATCCGGCTAAAAATATGGGAGCTGCGATTGCTGATTTGCTTTTCTAGAAATTCCATGGAGGAGTTACAAATAGGCATTCTGATCCTGGTTGTACTACTTAGTGAACCACTGGCTCGGAACAAACACATGCCTATCAGGTGTCGGGACATCCAATTTGACTAAGCTTGTTCCAGGTCAATGAATTACCAAGTAGTACACCAAGGATTAAGATAGCAGCCCTGGAGCATGCTCCTTCGGAAATAGCATTGCCTGTATTTCTGTCCTAGAAAGTATGACCTTCAAACTGAAACATATATATTCACGAATCGTTTTCTCTAATCTTTTTCTAGAGTATTTTTTCATTGATTACTCTAAAGTATCATACTCTTTTCATATTCAGACAGTCAATTACACACATAAGTAGTTTATTAAGATAAAAATAATTTTGGAGTTGTTTGTACTCCCACTAATCTATACAGAATCAGATAATTAACACAAAAGTAATAAGTGTGCAAACTGAAATTCTAGACAAATATTGTTTAATTTTGCAATGTATTCTTTTAAATGATATGTATTACAAAAAACAATACTAATATACTGTACCTGCTTGAAATCTCTCTTTATATTATGTTTCCCAAAACCCCTGCAGAGCAGATTAGTGCTTTTCCCGCCAGGTCCGTGCGTCATCAGACCTGACAGCGGGGGGGGGGTTCACACACAATCCGGTGGCTACAGCCCCCAGGATTGTGTGCTCCCACTAATCTATACAGAATCAGATAATTAACACAAAAGTAATAAGTGTGCAAACTGAAATTCTAGACAAATATTGTTTAATTTTGCAATGTATTCTTTTAAATGATATGTATTACAAAAAACAATACTAATATACTGTACCTGCTTGAAATCTCTCTTTATATTATGTTTCCCAAAACCCCTGCAGAGCAGATTAGTGCTTTTCCCACCAGGTCCGTGCGTCATCAGACCTGACAGCGGGGGTTCACACACAATCCGGTGGCTACAGCCCCCAGGATTGTGTGTAAAACTGACAGCCAGACCCCTACCATTAGGGGAAATCATTTGGGCAGCTGCCCAATTTGTCTCATGAATGAATGAATGAATGAATGACTTGTATAGCGCAACGCATGCGAACTGAATCGCCTCTGGGCGCTTTTTCCAGCCAGAGTCTGCTTGGCTGGTGTGGTCATTTTTACCCCGTAGGATCTTGACACGCTATGGACACACAGTCATACACACATATATACATATATACTGGGTCAATTTTTGGACGATCCAATTTACCTACCAGCATGTCTTTGGAGTGTGGGAGGAAACCGGAGTACCCGGAGGAAACCCACGCAGACACAGGGAGAACATGCAAACTCCAGGCAGATGGTGTCGTGGTCGGGATTCGAACCAGCGACCCTTTTGCTGCTAGGCGAAAGTGCTACTCACTGGACCACTGTGCTACCCCCCTCCTGGTACCAGCTCCCTCCCTGTGCCACTATGCACCACCGCTTGCCCATATGCAGGCCCAGGAATGAGATGATGGGTACCGGCGGCTGGAGGCTTGTTGTTAAAAAAATAAAGTTACACCCAAGCACATAAAATCCCTTTCCCCAAAAATTCTACGGCCCCAATCAGCTTCTGTTTGATGAAAAAAATGTGTCTGCTATTTAGAAATGGATGTAGAGAAATCAGGACAAAGTAAGATCTGAGCCTTTTCTACAGAGAACTGTCCCTTTAGTCTTGCTTGTCTGAGGATGGCATTTCTGATCTTATACTTTTATTCAGCAGCCGAGTTATTATATGTTGAGGAGAGTTACCTAGTGTGTGCCCTTTCTACGGTGAAGCTAGTGGACAGGCAAGATCTACTAAAGATCTACTAAATTCTACCAGTCAGCCACTTCAGGGTTGGACCTCTTAATGTTTTAGCCATACCAACCATGTGGCTATTATTATGTCTTAGTCTATCCTCAAGGTCATCACTTTTATCCACCAGCTCTTTGCATTGGGATTCTAATTTCAGGTACTTGGCTAATAGAGCTGCACATGCCCACTCTCCTTTCTAAAATTTTCCGGAGGTCCTGGTGATCTCTCCCACCTTGCCTGTAAGGACAGTGCGATTAGCCTTAATTATGCAGGGTACTTTGTCAAGAGTTGGTTCTTCAACACCATCTTGGAACACCAGGGCAGATGGCATTGGTAAGAGAGGTGGTCGGCATTCAAACTGCCTTTTCCTAATGCTTTGGCAGAGGGAAAGAGACATCATCACAAAGTTTTAATGGATATCAAGAGTTGAAGGTGGAAGGTCCTGGTCCGCAAGAAAGCGCCTACCATCTTGCAACCATCTCATGGCCTTTGTCATCTTTGCAGACAGCTTTCATCTCCTGCTTCCCATCCTCTGGAATAAATGCAGAAAGGGTCTGCAGGTGATGGTGCAGCTACCTGAGCTGGTTAGCCGATGCAACAAACATTCAATCGGCCCGGAATAGGCAGGATGGTGTTGAATGCAAAAAAGCAGTGTGGAGCTGCACTCTGTAAAACCGGCCCCCTCCCTCCATGGTGAATTGCTTGATAAGATCATCCATAATGTTTAACTGTGGTGCTGCACTCTGTTTTATCTGATTCTTTACATTTGTCACACATGAACAAAAACAAAACTAGAATTCAAAATCCCCCAGGAAAGCATTATTCCCCACAACAGCTATATCTAGACACATTTATATATCTGTGTTTACGTCAGGTGGGTAAAATATAAGTGGAAAATCAATATCAAGCTTTTTGGTCTGCCTTTCCAAGAAAAATAATATTAAATAAAAGCGCACTGTGGAAATACTTGTAAAACACTGCAGATTTCCATGCCTCAGGCTGGATCAAAATAGAGCAAACTGTCTGCGAAGCACATTTTAAGAACCTCTCATCTCTGTTGGGTATAAAAGACCTGAGATTATGGGTGGCAAAGGTTTCCCTAGCACTGTTACCATGCCTGACAACCCAGCTATGAATGATGATATGTAAGGTCAGTGTAATAGTTACTGAAATAAGGAAAGGAAAAGTTTAACATTTAACTTCTCAGGAAAGGTTTCAGTGAAACAGCTTTACTCAAGCTACAGTGTAAACAATTTAATCGTACATGACAGGTTCTCTTTATTTATTACCTTGATGATTTTTTTTCTACTATGTGGTTCCGTGACAACCAAATGCTTGAGCAGAGGCATCCAGCTGGCCAGTTTACATTGAATGGCCTGACAGCTTTAGGATTTTGTCTGTGTGCGAGTACCAGATGACATCACTGTTCTTAAAGTCTTTGGGCCAGATTCAGAAAGAATTAGATTCCCGCAGAGTATCAGAGATACTCTACGCCGCCGTACTTTACCTGGCTCTAGGAGGAATTCAGAGAGATTTTGGCCCGTAAGGTACGGCGGCGTAGTGTATTTCTCCCGGCGGAATCAAACTACGCAAATAGGGGGCGTGAGGCATTTAAATTAAGCGCGTCCCCGCAGCGATCGAACTGCGCATGCTCCGTTCAGAAATTTCCCACCGTGCATTGCGCGAAATCACGTCGTTACGTCATTTTTTTTTGAGTAGCGTCGTTTACGGACATTCCTATTCCCGGACGACTTACGCAAAAAAAAAAAATTGAAAGTCGACGCGGGAATGACGGCCATACTTAACATGGGCCGCGTAACGTTAGACCAGCTAATAGCTGGTTTAACTTTACGTAGCAAAAAAATGACGTACGCGATTGCGAACAACGCTCGTAACTTCGTGGATCGCCGGAAAAAGCTCATTTGCATACCCCGACGCTGAAAACTACACAAACTCCACCCAGCGGCCGCAAAAAGATCGCAGCGTATATCCGAAGGCGTACGAAGATGTAAGCCTGTCAGATCGAAGCCCAACGCCGCCGTATCATGGTTTGAGGATTCAAACTAGTGATACGGCGCGCAAAATTTGAAATTACTCCTGTCTAACACCAGTTAGACAGGCGTAATTGCTCTCTGAATCTGGCCCTTTGATTTCAATAAGGTCTAACTGATAATAATCAGACCTTGTCACTAGGATGTAATTTGACTTGTAGAAGAACCCACAGGTTTGAATGACGTTAGCTTTGTGGAGGCTGTAATCGCTGTATGTGGGTAACAGTATGCCGCATAAAGCACAACCATTACTTTTATATGCTGCGTTAATCCTTTGAACTATAATGCATATAAATATTAATGCTTTTCATGCAGCCCAGATATCCACTGAAAGATGTAAAACAAAGAGGTGTATTGATTTGTATACATTTCAGCTAAAGATTGATTTATCTTATAATGTGCACAGATATTGATCTGCATGAGATGCAAAAAAAAAAAAAGCCCCCCAAAAAAAACATTGTTCAGCATATAACACGTATGTATCGGCTTTCTCTAAAACCCAGATTTGACATGGAGACAAATGTCTATAGCATACCTGCATAATTACCTTTTGAGCCATTAATGCAAATGTAACAGTTTTGTAGACTAGGAAACGGCTTGTGAGAGCATGGGACTAGCCACTACTCCATTACTGATGTCAGTGTACTGTTTTATTGTAGTCTTGCTGTTAACAATATATACATAGGAATATTCTATATACATATATTTTATTGCTTTACTTAGTTGTTCTGTGTTGTTTTTTTTGCCAGTCCAGGTACTTTGTCTAGAGAAACATTACGGGCTTTAGGCAGGTCAAGAAAATAAGCCCTTTAGAAAAATTATGCATTTACTTTTTGACTATAATGAATACAAGTCACTCGAATGTCAAAAAGAGTAAAAACAAATCTGACATAAATTGTACAGGATTTTAAATTGCTACTTACCGAAAATGAATGCATGCATGGCAAACTATTTTTTCTTTCCAGTTAAGAGCATATTCACACATACAAAATCAACCATCATTATATTTAATACACTAATGTTTTTTTTATTTTATTTTTTCTAATTTGAGCAGGTAGCACAGGATGCTTGCATATGTCTTTCTTTTTTACAAAAATGGCTGAGTGTGTAAAAAAGAAAGACATATGCAAGCATCCTGAGCTACCTGCTCAAATTAGAAAAAAGAAAATAAAAAAACATTAGTGTTGGTTGTGTTTAACAAACCCCAGTGCCATATATTTGAAGACAATATTGAGAGCTGCAATAAGCTTCCTTCAAATTTCATAGTTAAAAACATAGGGGTAGATTCACGTACCTCGGCGCCTCTTTATGCGGGCGTAGTGTATCTTCTTTACGTTATGCCGGCGCAACGTTGAGAGGCAAGCATAGTATTCACAAAGCAAATGCTCTCAGCTTTGCGCCGACGTAGCGTGTAGTCGTCAGCAAAAGCCGACGTAAGTCAAAGTAGGTGGAAGTGGGCTGGAAGTGGGCGCGTAACATTTAAATGAAGCGTGACCCCATGCAAATGATGGGCTGAGCTTCAAACAAGTACTAAAAACAAACGGCTCATGCGTCGTACCTTAGACACATCCCAGTGCGCATGCTCACAGTCACGTCAAAATAACTGCCTAGGATACGTCAAAACACTGCCTACGACGTAAACGTAACCTACGCACTACGTACTATGTAAACATCGTAAAAATCAATTCGTTCGTTCCCTGGTCCATACCTTTGCATGGGTTGCGCCTCTTATATGAGAAATACGCCGGACGTAACCCTTACGCAAATCGGTTAAAACATGCGCCGGGCGCAAGTACGTTCATGAATCGGCGTATCTTACTCATTCGCATATTTATGCGCCCACGATACGCGGGTGTAGGCAAGTTACGTTGGGCGGTTGAAGCCTATGTTTTCGACGTATCTAGCTTTGGGAATCGGCGCATAGATACGACGGCGCACATTTGTACTTATGACGGATAGTATTTCGGAACTGTCAGCATGGCTCACTATAACATATGGAGATCTATGACCTTTGAATTGCAGGATTGTCAAGGTATTGGGAGTTATTTACGAAAGGCAAATGCACTTTGCACTACAAACTTCACTTGAAATAGCACTGAAAGTGCAGTCGCTGTAGATCCGAGGGGGACATTTTAGCTTGCACATGATTGGATAATAAATTCAGCAGAGCTTCCCCTCATTTCAGATCTACCTCTCAGGCCGCATACACACGATCGGTCAAAACCAATGAAAACGGACTGAAGGACCGTTTCATTGGTCCAAATCGATTGTATGTGGGCCCCGTCGGTCAGTTATCCTTTGGTCAAAAAAAGAGAACTTGCCCTGGTGCCCTGGTGCCCTGGTGAAGAAGCAGGCTGGGCTTATACTCCATGCCTTTGGGAACCCCAAGTTGGCGATCTTCAAGGGCTCACCATTACAGACACCTGACACCAAATGATCGCAGAAGCATCTCAAATTTATGTTCTAGTGATGTCATCAACACAAACCCAAAGCCCATCAACACAGACACTTGATTTCATAGTAGATACCGTAGGTCACAATGGGGCATGGGCGTCCGCTCCATAGGGCAAGGGGGGTTGTTTGCCCCCCCCCCCTGGAATGGCCAGGGAGAGTCAAGAGCAGGGCCTGTCCCTCTTCTGGAATCAAATCCATTTGTCCCTCATTCCAAAAGGTTCCTGAAATAAATATACTGTCAATACAGTGTAGTGTTTCAGTCAAGGGAAAGGGGTGCTGTGTAATGTAAAGGGGTCCAGTGATGCAGGGTGCTGTGTAATGTAAAGGGGTGCAGGGTGCTGTGTAATGAATGTAAAGGGGTCCAGTGATGCAGGGTGCTGTGTAATGTAAAGGGGGCCAGTGATGCAGAGTGCTGTGTAATGTAAAGGGGGCCAGTGATACAGGGTGCTGTGTAAAGTAAAGGGGTCCAGAGCTGTGAGGTGCTGTGTAATGTAAAGGGGACCAGAGGTGCAGTTGTGGAGAGGGGGTACACAGTAGTGGCAAAGAGATATTGAAAGATGCAGGGGGCACAGTGGGGTGTTTTTACATTTTAACGTGGGGGGGTCGCTTTTAACCCCCGCTAGCGGGAGAAGAAAGGGTAAAATGTGACTGTTTATTGCCGCTGCCGAAGCGCCCCCCTCTGAAAAAATTTCAGCGGACGCCCATGCAATGGGGATGATTTACTAAAACTGAAGCGTGCAAAATCTGGTACAGCTGTGCATGGTAGCCAACCAGCATCTATCTAACTTCAGCCTGTTCAATTAAGTTTTGACAAAAAAATAAAAGCTGATTGATTTCTGTGCAGAGTTGCACCGGATTTTGTACTTTCTGGTTTTAGTAAATCAACCCCAATGTGTTTCTAGGTTGTCATTTTGTTGTTACTCAAGTTCTCAGTTCATCATTTAGCTCTCAGATCTAATGCATTACTCTCATTTGAAGTCTTTCAGAGCTATATGCACACTCTTTGCTGTTTCAAGAGCCACTTATTTCTTATTAACTGCTACAGTACATAATTGGATGAGTAGTTGTCTCTAACTCAATAAATATATTTTGTATAGATCTTTAATTACATATTACACATTTTATTCAAATTATAATGCATGCTTTTCTGTAAAGCTAATTTGTTTCCCATCATTTTTCCCTAAATGTCATTTGTCACAAACACACTAAAATATTTATTATAAACATCCTTAGTTAGAATGTTTAGAAAAAGATCAACATTTCCTAATTTAGTAATGCAAACAAAACATTTCAGATCGGCAGAAAATACTTTTTTCACTAATGTTTAGGTTTTCTATATTATAATAGCAAACTTGTTTCTCTGAGGCCCCTTTCACACGTGTGCGACTTGTCCTGTTACTTGGGACTTCAAAGTCGCATGACAAGTCATACCCCATGATTTCCAATGAGTACCATTCACATCTGTGCGACTTTTAGGTCGCACCGACTTCCCTGAAATTGCGTGAAAATCATGTCTGTAATGTCACAATAGTGTGAAAGCGGCCTTAGTTAAAAAATGAAACCAAAGCATAAGTTTGTCTGTGACCTCTTTATGTTCTCAAGCATGGTGTGAGATGGGTCAAATGATGTGATGGCACAGTACCTAAGGGTGTTATTACTTACAGTGGAATGACACACAGTTACACTGTGTAAGATAGGTATGTTAATACTGACTGTGAAGCGTAGTATGGACCATCCATTATCATTTAGGGTTTCATAGAACCCCAGGGTTGCTTCAGAGGTTTGCTAGGGGTTCATTAAGCTGTGGATACTACCCATTTGATGGTGAATCCATAGCTTTAAGGCCAATGTCATTTGGTAGAACTAGCAACATGACACCAAGCTTTCTGTAAGGTTGGCATTCTAAACACCACTGTAAGAGAGGCATTCTTCCCTATGGCCATCAATCTAAGGAGAATTTTTCCCATGACCTCAATAAATTGGTTTAACTTCAGCCCCAGAAGGATTTACCCCCTTAAGTACCCAAACTCACAAAAAGAGCTTTCTTTTGGTGGTATTTGATCGCCTCTGCGGTTTTTATTTTTTGAGGTAAAAACAAAAGAATACCGCCCCCCTGCCAGTGACACCCGAACACACTCGGATGATTTTGACCAGCTCCAGACTGAAAATACGCAAGCCGAGCATCACAGCCATGTTTTTTGCTGGCAACTTTTTCCATTCACTTACATTTACTGGCAGCAGAAAAGTGCCTATTTTATTACTGGCTGTCAGTAAAAATACTGATGGTTACCAACACTTCAGTCCAGCGATTATTGCTTGACATTTTTCAGTGTGGGTTTTCTGATGGTGACAACAGTGGCCCATGCCAGCATAATATGTAGTGACCACTTGCAATTACATGCAATGACCACTTGAAATCTTCACTGTGATAAAGTAATAACACAGTAGAAGAATTGGGATACAGGAGCCTCCTGTGGCAGGAGCCTGATGCCCAGAGAAACACATATTATTTAAATGTAAGCTGCAGATTTAAAATATCGAATATAACTTTTGAAACTACAATAACATGTTACATTTTATATGGGACTTTAGTGACTGGATTTACATAAACTGTATATAAGCAGGAAAAAAAATAGATTACAAAGTATATGTATGTGTGTGAGGGTTGAAGTGGTGTTGAGGGTCAGTAAAATTAGCAGGTTATTGAAATAATGAGCTGGAAACTTCTTGTATACCGGCATACCCCACTTTTAAGTGCAAAATGGGGTTTATTTACTAAAGCTTGAAAGCGCAAAATCAGGCTCATTTCTGCATAATAACCAATGAGTTTCCAGGTTTTATTACCAAAGCTTAATTGAACAAGCTAGAGTTAGAAGCTCATTGGTTTCTATGCAAAAGTGAGCCTGATTTTGCGTTTTTTAGCTTTAGTAAATAAACACCATTGTGTACTTAAAAGTGGGGTATGCCTATACAGCAGAACACCTTTACTTTCATTGCTGATATCTTTATCATGGCTTTACATAATGTCTTTATCATGGAGAGCAGAAACAGGAACTGAATAACAAACAAGTACACACTTAGATACAGAAGGTACATCCTGTGATTACATTGCCACAGAGAATACACACTATAATACTGTAATGCCACCTGCTGGATAGATAGGTATAATGCATATAGTATTTTTAGTTTATTATCAACTATGCTGTAGTACTTCCAACAAGTAAAAGAGAGAGGATGGCAACATAAAAATCTATACACTGTATTTATGTTTCAAAAGTAACAAGGTAATAGTTACTTTGGATAGATATACCTGTAAATTAGAAAAGCCTTTATTAAACGTATAACTTTTTAGGTGTGCTGACATCCATACACACAGTGGGTTTCCCCGCTATTTTTAACATCATTGGTAACGACAGCTAAATCTGTCAGGTACTCAGGTTCCCTAGTTAATACGCCTACCCACACTTGGCATGTTCGCTAAGTAACTCTGGGATTCAACAGTGAACTGACTCATAGCTGAATCCCAATCTTTTCAATTACAAGTCTTCTGCAAAACCTCTTTATTGTTCTGCCTTGATGTTCTATTTTGTGTTCCTATGGAGCTGTCAGTTTTTCATTTATACAGTGTCAAGCAATTAAAGATTGTGTACATACTTTATTTGGTTCTAGATCCTCAACATATTCTGAGAAGTCATGGACAGGGAGAGTGGAGGGCATTAAATCCAAGAGTCTGCAGGTGCCAGATAGGCAAATATACTGATCTCTTTTTACAGTGGGGGACCATTTCTAAGCTAACAAGCTGCAAAATGCACATTTATTAAAGTGGTAAGTACAGCGATGTCTGTATCTTGTGCCTGGTGCTAATTCTGCTAAGCAAAGAACATAGCAAAGAACATTTTGCAGACTGTTATTACAAATTACACACACACACACACAAAATTAAATTGGAATCACATATAATATGTGCAGATAAGACTTTTATGTATATTAAGATGTGTAATTACTTTATATACAGAATGTCAGGGGTGTAGGAATCTTCCAATGAGGTATATTTTTTGTATTTTGGTCACTATATCTACAATATATTACATTATATGTAAACGACCACTGATTTTCCAACTGTTCCTAGTAAATCTCTGCTCATTAAATTGTTTCACAGTGTTCCACACTGTAGGACATTTCTTCAGAATGTCTGTGTATATAACATCATTACTAAATAGTGGCAATTATTCACTTTTCAGGCTTACTAAGGAGACTCAAAGGAAAATTGGCTTCTGAACAACAGCAAAGACACCTGTTTGAGACTTGAAACAATTTCAGCCGCAAAAAATACTATATTCTTATTAACATATAATACTGCTAAATGTCAGCATACAGCCCTCTAGCTCTTTTGTGTCAAGGAATCTATCTCTTACTTGGAAAAAAGACATTTAAAGTCTGAGACTTGAATTAGGTTATACGCCTTTATTATGGTTAGAGTGCTAGGGACAGTGGATCATACTTTACATTGAATGGAAAGATAGGAAAAGTATGTCTCTGAACTTTCCAGGTCAGTCCTGAAACTAATTAAGGTTCTTTCAATGATTATAAAGGGCAGCATACTACCTAAATCTACAGAGTATACCATAAAATAATAGCATAATTAGAGTCTGGAGAAAAGAAAACACAAGTACAAGGTCTAAACTTAGAAAAATAATAGAAATGCCACAAGCAAAGATGTGCTAGTTTATCACCTCTAATTTATCAAACATGTTTTCCAAACATGAAGGAGAAAAAACAAAAAAAAATAAAAAATTCTAGTTGAAGTGGGAAAACAGGACCTCATCCACACTCCAGGGGTTAACTGCTCATGTCCAGCAGTTTTACTTACCCGGTACTCCACACTCCTCCAGGCAGCTAGACCAGTCCTTGCAGCTTCTCCTCCTCTATGGTGGTCTAATGTCTCGTCCACACAGTCGGACTTTTGACCATTCAAAAGTCTGTTGTGAGTCCATCGGAAAGAAAGAGAACAGGTTCTCTATCTTCGGACTTCTGACAAAAAAAGTTTGATGGAGGCTACACAGGGCCGGACTTTCCGAGAGAAAAAAAGCCCTTGAATTTTTTTCTCAAAAAGTCTGACTGTGTGTATGAGACATTAGGGTTTCTTACATAATCAAGACCAATATAAGGCCTATAACCCTGCACTAGATATGAGGTCACTGGGTGACAGTCCACTGCAGGAGCATAGGGGGAGTGGAACATCAGGAAAGTAAAAGTGCTAGTCCTGTTCCCCTAAACCTAAATGAACAGTTAATTCCTGCAATTTGGGCATGGCTCCGCTGAAAGGGAAGAGTTTTACTTTTCCTAGAGCTGGCCTTTAAATTTCGATTCCTACTTCAGTTTATTCAATTCGGGAATTATTTATTCTAACTCAGTAATAGTACACCAGCAATCTCACTACTGGAGTCTCATATCTCTTCTGAGTTGCTATTGATGTCATATATAAAACACTAATTGATTCTCATTTTTTTTAATCTTTATATTTGTAATGGAAGTGAGAGAATTGGCATGGATTTGCTACACGTTCATTTAGCTTTGTGCATAAACTAAAAACTGAAGCTGTATTCAGTTCAAACCTCATGTCATGTGCAAAGCAAAACTATATTTTAATTGTTTCCAAAACACATGCATGGGTATTCAATAAAAAGACAATTTTGAGTGAACATTTTTTCCTTACCGGGGTACTAAATCAACACCATTGTATACACCAAATATTTCAATAACTAATGTAATTTTACAGGTGACAAATATTTTATGTGATGTAATGATCTATGTGTGCATTACACCCCTCTGCTCAATATGCTGGTCAATTTTTGCTGATACTTAACTTTGCCTTTTGATACCTGCCCAGTGACCTTAATGAACTCCTACTGCAACACACATGCTTTATAGCAATGTAGTACATAAAACATGAATCATGAAAAAAGGTATACAATAAAAAGATTTAAAACATGCATATCTCCTTCTAATGCAAGTCTTAAAGTGAAACAACACTGTGGTGTCTCTGGAGACGGCAACTGTTTGCTCCTATGAGGCAGCTGACATATCAGGGATCTAAATCTCCACCTGCTCCTGAAGGATTCCCCTCTGTTTTGCCCCACACTCTGCTATGGAAAAATCCACATCTCCAACTTCTCTACACTTACCCTGGCCCTGTCATTTGGACTAAATTCGGTATGAAGAAACATAATGATGTTATCCGAAATGGGTCCTTGCTGCCATTTGAGGGGCTAAAGTCTATGTATCAACTACCAATCTCTCATCTGTTCTGTTTCCTACAATTTAGACATGCGTTTAATGCATGCATTCAATGTCCAGTTAGGCAACTGAGTCAATATTAAGAGATTATTCTTTGCCTAAGGCACTTTGCGCTATTTATTCTATTCACATAAACTTGCAAACTTCTATCACCTTGCCATAATGCCTGGGTTGCAGATGTCCCTAGGTTTTATAATGGCATTTGTGATAACATGTGGGAGGCCCCATTTATTAGATTGGTGTCAACTAGGGATCACTTAATCCAATATAAATTCTTACACAGAGCACTGCTCCTTCCTTAATGTCAATGTCAATAGCCACATATTCTGGGGAGTGCCCAGCCATTCAACAGTACTGGTGGGAGATTACAATTTGCATTCAATTGGTTACACCTATTGTTATTGTTCCCACTATTGAGTCTGGTGGACTCTTTAGCCCCCACAAAAACCGTTCACACCCTACTTACTTTATATATTATTTTATGCCAGAAAACGTATTATTGTTTCTTGGCTTTGGTGCCAACTTTATCTGCCTGGAAAGCTACATACGCTACATATGCCAACAGAGGAGTACCTAAAAAATGTGATCAGGTCTGGGGAGGATGAGTTACTGCAGAATCCACAGTATCTGATTGAATTTGCCTGGCCTGTAATACCCCTCAGATGTAAACTGATGGTAACCAAGCACAATCCGCCCTTGAGTTCCCACCACTGCGCTTATAGAAACATCTTACTGCTAAAGAGTTGACACAGCTGCCACTTTAAAGATAATAAATGTGAAATAGTATTTTTAAAAACCCTACAAATTAATAAGTGTTAAAAAATAAGTGGGGCTCAAAATATCCAAACAAAATGTCCAACAAGATGTCTGTTCAAAACAAAACCAAAAAGTGTCAGACAGTGTTAATATTTATATAGAAAAAAATGTAAAAAAAATAAGTGTATAAAACATAAAGTTCATAAACTAAAATTAAAAAGTTGAATGTGTGTTCAAATCTTCTAATCATCCACCACACCCGAGTGCCAGTGATTCCTCTCCTGTCAGATAAAACACTCACCAACTCACAATGCCTTAAGCCCTGTACACACGATCGGATATTTGATGGATATCTGACGTAAAACACAACGAGCCTAAAAAATGAAGTTCAATGCTTCCGAGCATGCGTCGATTTGATTCTGAGCATGCATGGATTTTTATCCGATGGAGTTCCACACAGACGATCGGATTTAAAACATGTTCTATTTTTTAACACCAATGGAAAAAAAGACAGATGGGGCCCACACACGATTGTTTTGTCCGATTAAAACAGTCCATCGATCTGTTTTCATCGGACAAACTGATCGTGTGTACACAGCTTTACACTCTCGTGCTTGGCGTGTAAGCATAACCAAACACTGTGCAATAAAAGCATTCAATCATTACACTCACATAATCTACTTTAAAATCGAGCACCAATATCACAGCAAGTTTTCAATGGATGTCTCAGCCAGTAAATTGTGGTCATGGCGGACCCAAGGTAAGCAGGATATAGTCTCACCACCACTCGCTCTCCCCACTTGGAACTCCGCTTCCTGATTTTGGCCTGGCACGTCAAACGTTAGTTCAGATAGGCAACCATCTGAACTAACGCAGGACGTGTGACGTGCCAGGCCAAATCAGGAAGCACCAGTAAAAAAACAAAAACATTTCAAACCATCCCCATTCCCAGTGTCTTAATACCAGCTTGGAAATACTACAGGCTTTGCAACTGCTCCCATTCCAACTCATAGTATCCACCTCCATCCCGGCATGACTGCAAGCATTGATCAGTGTATTCCGATGGGGGGGGGGTCCCCAGGGGGGGGGTCCCCAGCTGTCAAAATACAATAGTGTGGCAGGAAAGATTCCTGCTTCATGCATTGTTTGTGTGGATTCAGGGATATGCAAGGGTTATTGTATTCATTTTTTGTTCAACCCGTTGGAATAAATGAGACAGAGAATGCATTAAGGAGAAAAACTTTTGACATTAGAACAACTTTACAGTTGTATAATAACAGAAAATACTATCCCAGTGTTAAGATCAAAACAACTTTCTGTGTTTAGGAAGTGATAGCTAAAATATAAATGACCCCGCCAAATAAAAGGGACAGATGGATATCAATTATAATTGTGTGGCTTAACTTATTTTCAAGGATTGGCCTTTCAGGACTGTTCAATATCAAATACAGGCATGACTCATGTTTTCCCTAAAGAATTTAGGTCACTGAGCCAACACAGAAGCACTCAAGTTATTACTTAAAGAATAAATGGTAGTTTTGTCTTTGTCTTCTGTCTTTAGGCAAAGACATATAATAATGTTAATGCAAGATAAGGAAACATTTCTTGTATAAATAAAGCTGAATAGTAATGCAAGGAGATAGATAGATAGATAGATAGATAGATAGATAGATAGATAGATAGATAGATAGATAGATAGATAGATAGATGAATAGATAGATAGATAGATAGACAGACAGACAGACAAACAGACAGACAGACAGACAGACAGACAGACAGACAGACAGACAGACAGACAGACAGACAGATAGATAGATAGATAGATAGATAGATAGATAGATAGATAGATAGATAGATAGATAGATAGATAGATAGATAGATAGATAGATAGATAGATAAGTATATGTCTTGTGCTGCCAATTAATATTAAACTGGCAAAGACTGCATAAGAAATATTTTGTGCACGCAGTAACAATATAACCACCTTGGACCTACAGCTTGTACACCAAACTCCCACATGCTTCTGCTCCATAAATATGCAAGATAACGACATTGATGCGGAGCGTTTTAATCAAACAGCTTGATTTCTTAGTAGAAATTTGGCCAAACACATTAGAAAGTAGACAGACATTAAAGGACCATCCAAATGCAAAAAGATCTTCTATCTGGCCCATTCTCAAACAGGAAACAAGTGTGAATCTTTATGTGAAAGTCAGTCACCACCTGCTCATCTCTTATCTGAAGAAAGGTCTCAGCCAAAAAAACACAAAAAAAAAAAAAACAACAATGGACAACCACCTCTACTCCATCAAAGCTCTTCTAAAGGCATCTGCTAAGACATAATACGCTAAAGCTGGCCATAGATGGATCAACATTTGTCAGTTTAAGCAGGGACTGGCCAAATTTTGATTCATCCATAGGCGATCCTAGTAGGGAGAAGTCAATATAATGTTTGTCTCCTCTCAAACAGGGTTGTTGGTAAATTTTAATTCGATCAGCACTTTCAGCCAATGGGCTGCAGCATTGATCAGTGTATACCGAGAGTGGAGTACCCACTGTCAGAATACAATAGCGTAGTAGGGAGAATTAATCCATCCACCATGATTGTATGGATAGGGTAAACCTTTGCTTCAAATATGTTCCAAATATAGCCATCTTAAAGCGGAGGTTCACCCAAATCACAACACTATCTTCACCGCATCATTAGACAACTAGGATAGACAATTGGCCAATTTATTTATTTTTGACATGTAAATACCTTTATAATTAACACTTCCTGGATTTCCCTCCCGCGGAAGTAGGTGTCTCCTCACCGACGTGTGTACTGGGAGCACAGTGACGTGCTTCCCAAGATACACAGCGAACGGCCTCCTTCGTAATCCTGCGATATTTGCTAGGAAGAAGCGACACGTGACTCGGGTCACGTGACGGGGCGTAGATGATATCGCCATTTTAGAGAAGGGCATGCAGGTGAATGCCATCACAACGGGGCGTGTACTTTCTATAATGCCACCCGTTGTGATGGCAACCAGGAAGTTTACGACATAGGTCGCCGTAAACAGTGCGCATGCGCGAGAAAGAGCGGTGAATGCCAGGAGACATTCACCGCTTTCAGGAAGTAAGTGCTAATGGGCTTTACTCTGCCCACAAGCTAAATGGGAAATGTCTAGATCAGATTTTATAAGTTTATCTTTTCAAAGAAAATGGACAGGGGATGTTTACAGTCACCTAACAAGTGAGTACTTCATTGTGATCAATGAAGTATGAAGTGGATGTGACCATTGAATAAACACAAAAAAAAAAAACGATTGGTCACGGAACCTCCACTTTAAGACAATCTTTCATCATACTGTGACATTTATTATTATTAATCTTGTGTCACAGGTCACAAAAAAAGAGTTGAAAAGGTTTTTTTGTGGATACGTCTCCTTTTTTGATCAACTGACCAGACAATGCTGCTTTAGGTCCAATTTACTGTACCTGTTCATTAGAGTTCTAGTCATTTTGTTTAGTGAACATCAATTACAAATTACAATTAAAAACCGATATACAGATAGATAAAATAAATAAGCACACATGCAAATTTGGTCTGTAAAAAAAAATACATATATATTTTAACATCTGTGATTTTTAAAGAATAAAGTTTCTTCCTAACAAATTCATATTTTATGCAATTGTCCATGCATTATCTGTCTTTTTGTTCCAGCAATGAACTTTGTACGCTGCGCAAAACAGGCTTAAATGGATCAGTGATTTGGCAAACTGTAACAATGTCTTTGTCCTCCAACTATTTCCAAAGGCTGCCTTGTTAATGTCAATTATAGGATAACTAGTGAAAATTTGTTCTAGATTTTTTTGTTCTTCAATGTATACTATAAAGAATTTAAATCATTAGTTTTAAATAGGCACATTCAGTCTTTTACACGCTGTTGTTAATCAGTTCATTACCTGCATGCAGACTATAAGACTCATATATAATAATTTATATTATTGAGGTTATTCTTCAGTTGTATATAACTAAAAAGGAAAATACATCCAAAACTCATATTTCAATTTTTGTGTATTTGCTGGAAGAGAAAACCACCTGGGAGTTTCTTTAAAACATTGAGTGCTGCCATTTTCCTTGCAGAATTGCAAGGTTTAGTGGTAAACTTAGTCTAGGTAATAGGTATATATTCCCAATTAAGGGATGGGGTGTGGGACTATACGAATGCACTTGGATATAATTAAAGAATAATACTGGTATTAGTAGCTCTGAGATCACAGGAACCAATGAACAGACCAAAACAATTTATATATAAAAAATATAAATTTTAATATTACATATTATTAAGTATAATATATTGAATGTCACCATTGGTAGATTCTTATAATATTATATACAGTAGGTCCAACATGTTTCGCCCTCGGGCTTCCTCAGGGACGTGTGTATATATAAATCTCAATCTATGAGTAAATAAATAGAAATGTAATGAGACATTGCAATATTTTAACAGTATGTAATTAATATCGCAAATGCATAAAAGCATAAATACAATGAATATTCTGATTAAATAGAATATGTGTACCAGAGATAATTACAAATTGGAAAGAAAAATTAGTTTAAGGAAAAACAAAATAAATTAATTAGATTATTTGATGTCTGTCGTTTTTCAAACATATTACCATACAAGATGTATAGTTACCTCAAAAATGACCGTGTCTCACTGGCCACAGGTTGTTCCAACACTGTTGCGAGGTGGAGTCGCAAATAGCGACTGAATCATACAGGCTGGATATGTGAAGCCGAGCACTCCTAGTGGGGAATATATGAGTGTGTATTGAGATTATAAGATCGGGTCGCCGATCATAGAGATGGAGAAAATAAGAATAAAAAGAAAGAATGTAATGATGGGTGGTGCTGGGTTTGATTTGACTAGCAGAATATAGTAGTGAAGTGCTAAATTGGAATATAGACATACAAATTGGTTCATACTTGATTATATCAGAAAATATATAGTTAATAGTAACCAAACAAGGGTATAATAGTATATACTGAACACATAATGTGTTTGAACAGTGTTCTATATATTAATTAGTTAATTTAGTATTGACCATATTTGGTTTGTATTGTATGACTAGGGAGGAGAAAAACTCTGCATTGGCTCTAATTGTTGTAATGGCCAATGCAGTGTGGGAAATAGAAATAAAATAAAATAAAATAAAAATAAGTGGTCAAAGTTGAAGAACGTATAGATACAAATAACCTGGAGAGATTTTGTATAGCTAACAAGTAGTTAGGAAAAAGAAAAAAGGAAAGAAAAAAGGGACCGTATTATATTTAGTTTTAAATGAACTTACATAGACCTGAAAGAGTTAATGGTTGGATGAGGAAACCAATGAACAGCTGGCGCATACTGCGGTGTGTTAATTGCTGGTGGAAAATTTAGGCACGATCATGATCTATAGAATATATGTTATTTGTGAGAAAGTTTGTAAATGGGAGAATGGAGCAGAGATAAAAGAAAAAGATAAAGTGACAAAGGTATAAAAAAAAAAAAAAATTTTTTTTTTTTAGATAGATAGGATGGGATAAGATAGAATAAATGTTGGTTAAAAAAGGAAAAATGTTAGAACTAGGTAAAAATTAATGTTTGCAGATTAAATTTGGACATACCTCTATTAACTTCTTCTGAAGAGAAGAGATGTAATGGATGTTTAAATTATATTGCAAGGGGTGGAACACAGTAGCTAGAATATCATGCACAGACTAGTGCAGATATAGAGAGAGAAAAAATAAATGGATGTAACAATGCATAGTATAAAGATGTGCAGATAAATGCATAAAGATGCGATGTAAAATAGAGAGCAAAGATAGATATCTTCAGAGAGAAAGAGTATGTACCTGTATCGTGGATGGCGAGCGCGTGGTCTCCCCTGATGGCCTGAGCATATTGTGTGTGCTGATTAGGCTCTTATATAGTCCCACAGGTGTCTGACGTAGCACACGTCAGAGTCTGGTATTGGGCGGAGTGTGTGCGTCAGAGGAGCCTCCGTTGGTGCTGCGCTGTAGTCACGCCTTTGTGGGAGTGACGAGGCGTGATGACACGCCCCGTGGGCGGAATGCAAGGGAGATGGATATCTCAATGCTAGGTGATATAGTCAGCGCAGCGCCAGAGCACAAGAAAATCGGGTGATTACAGCATCATAGGGCCAGATTCATGAAAGGTTACGCTGGCGGATCGAGTGATCCGCCAGCGTAACAGTGGCTTTGAGCCGGCGTTTCTGTTTTCTGTAACCAGAAAACAAGAAACGCCGGGTTGAAGTTCCGATGCGATGAGCGTAACTGAGTTTCGCCATCGCATCTTTACTTCAATTTAAAAATGGCGCCGGGGGCGTTCCCGCCGATTTACGCTCAAAAAATATGTTAATGAGCGGAAATCGGCAATTCACGATCGAAATCCGGCGCGACGCAGTGACGTTACGACGTTTCCGGACGGGATACGCGGCGCATAGTTATACCTACATGGGGTTGGAGTATCCTATGTTAGGTATAGGCGTCGTCATCGCGTCGAAAAAAAAAAAAAAAAACGTCGCTTGCGTAAAACGGTCATGAATGGGAATGTGACGTCATTGACGTTCATTCACAGATTTTGGAGCATGCGCACGGGGATGTTTTGACACTCGACGCATGCGCAGTACGTCGGCGGCGGGATCGCGCGTAGTTAGCATACTACACGCCCCGTACCCGCGACATTTGAATTCCGCCGGCTCATTTGCGATGCGCTGCCGCAACTTTAGGAGCAAGTGCTTCGTGAATGACAGCACTTGCTCCTAAAAATTCGGCAGCGCAACGCAAATCAGAAGCGTTACTCCAGAGCAAAGATGCTCTGGAATACGTGAATCTGGCCCATAGCCTCCGCTATGGTTCAGAGCTAGTGGAGTGTCTGGTAATCACCCCTGGGTGCCCAATATATTAGGAGTGCGAGGTGGTTCACATAAATCTGCAAGAACGATCCGTGTAGTCGCTATTGGAAATAGTAGTGTGGCATATTAGTGAGACACATTCAATCAATTGAGATAAAAAATATATCCTTCCCGATAAGGGAGGAGACAAACAGCAAAAATATTACAATTTATCACCACATATGTGTCATTTTCAAATTGTTTAGCAAACTTTACATATACATAGACAATAATATTGATATTTATTCAGGCAATGGTTTATACATTGCACAGTTTACCAAGGGGGGATCATCTCTGAGGCAATGGAGAATTCTCCTGCCTCAGGGGTGCCCCTCAGAGGGATAAGTTCATGTCTGTTACCAATCATGAGGATGGTGGTTCTGGGGCATGTGATGGTATTAACTACAGTTGTTGTACTCCAAATTATTGGAGAGCACATAATGCTGCGTAAAGCCCATGTATGTCTCCTATATAATAGGGAGACCTAGGGTGGGAGCCCCTGCCTGTCATAGGTATAACTAATTGGAACTTCACTGAGCTGGGGGGACGGCAGAATGTCAGAGACATGATGTTATAGTGTCTCACTGTATAAGTGCCTACTGACATTGGTGTTGGGGAGAGGGAGGGGGGGAAGGTAAAGGGGAGGGAGAAGGGGGAGAAAGGGAGGGAATAGAAGGGTGGAGGGGAAAAGGCTTGTTGTGTTGGTCCTGGACCAGACATGTTTCAAGTTGTACAGAGAAATAAATCTCATGTACTGGACTATTCTAGATGGTGACAAAGGGTCTGATTATAAAAACGGTTTGTAACTTATACTTTCATTAAGGCCTGGATGTATGGTGGCTTTTAAAGAATAGATCCAGCGTGCTTCTATTTGTAGGAGGCGCTTGTCTAATTCACCCCCTCTTTCATTAGGCGTGATATGGGCAAGGGCAAAAAAGCCCATCATCCTTGTATCGTGTCCATGCAAAAGGCCCATGTGTCGGCTTATTGGGGTTTCAAAGAGTTTTTTCTTGACTGCTGATATATGGTCGCGTATCCGGCAGAGAAATTTACGTTTGGTCTTGCCGACATAATACGCGCCACAATTGCATTTCATTAGATAAATGATACCCATGGTTTGACAAGTTGCCCTAAATTTAGGTGTGCAAATGTCACCATTGGGTAAAGCTATGCTTGTATCGGCAATAATTACATTTCAGACAGGGGAAGGTGCCCGTTTGTGTGGGTTTGAGTATCGACTGGGTAGTGTAGTGACTGGACACTGTACTATCTCGCATTGATTTGGAATGTTTAAACGTAATCTCCCTTTTTTTCTTTCCTTTTTTCTTTTTCCTAACTACTTGTTAGCTATACAGGTTATTTGTATCTATACATTCTTCAACTTTGACCACTTATTTTTATTTTATTTTATTTTATTTCTATTTCCCACACTGCATTGGCCATTACAACAATTAGAGCCAATGCAGAGTTTTTCTCCTCCCTAGTCATACAATACAAACCAAATATGGTCAATACTAAATTAACTAATTAATATATAGAACACATTGGGGTCAATTCACAAAGCTTTATTTTCAGATTGCGAGTGTTATTTTAACGATTTTGCACGTTATTGAAGCTAGTTCAATTCACTAAACGATTTAACGCTTTGAAAAATCATCAAATAACGTTTCCCTACACAGAAACGATATTTTAAGGTGTGGATCCGTATTAAAGAGTCAAATCGTTATTTTAAAGATTCAAAACGTTATTTTAAAGAGTCAAATCGTTAAATATGTACAGAAGTGCAATTCACAAAGATTTTTTTGACAGTTATCGATCGTTAAGCAATCGTTAAATTAACACCTCCCTCAGGGTGGCGTTATGACATTTCCCAGGCGATATTTTGTTGTTAGAGGAAGCTTTTTTTTTTTTACAAAAAACTTGGTGTTTATTCTGAAGAATAAAAATATACAGAAGAATGACAATGACAAAATGGGTACAAGAGCAAGGGTAAAATCAGAGAAATGCAAAGACTGGCATGTATCTAGGTCACGTACAGCATATGAAGTGATTCATTACAAACAGATTTAAAGTTAACTTTAAACAACAGTTGGTTCCTCGCCACAGGTAGCCGCGGTGCGCAACCAAGAGTCTCAACCAGTTAGAGGAAGCTTTTGGCGATTTTTGTAGTGTAGTGAAGTTTTTAATAGTGTTGGGCAAGCTAGAACCGTGCTCTATTTGAACTTGAAATTATCCAGAGGCGAAGAAGAACACGTTAGAATGTTGTTCAGATTTATAAACGTGTATTCCGTTCACATACTATTTTGGATGACTTTTCTGAAACCCAGGTGATAGCTAAATTCCGATTATCATCTCCCATGATTTATTCTCTGTATGAGGAAATACACATGGCTTTAGAAAAGCACACACTAGAAATTTTGCACATCACATGCTCAATCTCCATGTGTATTGCTTGTGTCTCTCTCTCTGTATCTGCTCTTTTCCACATGCAGCTGTTCTCCTCCCCTTCTGCTCCCAGAATGCATCTCTCCAGCATTATTTAACGACCTTAAGAGTTATTTTAACGTCTCACATGTTAATAATAACGTCTGAGTAGTTAGCATAACGTTTGGATAAAGAGTCAGTTGAAAACCATAACGACTATGTTAAATAACGATTATAGCTTTCGTGAATACCATGTTTGCTAGCGTTAAATAAGGAGTGCTAATTTAACACCTGAAGAAAACCAATAACGTTTCTCTTTGTGAATTGACCCCAATGTGTTCAGTATATACTATTATACCCTTGTTTGGTTACTATTAACTATATATTTTCTGATATAATCAAGTATGAACCAATTTGTATGTCTATATTCCAATTTAGCACTTCACTACTATATTCTGCTAGTCAAATCAAACCCAGCACCACCCATCATTACATTCTTTCTTTTTAATCTTATTTTCTCCATCTCTATGATCGGCGACCCGATCTTATAATCTCAATACACACTCATATATTCCCCACTAGGAGTGCTCGGCTTCACATATCCAGCCTGTATGATTCAGTCGCTATTTGCGACTCCACCTCGCAACAGTGTTGGAACAACCTGTGGCCAGTGAGACACGGTCATTTTTGAGGTAACTATACATCTTGCATGTTAATATGTTTGAAAAACGACAGACATCAAATAATCTAATTTATTTATTTTGTTTTTCCTTAAACTAATTTTTCTTTCCAATTTGTAATTATCTCTGGTACACATATTCTATTTAATCAGAATATTCATTGTACTTATGCTTTTATGCATTTGCGATATTAATTACATACTGTTAAAATATTGCAATGTCTCATTACATTTCAATTTATTTACTCATAGATTGAGATTTATATATACACACGTCCCTGAGGAAGCCCGAGGGCGAAACATGTTGGACCTACTGTATATAATATTATAAGAATCTACCAATGGTGACATTCAATCTATTATATGACCATGCTTTTTAACCTCTTGTATGTACTTAATAATATGTAATATTAAAATTTATAATTTTATATATAAATTGTTTTGGTCTGTTCGTTGGTTCCTGTGATCTCAGAGCTACTAATACCAGTATTATTCTTTAATTATATCCAAGTGCATTCGCATAGTCCCACGCCCCATCCCTTAATTGGGAATATATACCTATTTCTCTACCAGGGACGGTAATGCTACTTGGCTAATTTGATTGACTTACAAGTGCAGGCTCTATATTTACCTTTTTTCTTAGTCTAGGTAATGTGTAGCATACAATTATGCCATGTGCACACAACCATTTTCAATGTCATGGGAAAAAAAGTTTTTCTCAACGTGATTCCTCTCAAGCCTGCTTTGCATACACACGATCGTGAAAAGAAATGCTTGAGCAAAGCGCGGTGACGTACAGCACGTACGACAATGTGTACGACAACATGTACAATGCCACTCTAAAGGGGAAGTTCCATTCCCAATGGCACCACCCTTTGGACTGCTTTTGTTGATTTTGTGTTACCGCGTGTTAGTAAAAGTTTGGTGAGAGACGATTCAAGCTTTTCAGTCTTTGTGCTTTTCAGTCTGTTACAGCGTGATGAATGTGCTATCTCCATTACAAATGCTAGTTTTACCAGAACGAGTGTTCCCATCTCATAACTTGCTTCTGAGCATGCACTTTCTTTTCCCGTCGTTAAAGTGTAGACGCGACCGTTTTTCACGACGTGAAAAACAACGAGACAAAATAGAGCAGGTTCTAAATTTTTAAACGCCCATTTTTCTTGTTGTGAAAAATGCCCTGGAGCCTACACACGATCGTTTTTAATGACCAATTAAAAAAATTGCATTTTTCTCGTCATGAAAAACGGCCTTGTGTACGTGACTTAATACTATAATATATTCCAAAAGGGTTTCTCTTCCTCGTACTCTTGGTCTAATGAAGCCAATACTTTTCACCATTTGTCTGGCCAAGGCCTCACCACATCACAACTGGTCTTGCATTGTATGTGAGGACATCTATCCACATATCAAGGGTGGAGTGTGCAACAGTTGCAGGGAGAACTTCAGGGGTCAACTGAATTATTTTACTAATGACTGTAGTTCAGCTTTACTTTTTTTTTACATACAGTATATAAAGAGATCTGAAAGAGATGCTGAACACACAAAGGTAGATGGGAACACCCACAACTACCAGCAGGAGTTTGGAATTATTGCTGAGAGACATATAGGAAGCCAAAGATTTATTCTGCTCACAAGGCGCTTTCATTTACCAAATTATTACTGTTCAAATGCACTGATCCTTCCATTTCCACACAATGGTTTTATTCCCGTTTTAAAGCTTTTTTTGCCAATGGTACACATCAGATGATGATTATGTCTCTATAAAGCTTCTCTAAACCTGGGGAGCCATATAAAATGATATTGAAATAAATGGCCAAGAGAATACTGCAAAAACAGACATAAAATGTACAGTGCACACCAGAAATAACTTACAAGCAGTTGCTTTTACTACTATCTTATATACATATTTAAACTGTTCTTGAATTAAACACATATTATTTAGGTCAAGGAAACACCATACTATAGGTCTGACCTGCAAAAACGTATATCTTGAAAACTAATGATCGCACTATTGCTATAAAGGTCCAGCTGATTGCCCTAAAGGGGGTACAGTAAAAAAAAAAAAAAAAAGTGATATAAAAATAATCTGATATTTCCACTTACATATTATTTATAGCAGAGTCAAGGGAGCGAGTCCAAAAGACTGAAGTATTATCAATCACATGTTCCCTTAGGCAGGGATTCCATCATTACCGGCATTGTTAGTGGTCACTGAAAGAAGCAGTTCTTGTACAGCTGGTGATAAATGAACCATAAGACAATAGGGGCCTTAAAGAATTCCACATTGTTCTTTAGTATACACTCATAGTGGTTGATTTGGGTACCTTTCACACTTGTACGACTTCAAAGTCGCGCGATTTTACCGCGATTTCGCGGCCGCGATTTTACC
This sequence comes from Rana kukunoris, assembly GCA_029574335.1. NCBI lineage: Eukaryota > Metazoa > Chordata > Amphibia > Anura > Ranidae > Rana > Rana kukunoris. The sequence continues at coordinate 257,264,525 of CM056053.1, read as the reverse complement.
GCGATTTTGCCGGGATTCGCGGCCGCGATTTCAATGAATGCCTGTGTAAGTGGCATCAAAATCGGACCAAAGTAGTGCAAGGACTACTTTGAAGTTGGCACTACTTAAAGTCGTGCCAGTATGAATGGTGTTCATTGAAAATAATGGAAAATGACTTGTCATACGATTTTGCAGTCCAAAATCGTGGGACAAGTCGTGTAAGTGTGAAAGGGCTCTTACTAAAACTGGAGAGTGCAAATTCTGGTGCAGCTGTGCAAGACAGCCAATCAGCTTTTAACTTCAGCTTGTTCGGTTAAGCTTTGACAATATAAACTGGTTTCTATGTAGAGCTGCATCAGATTTTGCACTCTCCAGTTTTAGTAAATCAGCCCCATATTTTCTCGTTCACAAGGTGTGCCCTATTTCATTTTTTTGTTTGAAAAGTAAATACACAAAATATAATTGTTTTCATAAAATAATTCTTAAAAATTCTTAAAATTGTAAACAATCATTTATTTAAAATTCCTATTTAAAGTAATTAGTACATATCAGTATTTTGTTGCCTAAAATCTGTTTTTATAGTGTCTAAGACTGCCATCCATAGTTAGTTGTGTAGCCCATATCTATTACTGATCTGTCAACCAGGTTGTACGAAAGGAAACATGTTTAATACTTTCTTTTTTCTAAAGAAGTATGTAATTATTTGCCATTACACATATGGGCCCAGATTCATAGAGCGATTACGCCTGTCTAACTGGTGTTAGACAGGAGTAATTTCAAATTTCGCGCGCCGTATCACTAGTTTGAATCCTCAAACCATGATACGGCGGCTTCGGGCTTCGATCCGAGAGGCTTACGTCCTCGTAAGCCCTCGGATCTACGTTGCGATATTTTTGCGACCGCTGGGTGGAGTCCGCGTCGTTTTCACCGTCGGGGTATGCAAATTAGTTTTTACGGCGATCCACGAAGGTACGAGTGTCCCTCGCAATCGCCTACGTCATTTTTTGGCTACGTAATGTAAGAGGAGCTTTTTGCTGGTCTAACAGTGCGTAACCCATGTAAAGTATGGCCGTCGTTCCCGCGTCAAATTGAAATTATTATTTTTTTTTAACGTAACTCGTTCGGGAATAGGAATGTACGTAAACGACGCTACTACGACGTAACGACGTGATTTTGTGCAATGCACGGCGGGAAATTTGCAAACGGAGCATGCGCAGTTCGATCGCCGCGGGAACGCGCCTATTTTAAATGCTTCACGCCCCCTACTCGCGCAGATGGATTGCGACGGGAGAAATACACTACGCCGCCGTCGTTTACTGGACAAAATCTACCTGGATTCCACGTAGAGCCAGGTAAAAAACGGCGGCGTAGTGTATTTCTGATACTCTACGATAATCTAATTCTCTCTGAATCTGGGCCATGGTAAATAGCATTTACACCACTGCATACAAACACTCTTCTCTTAACCACTTAAGACCCGGACCAATATGCCAATATGCTATAATAAAATCCCCCAAAAATATATAAAAAACGTTTTTCCTCAGTTTAGGCCGATACGTATTCTTCTACATATTTTTGGTAAAAAAAATCGCAATAAGCGTTTATCGATTGGTTTGCGCAAAATGTATAGCATTTACAAAATAGGGGATAGTTTAATTGCATTTTTATTAATAATTATTTTTTTACTACTAATGGCGGCGATCAGCGTTTTTTTTTGTGACTGCGACATTATGGCGGACACATCGGACAATTTTGACACATTTTTGGGACTACTGTCATTTTCACAGCAAAAAGTGCTATAAAAATGCATTGTTTACTGTGAAAATGACAATTGCAGTTTGGGAGTTAACCACTAGGGGGTGCTGAAGGGGTTAATTGTGACCCCATATGTGTTTCTAACTGTAGGGGGGCGGAGCTGGATGTGTGACGTCATTGATCGCCTTTCCCTATATTAGGGAACAGACCATCAATGACAACGCCACTGTGAAGAACGGGGAAGGTGTGTTTACACACACCTCTCCCCGTTCTTCAGCTCTTGTGACCAATCGCGGGACTCCGGCGGCGAACCGGACCGCTGGTCCCAGAGTTTCAGACCGGGTTGCTGGCACGTGCTAGCGACCCACAGCTGGGCATTAAACAATCACGTACAGGTATGTGATTGTGCTCAGCCGTGCCATTCTGCCGATGTATATCTGCGTTAGGTGCATTAAGGTGAAAAAACACAAAGGTTTACAACCCCTTTAAGTGAACACGTAAATCTTGATTTTTGCGTCATCCTCTCTTACCTCACTGAACCTTTTTAAAGTGGAACTAAATTCTCTCAATCAACATTAATTATTTTTAATCCTTATATTGGTAGAATTAGTAAACAGATAGAAACATATATTACCGGTATATTTATTTGTTTTAAACTTTTTTTTTTTTTTTACAAATTCTTCAGTTGCTTCCTGATTTCTGGTCTAGGCCAAAATATTATACATCCCATGTCCTCATAGGCATTTTTTTCTTTCATCTGTCGGAGGGGAGGAGAGGCTTTCTCAGCTAAGCGCACCCTTCTGTCTGCATACCTGAGCTAAGGGCAGAGGGGTTGCAGGAAGTAAATGCATAGAGACATGGATGGAAGGGTGAGTTTTGAGTTGTCTTGAATATTAAAACTGAATTAAAAAGTGTCAGGGCGTGGTGCTCAGATACAGTTTCGTTTTATGAAGTCCTTTAATGTTCTACAGTAGTTTTCATTTTTTTTTTAGATCATCAAAGCACCCAACCCTCCAAACTGTCTTATGTTTACATGGCTACAATTGTTTTACACGTCTGTAGCAAATGGCTTGATTATGCAGTGAGGTGCTTTAAAAATAATACATACAACCTAAGCCTAAGAGTGAGATCACTACTACTGTATTACATGTAATGCATTAAACTTTATTAAAATAGTTATTTCTGACTGTAGAATGCTAGGCACACATTTTTCACTTGGATTACAAACATGAGTTTTCCAATATCATCTGTCCTGCACATCTATACTGCGAATAAGATCTGCTTTAGATTCAGTATGAATTTCATGAATTTGGATGTCCAGAACTGAATCTAAATTTCAGTGTTGCTTTCAGCAGTTCGGAATTACAAAATGATCTTTTTACTGTATGACAAATAATACATTAAACGTTATCAATGTTGTTATTTCTGGCTATAGAATGCTAGGCACACATATTTCACTTGGAATACAAACATACATTTTTAAATCCTGTCTATCCTGTACATCTACACTGTGAATGAGATCAGAATTAGATTTAGTATGAATTTCATGAATTTGGATGTCCTGAACTGAATCCAAATTTTAGTGTTGCTTTCAGAATTATTAAAAGGCTTCTGGGAAAAGGAACCAAAGGCTGCTTCAAATATTGTTTCTGTCCCTTCTATTTGCTTCTTCTGTTGCATGAGCGCCCTTAGCTTAGCCTTTTTTAAATTCTTATTGATTTCACCTCCCAACCTGCACGGATTCTGCGGGACTGTTCCGTATAGACACCTTTTTCCCCACAGTCCCATGATAGAGGAAATTTTCACGCAGAGGATGAGTTGCCAGTGGAGGAGCACGGGAGGAGGTAAGAATATATCACCATGCACCCCCACTTATCCAGTAATAAATACTGTAATGGTTATCAACTCTAATGTAGGGAGGTCGGCGAAACCCCCATTATCAACTGTAATGTCGATCGGCGGGAATATCCCATGGTTGCACCCCCCACCCCCGCTGAACAACTGTGATGGCAAGTTTAAAAAAAATCGCTGTTTCTCGGTATGGTAGATGCGTTTGTAAATAGAGTGCACATTAGACGGGAACTATAGTTAAAGTGTTACTAAACCCAGGACCCTGAATTCACTATATCTGGTCTCCCACAGTACACAGAATATGGAAATGCAATAGTTTTAGTAAATATAAACTGATAAATACTTTTTCTCATCAGCAGTATATAGCAGTTAGAGCAAACTTGTGATTTCTATCAGTGTGTGCTGATAGCTTGTAGGAGGAGTTTTCATTTGTCCCACAATTGTCCTATCAAGCTCCAAGACCCCTGATTATCTGTCTGGACATGTTTGGACAGTGCTGATTGGCCCTGTGCTGATCACATGCACCCTCCCAAGAAAAAAAAAGACAACTCTCTAGCAATACGCACTAAACTGAGCAGACTGACTCTAAAGACTCTGTGAATATTACATTATTTTTGGGAGTTTGTGGAAGAAGGAGAGGATCAGAGAATACAGGATCAAATAGCCTTGTTACACAATGCAGAGGATTGACCCCTTATGTTCCACACTAAGGGGTATAACAAGCATGCTTTACTGCATATACAGACTGATTTTACTGTTGTGGGTTTAGTAACCCTTTATTCATTCACTCGTTCATTCATTCATTCATTCATTCAATGCTCTGTCTAATTGGGCGACTATGTGGCAGATGAGGTTTAATGTTTATAAATGTAAAGTTATGCACTTGGGGGCTAAGAATATGCATGCATCATACATGCTAGGGGGAGTTCAACTGGGGGGATCTGTAGTGGAGAAGGATCTGGGGGTTTTAGTTGATCATAAGCTCAATAATGGCATGCAATGCCAAGCTGCGGTTTCCAAAGCGAGCAAAGTCCTTTCTTGTATTAAGAGAGGTATGGACTCCAGAGATAGAGATATAATTTTGCCCCTGTACAAATCATTAGTAAGACCTCATCTGGAATATGCAGTCCAGTTTTGGGCACCAGTTCTCAAAAAGGATATCGGAGAACTGGAGAAAGTGCAGAGAAGGGCAACCAAACTGATAAGAGGTATGGAGGAGCTCAGCTATGAGGAAAGATTAGAAAAACTGAATTTATTCACTCTTGAGAAGAGGAGAATAAGGGGGGATATGATCAACATGTATAAATATATAAGAGGTCCATATAGTGAACTTGGTGTTGAGTTATTCACTTTAAGGTCAACACTGAGGACAAGGGGGCACTCTTTATGTCTGGAGGAAAAGAGATTTCACCTCCAAATACAGAAAGGTTTCTTCACAGTAAGAGCTGTGAAAATGTGGAACAGACTACTAAGTTTTGTAGGTAAAGTTGATCTGAGGTAAATCCGATTGCCTCTCGGGGGATCAGGAAGGAATTTTTTCCCCTCTGGTAGCAAATTGGATCATGCTCTGCTGGGGTTTTTTGCCTTCCTCTGGATCAACTGTGGGTATGGAGTTGGGTGTATGGGATGTACTGTGTTTTATTTTGTTTGTTTATTTTTTTTAATGGTTGAACTGGATAGACTTGCGTCTTTTTTCAACCTGACTAACTATGTAACTATGTAACTATTCATTCGGGGGTGACATCTTTATTGTTATCATAGTGTTCCATGTTTCAATAAGCCCCTGTCCACAGACCATATTAACAACCACCACATATCATACATTTGTGGGGAACAGACCCTTGTCCTCTCAACAGAATAAGCTGCTTTGTCAATGCAGGCGTTTGGAAGCTGGCAGTGGGTTATAGGGGGGATGAGAATGACACAGGGTAGGGTGTTAGCAAGGTGGCAGTGGGATACCAGGTGTGATGAGGGTGGGGATGGCAGGAGGTATGGTGTTAGCAAGTTGGCAGTAGGATGCCAGGTGCAATAAGGATGAGGATGGCAGGGGGTAGGGTGTTAGCAAGCTGGCAGTGATGTGCCAGGTGTGATGAAAATGAGGATGAGAGGGGGTAGTGTATTAGCAAGGTTGCAGTGGGGTGCCAGGTGTGATACAAATGAAGATGAGGATGCCAGGGGGTAGAGTGTTAGCAAGGTTGCAGTGGGGTGCCAGGTGTGATGAAGATGAGGGTGAGGGTGACAGGGGTATTGTGTTAGGAATGTTGCAGTGGGGTGTCAGATGTGATGAGGATGAGGATGACAGGATGAATGGTGTTAGCAAGGTTGCAGTGGGTTTCCAGGTGTGATGAATATAAGGATGAGAGGGGGTGGGGTGTTGACAAGGTACCAGTAAGGTGTCAGGTGTGGTGAAAATGAGGATGAGGATGCCAATGGGTGGGGTGTTAGCAAGGTTGCAGTGGGGTGCTAGGTGTGATGAAAATGAGGATTGCAGGGAGTGGAGTGCTTGCAAGGTTACAGTGGAGTGCCAGGAGTGATCAACATGAGGATGACAGAGGGTGGAGTGTTAGCAAGGTATCAGTGGGATGCCAGGTGTGATGGAAGATGAGGATGACGAGGGGTGGGGTGTTAGAAAGGTTGCAGTGGAGTGCCAGGTGTGATCAACATGAGGATGAGGATGATAGGGGGTGGGGCGTTAGCAAGGTATCAGTGGGGTGCCAGGTGTGATGAGGATGACAGAGGTGATCAAATACCACCATAACAAAGCTCTATTTTTGGGAAGAAAGGACATAAGTGTTATTTGGATACAGCCTCAAAAGACTGCGGAATTGTCAGTTGTGTAAGTAATGGGGGTAAATCTTGCAGAGGCCAAGTGGATTAAGGTCATCACAGAGGACAAGGGGGCTCTCTTTGCATCTGGAGGAAAGGACATTTAATCTCCAAATAAAAAAAAAGGCTTCTTCATAGTAATGCCGCTTACACACAAATGCAATTTTTTTTAAATGTCATTAAAAACAATCGTGTGTAGGCTCCAGAGCATTTTTCTCGACGTGAAAAATGGGCATTAAAAATTTAGCACATGCTCTAATTTTTCGCATCGTTTTTCACGTTGTCGTTTTTCACGTCACCGTTTTTCACGTCGTGAAAAATGGTTGTGTGTAAGCTTTAACAACGGGAAAAAAACGTGCATGCTCAGAAGGAAGTTATGAGACGGAGCACTTTGTATTGGAGATAGCACATTCATCACGCTGTAACAGACTGAAAAGCACAAAGACTGAAAAACGCAAATCGTTTCTCACCAAACTTTTACTAACACAAAATCAGAAAAAGCAGCCCAAAGGGTGGCGCCATCTGAATGGAACTTCCCCTTTATAGTGCTGTTGTACATGTTGTATGTCACCGCGCTTTGCTCAAGCATTTTTTTTTCACGATCGTGTATATGCAAGGCAGGCTAGACAAGAATCATGTTGAGGAAAACATTGTTTTTTCTAGGACATGATAAACGGTCGTGTGTATGCGGCATAATGCCGCGTACACACGATCACTTTTTGTGATGAAACAAAACGACGTTTCATGTGATGAAACAAAACAACGTTTTTCAAACTTCATTTTCCAAAACGACGTTGCATACACACCATCGTTTTTCCAAAATGCTCTAGCAAAGCATGGTGGCGTACACCACGTTCAACGGCACTCTGTTCCATTGAAGCTCCCGTCTCATAACTTGCCTCTGAGCATGCGCAGGTTTAAAAACGTTGTTTTCAACATCGTTTTGCCCACACACCATCACTTTTTATGACACAAAAAACAAGGTTTTGAAAAACGACACAAAAAATTCAAGCATGTTCGAATTTTTTTTTTTGTCATTTTTTTGAAGACATAAAACAACGTTTTGCCCACACACGGTGATTTTAAATGACATTTTTGAAAACGTCGTTTTTTTTTCATCACAAAAACTGATCGTGTGTACGCGGCATGAGAGTTGTGAAAATGTGGAAAAGACTCTCTCAAGAGGTGGTTCTGTCCAGCTCAGTAGATTGCTTTAAAAAGACCTGGATTCTTTCCTGAATGCACATAATATAATTAGATACTAATATTTATAGGCAAAGTAAATCCAGGGAATATCCGATTGCCTCTGGGGAGATCAGGAAAGATGTTTTTTCCCTGTTGGAGCAAATTAGATCATACTATGCTGGCTTTTTTTTGCCTTCTTCTGGATCAACTGTGGGTACAGGATTGTAACTTTTTTTATTGGTTAAACTTTTTTCAACCAGACTAACTACCTACGAAACACAGAGTGAAATTACCCACCCTCTTAATGCTCATCCAGCCTAGCTTGCAGCAACTCCCTGCATTGGCCCCACTCCTGGCCTTTGTATAGGGTTTTTCCAGCACCCTGGGCTCTTCCACTTATCAGGAACACAGGACTCCCTTCGGCCCCCTCTGTGACCTTGCTAATCACCTCAGCTTTCTCGTTCTCTCTGGACACATGTAGCTGCCCTAACTTTCCCAGTCCTATGGGCAAGAAGTCCCCACAGCATAGACTCTCGTCTCCAGAGCAGGTCATCCCTTCTGGCTGGAGCACACCGCTATTTTCACACTGAGGCTCTCTCTCCAAATGGCAAAAAACTGCCCAGAGTTCTCATCTGATTTGGTTTATAATGAGTGTGTGCACCTGGACACGCACACAACCTGTAGAACTTCAGGAAAACCTGGACACAGTATTGAAGGTTTCTTCCCACTAAAGCCTCTTTGGAACCTTCAAACTTCAGGCCCCAATCCAGGACTGCCAAACCCAGAGACAACCTAAAATACAGCTTTCTCTGCTCATAAAACACATGCTGGAGCTTTTCATTTTTCCACCCATTACCTAAATATGCATATTGGCAGGGCTTGCATTGTCACACACCATACAGTGTTGATCCAGGGAATATCTAGTTGCCTTAGGGAATCATGATGGAGTTTTTTTGTATCCCCTATTAGAGCAAACTGGAACATACATTATAAGCTTTTTTTTTTTTGCATTCCTCAGTATCAACTGTGGATCTGGGTTTGTGTTTGCAAGTTTTCAATCCATAATTTATTATTTTGTTTGAACTTGATAGACTTAATTTTTTTTCACACTAAATTTGTGACTAACCAAATATGTAACTTTTCAGAAGTTTGGTCATTTCTAAAAACAGTTAAATGCTATTGAACCATTACGATAATTATTATTAACTCTTGACTATGTGTTTTTGAAGAATCATGTGTAGCGCCCTGCTCCTGTTGAGTAGGCGCTGTTTGTAAATTTAGTTATCTGAGCTGTAGATTGGCTCAGAATTTTATGCCAAATTATAGGTCTCTGTTCCAGCTCGGCTGTGTTGCACATCTTCCACCTGACTGTGGGTGTCACCAGGGGTCAAGGATGGAACTGCAATGGGCTGGGTGTACAGGGTGCCTCTTGCCCAAAAGCAGCTCAGTGGCGTGTGCATTCTGGGGAGGGGTAGTTAAGGGACAGCCACCTTTCTGGCAGGGTTCTCCGATCCTCACCTGAGGGCCCTTCTAGCCTCAGGAATGTGTTAGCAACCTTTTGGTCTCGGAGCCTGCTGGCCCGAGGCTTTCTTACTGCGAGTAGGCCCAGGAGTTTCTGGGGGCCTACTGGTCCAGGGGTGGTCCTGTGCTGTTTTGCCTGTGAGAAGAAGACAAACGATTGGGGATCCAATTTGAGGACACATCCTGGCCAACTTAGGTCACTGTGCTACCAGCTTGGCTGACAGATCCTTGGCACCGTGAGCTGTGTAATTTCACTTTGCAAAGTGTGTGCGTGGTTGCTTGGTCCTGTGGCAGAGGATCGTTTAACGATTCAACGGCACACATCAAGTCTGTGGCAGAGACTTTTGCATGAGCTTCGCACCGGCTGCTAGGTCAGTGAGAGAGGCCTATCCGGTTTTTGCTGCATCCAGTGTGGAAACATTCTTTTTGTCCCCTGGATCTAAGATCATACTTGTGAACCGCAAAGCAAGGTATCTGAATCCTCCCTATCAATTTCACTCCCTTAATTGAACTTGTTTAATAAAACGCTTGAAGAAAAAGAAACAAAGTGTTGGTGCGGACATTTGTAACTTTTCAAGAAGGACCTCTAGGACAAGAATGGTGAACAGTAAGGTAACGTGGGCCCAAGACTAAACCAGCAGGTTCTTTGGGGGTAGTACTATACATATACGTTTAGTCTAGGTGATTATCATTATCAACATGATATTCACAGCATGAAAAGAGCACATGAGGAGCGTGTTGATGAACAGTGTTAAAATATAACATACATGCCACAAGACAATGTTGCACTGAAAATATATTAAGCACTAGCTGCTGTTGAAACCAAAGTAACCATAATTATGCTTAGTTAAGACAGCAAGACAGCCTATCCTAGGTGTATTATGAAAAAAAAAAAGAAAACTAAAGTGAAAGCCAAACAGGGACAGATACCGATGTTAAAATCTGTTTGGGGCCTTGAACTGTCTTCCAAGGGCACACAGATGAGCAATAGAACAATGCATACGCAGTGCTCAGTGTTAGAGAGCGGGAAAACTGCTTTCGATATCTGTCATCTAATTTAAATTATGATGACTTCAGCAGCAGTTAACAGAATATCTTCGCTGGGGGAGCACTCAGGAGCAAGGATAGAAAGCAATCCAATCTGGTTGAAAAAATAAAGATATCCGTGATAGGATGTTAAATAAAACATCATGCCTTCTCAGCAGGTAGCGGGCTCTTTACTACTCCCTGGGGTATAAGTTGGTAGGTAAAATTGCATCCTTTGCTTGCTGACAGATGACCCCTTGATATTTTAAGTGCTTGAAGCTGATAGACCTCTGTATGACTTGCTTTGTACTAGATACATCATCCGCTTTCTATCATCATACTGAATTCTATAAATCACTACGGGCTATGCCGCAGGGAGCCATCAGGAGAAAAATTTATGTTTATAAGTTTCCACTAACCCAGGATAATCTCAGGAGTGGCAAAACAGAGGAAAACTGAGTTATTTCCTAGAATCCTACAGAGGGAAGAAATGTTGCCTTTATTTACAAAAGGACCCTGTTACTGTATGACATGTAATACATTCAACTTTATTAATGTGGTTATTTCTAGCTATAGAATGCTAGGCACACATTTTTTTTCACTTGGAATACAAAACATGGGTTTTCTAATCCAGTCCATCCTGTACATCTATACTGTGAGGCTGCGAGGAAAAACAATGCTACCATAGAAAATGGAGAAAGCAGGAAGTCAAATGTCACACAAAAATAAACACGTATAACTATTTTAAAACAACCATTTTATTTGGAGGTTGCCATAGCAACCGTCCGATTTTACTGTACAGGGCGCAGAAAAAAATTGACACACTCTCGGTGATGATTTGTCAAGAGTTTCTTCCAAAAATACACTGTTATTATTGATTATGTAAAAAATGTAGTTACATTATGAGCTCCTTTATCCCTGCCACCTGTGACTTCCCTCTGCTTTAATTGGCAAAAGCATTAGAAGCTCAATGAGCTGTGAGCATAAAATTAACATTAGGACAAACATTACATAAGCTCTGCTGTTGCAGCAGTTGGTATGGATAATTTCAGGGCAATCACAAGAGTGAGATGCCCTCACATAAAATAATTTTTTCGCAGAACTGCTAGATCCTGTTATGTATCTATTCAAGGTGTTTTCAGCTGATAATAAGATCATGGTGGTAGATAACACAGAAGGGCATACAGTATATATAAAGCAGTAAATTTGATTTTCATCAATCGCTGGTAGTGAATCATTCACACGTTTAAAACACATTCCAGAAGATCCACCTGCACTAAATATTTGGAGAATGTCAAATTCACTGCTATATAAATAGACCCCAGTCACAAGGTCTTTGCATGGTCCTGCTTGTTTTCCTCTAGCCATAACCACAGTTTAGTCCTGTAGTATTACTGCAACTGATTGGTGCCACTGTATCAGGTAAAGCGGAATTGTAGTTGTCCCTGTACTGACTGCACCCATCCCTCAGATGCTGCCATCATAATGTGAGGGCAGATATACCAAATGACTCTACCATGCCTCAAAATACCAGGAAGAGTCCTTCGGCACATTTGCGCAAACAAAGGAGGTTTCCTGTGAATTTACAAAGATTTTTATAATAGCGCACCTGCGCACCAGGATGTTCAGGGAAACCTGCAAATGTGCAGATGTGCTGCAGGGCTCACTCAGGAGAGGAATGCGGAAATGCTGTCATAAAAAAAAACGAATATATTTATATCCAATTGTGAGAGAAGAGGGGGGGGGGGGGGGAGAAGGCAGGCCAATATGACATGTAAACTAGGATGCAGGTCCGCTTTAAGGAATGGTGATAATTGTAGCAGATCTACTTTTGAGAAGTTTTTGGGCTTCACGTCAGACTAAAGAGTATGTATATATATATATATATATATATATATATATATATAGTGAACTGAGGGTGGGTGTTGACACAGGTTACTGCAATGACACAGAGAAAATGGCACACTCCTTGCCACCCCCTGTTGCATGGCTCTGCAGTTAAAGAAGTTGGTACCTGCCCGATAAACTCCTGTCTAGTGTGTAGGCTTCAGAGTTTTGAGCTATGGGCTAGTGTGAACGGGCCCTTAGTCCTAGCATGATACATGGTACAAAATCCAACCCAGAAATCATTTACAAATGGGAGCCATGTAACCGTGAGCTTTAAAAATAATATCAAAATGTGAAAAACAAAATCAAATATGTTTGTAGTGCAATACAGGCATACCCCACTTTTAAGTACACAATGAGGTTTATTTACTAAAGCTGGAAAGGCTCACTTCTGCACAGAAACCAATGAGCTTCCAGATTTAATTGAACAAGATGGAGTTAGAAGCTCATTGGTTTCTATGCAGAAGTGAGCCTGATTTTGCGCTTTCCAGCTTTAGTAAATAAACCCTAGGGATGAGGTTTATGTTCGACTCGAACATTGGCTGTTCGCCCTTTCGGCGAATAGCGAACAATTTGGGGTGTTTGCAGCAAATTCAAAACCACGGAATACCCATTAAAAGTCTATGGGAGAAATCAAAAGTGCTAATTTTAAAGGTTAATATGCAAGTTATTTCTAAAAAAAGTGTTTGGGGTCCCAGGTCCTACCCCAAAAAAAAGTTCTTAAAAATGTCATTTTTTAAAAACTTTTGTTTTTTAAAACTGACATTTTTTCCGGGAGCAGTGATTTTAATAATGCTTAAAGTTAAAAAATAAAAGTGAAATATTACTTTAAATTTCGTACCTGGTGGTGTCTATAGTATGCCTGTTAAGTAGCACATGTTTTCCGTGCACAAAATGGCATTTCTAAAGGAAAAAGTCATTTAAAACAACTTGCGGCTATAATGAATTGTCAGCATGGAACACTGTTCCAAGTGAATGGAGGGGAGTCCTGGACAGCTGAGTCTCTCATGCAACATTGCTGGATCTAGATTGACCTCAGGTAAGTGTTAGGGGGCTGCTGCACACTGAAGGCTTTTTATCTTGATGCATAGAATGCATTAAGATAAAAACCCTTTACCTTTACAATCACTTTAAATTACCTGATGATTCTGTGATTTACCTCATGAATGAGAGCTTTTCAATGTGCAGGGCTTACCAATTAGAATCTCTCTGGTCCATCCCATAAGTGATGCATAGAGAAGAGCAGGGATTTTAAATCTCAGGACTGCCGGACTGGCTGCATGAACATTGACAGCTCAGCATCTCTGAAGGTAATTGCAGCACAAATGGGAGTAGAGTGGTAATTCACGTTTTCATTTTTTTTCCAAAAGGTGAACTAACATTTCAAGGATTTCAACACAGGTCTAACCCCAAGCATCTAAATGTCAAAAGCCAAGGGCTTTTTTGTAGACACTGCAATAATGTATAAATTCTACGTAGATCCTGTCCAATTTGGCATAGAACCCAGACTTCAGCAACAAAAACAACAATACGTATAAATATTTTTAACTCTTTACTTAGGGAACTGACAGGCTGATGTAATCTACAAACTGAAAGACTTCTGGAGAGGGCATTGATGTGTCCGAAGATCTCAAGACATTTAATATAATTAAATACAATAAAAAACTGGAAAAACAAGTTTTCCGATGGGTAATAAATAAAAGGTAAATTTTATGCTCAGCTTGCCTGTCATTATGGGGTATTTTTACAAATGTATTTCATCCGATGCATCTCATTAAGTAAAAAAACTACATGGATAGGGACATCATAAGCTTCCCTGCTCTTCATTCCTTGGAGACTAGAGTGGTAAAAAGGCATTTTCTAAAGAACATGTATCGGTTCTGGTGGCTATATCTAAAACAGTGTACAAGTCTAAGAACAGCTACATCACTAGGTAGCCCCAGGCAATATCAGGTGAGATGTCCTTAGGCTACAACCAGAAAACAGACTACTGAAGGAGAGCCCTAAAGCAATGAAGTTAGACGAGTAAATTAAAGTGGAGCATTGTTAATATCACAGAAGAAGATTAAAGGTTGTATGTGGCTTTTGAATGACAGCTAATATTTATGTCCAGTAACTGTGTGATGTTCTAAATAAACCATTCAATTAAGAAAGAGCATGCAGCTGAACACTACAGCCTACGAATCAGCTAAAAGCAAGAGAAAAGAGGCTGTACCTGTCAGAGAAATACTTACACATAATTATTTAACAACTCAGATAATGTTCTAACCCTCAATTGTTGGCCCTTGGGTTTCAAGCTGAATTGATGCTGGGGAGGGAGCGGTGCTATTTCAGTCACCAGAGATAGCTTGTTTGTTATGACTCTCATTACCATTGACTAGGACACACAGGTACTGAAATATAGAAATCATGTTTTCAAAGTAGACAGTACACTGTAACTATTTATATGGTTCCACATGGCTGTCTTAAAAAAAAAAAAAAAAAATGAAAAAATACACATGATAACAGTTAAAAATCAAAGCCATATTTCACTTCACCCTCCTCTTCTTCCTTTTAGCAATGTGGGTGTACTGACCCAACCAAGAAAGCATATCATCAATCTTGCTTGATATTAGTCTGTCCTCAGCTGTAGTCATAAAGGGATGGACACGGTCAGCAACAATACTCAGGTAAGCGGTGGCATTTAAATGATGCTCAATTGGTACTAAGGCGACCAAAGTGTGCCAAGAAAATAACCCCCACACCATTACACCACCACCACCAGCCTGAACCATTGATACAGGGCAGCATGGATCCATGGTTTCATGTTGTTTACACTAAATTATGACCCTACCATCTGAATGTTGCAGCTGAAATTGAGACCTATCAGACTAGGCACACTTTTTCCAATCTTCTATGGTCCAATTTTGGTGAGTCTGTACAAACTGTTGCCTCAGTTTATTGTTTTTAGCTGACAGGAGAGGCACCGGGTGTGGTCTTTGGCTGCTGAAGTCCATCTGCTTCAAGGTTTGATGTGTTGTACATTCAGAGATGTGAACAAGTGATTATTGATTATTGAGTATGGCCTCGTACACACGACCGAGGAACTCGTTGAAAAAGACACATCGTTTTCCTCGACGAGTTCCTTGTTAGGCTTGTCAAAAAACTTGACAAGCTGTCTTTGCATGCACTGTCAAGACCAAATCTCCTCGTTCTCAAACTCGGTGACTTCAACACATACAACAGCAGGGGAAGTTCGATTCCACTGGCACAACCCTTGGGGCTGCTTTGCTAATCTCATGTTACTGCGTTACTGAAAATCAGGGCAAAATCGTGGGTGCGCGATATACGCCGATACCCGCTTTCCCGCGCCGAGTTTGAATACTGCGCCTGCATATACCGAGCGCAGTACACTCGTGTATAGTCGGGCAGGCTCAGCTACTTTCGCGCTCACGTTCTGGACATACAGGACGTGAGAGCGAGAGTAGCCGAGCCTGCCCGACTATACACGAGTGTACTGCGCTCGGTATATGCAGGCGCAGTATTCAAACTCGGCGCAGGAAAGCGGGGATCGAGCGGGGAGGAAGCCGCAGAAGAACGCCGGACCCGACGAAGAGGACACCCGAAGCCGCAGACGGACGCCGGACCCGACGAGGCCGCCGATGGACGCCGCGCAAGACACCAAAGCTGTAAGTACAAAAATATTTTTTCCACAGGAATGCGGGTCCACTTTAGGGGTGCGCGCCTTACGCCGGAGAGCGCAATACCCCGATAAATACGGTAACTGGCTTTCTACAGTAATCTGTAAAATCAACTTTCAGCTGCTGGACAGCTACTTTTGAAACAAGATATGTGTAAAAAAAAAAAAGTACAAATATAAGAGCCTGCAAACCAAAAAATGTATCAGCTACTATTTATCTTGTTAAGCACCCTCCTCCACCCCCTCAAAAGCTTGATTTGAGATTTAGAGGGCAACTATGGAAGATTCCCGAGAAGCCACTGTGGTTTGTAGGGCTCCCTAAAATGATTAAATACGCTTTACTGCATAACTCAAAAAGAGAATGAAGAAGCTAACAAGGTACTGAAGAGGATAAAATCAGTGGGTTTTGAAGGAGAAATCAGGAGGATAACTAGAAACCGAATGATTACATTTTGATGAAGGCTATAGACTATATATCTATATCTCTATCTATCTATCTATCTATCTATCTATCTATCTATCTATCTATCTATCTATCTATCTATCTATCTATCTATCTATCTATCTATCTATCTATCTATCTATCTATCTATCTATCTATCTATCTATATATCTATCTATCTATCCATCTATCTATTCCCATAGCAAGTAGTACACTATAATAAAGCAACATCCCTTATTTTAAAAACAGTGATACATCATGCTTGCAGTTTTTACCAAGTGACAGTTTATTTTTACCTTGTTGCTTAGTTCAGGTATAACACTGTACGTTCCCAGCCCCATCGGATGGCGTGATGTGATCAGCATACAGCCTACTAATGGCATCCTCCTTTCCTTGAAAATAAGATTTTCCTACATCATTCAGCCTCCTTTACCTCTAGAAGGACACGTTCCTACTTAATGTTGCTGACACATTAGTAATATATATGGTATTTCATTTCAGTTGACTCATTGGCACTTTCACTTCCAATGCATTGCAACTGAATTACTAAGCAGAATAGTATACAGAGGTTGCAATTTCTTTTAGATAACAATACAATATGTCTTGTAGAGAAATGCCAAGCTTAGAGTATTATTACAGGATCTTTCCAAACCTAATTGTACATGGTTACACCTAGTCATTGACCTGAAATAGCGTTCAGAAGAAAACTCAGCAAAGCAGAGCAGAGTAATAGGAGTGAAGATTGCTGACAAAATGTGTTTACTATTAGAATAGAAAAAAGTACACTTTGCATCAATGAACTTCGTCCAAGCGGATAAGAGATTTCCGAGGGACAGAATAGTTTTGTGGCCTTCAGAAATGTATTGTCACGCAGATGGCCTCCAGAAATACATAGTCAACTCCAGGATATTATCAAACCCGACTCCAACTAACTGCTGGTTTTGGGTGGGGGGGAAGCTTCTCTTATAGAGGAAACTGTAACTTTGATCCACTACATTGCAGGATGGCTTGAAGTAGAACTATAGGCATTTTTTCTTCATTTTGGATAGCGCAAGAGATGGTTATAACCAGGGCTCAAGTCCTGCGGGAACGCGTGGGAACGGAGTCCCTGTATTTTTTTCACAGCAGGGACGCAGTTCCCTTTGCAGGACTAGAGCAGCCGAGAGCTGTTAAGCCGCCCGAGCAAATCCTTCACTAAGCGGCGATGCCCAGCTCGAGTCACTGTCAGGGGCAGGCGAACCTTAGTAATCCTTTATGTTACTGGCCGCTTCCTGTATATGGATTCATCGGGTAGTGTGCGGGTATTCCATCACTTCCTTGATGCCGCAATGTCTCCTGTCATTGTTCCCAGGAGACATTGCGGAGGTCTGCCGCGAGTTATCGCAGGATTTAGAAAGTACTTGCTTCCCGTGATAACTCGCGGCAGACCTCCGCAAATGTCTCCTGGGAACAATGACAAATGCTCCCAGGAGACATTGCAGCATCGAGGAAGTGACGGAATACCCGCACACTACCCAATGAATCCATATACAGGAAGCGGGCAGTAACATAAAGGATTACTAAGGTACAGTGGATCGGAAAAAAAAAACATGCAGTTTAGGTATTATGCATATAAGCGTATCATTTATTTATTTTTTGGTGGGGGAGTGGATCTTGGGTGGGAGTTCCCACACTTTTTTCCCCAGGACTTGACCCCTGGTTATAACCCCTTTCATTTTTCTTTTCACTATCTGTGTCTCATTGCAGAGATTTCCCGCCACTTTCTGTCCCATAAGCAAACAGGAAGTGAGAAGAAATCCCTGCAAATTACGGGAATTCCTTTGTCCCCATTATAAGATTTCCCCTGTAATACTTTTTTGGGGACAACCCAAAACTGGGATTTCTTTTTACTTTCACTTTCAATGATAATGGTAAACAGGACAAATAGAGAGGGTGAATACCCTAGTGGGAGCCTGGATGGTAATAAAAATGGAGTGTTCTAATCTGTGGATGGGGAAATTCTGCCTTCTGTGTCTGTGTCTGACAGCGGGACTTAATGTCCTCAAAATACACTGATCGGCATTGCAGTCAAATAGGCGCATGTGCTGATTGAACAAAAATAAACCAACAAGCCCGTTCTTGAAAAGTTGATCAATAGATTCGAAAGATCAACATTTGATTCATGTATGACCAGCTTTAGGAATCAGAGCAAGGTAATTAAAGTGCAATGTACTATTTAAATTAATTTTGTTCTTGAAGTTTGGCTTTAGGACACTGAACAAGAAAGAAATTAATAGCAGATAGAAAGACAAAATTTTTGGTAAATATACAATTCATTATATTTAGAACAAAATAAACATGGGTATATACTAATTGAAACTAAACGTATTAATAGCCTTCGGATATTGCACATTATTCTGCTCTTTGCTGCAAGATTATACTTAGCACTACCTGGTCTCAGAGACAAACAAGAACATACAGTATACAGTTTAACCTCGGATTACGAGCATAATCCATTCAAGGAGTATGCTCGTAATCCAAATTACTTGCATAACAAAGTGAGTTTTGACATTGAAGTCAATGGAAACTAAAATAATTTGTTCCTTATTGACTTCAATGTGATGCAACACCGAATGCGGCCAGAGGTGGGGGGGGCACCAGAGAGTGCCGAAAACGGCCAAAAAAACCTGAGGACACTTCGGCTCGGCTACTGTGCTCCCGTATCTCAGGTGAAATGAGGTACTGCAGGCCAATGTTTGGCTCCTGCGCCCCGTACCTTAGGCCAAATGAGGTACTGCAGGCCTATTTTTGGCTCTGCTCGGGTTCTGCACCCCTGTACCTAGATTGAATTATGCTTGTCTTGCGAGTCAACACTTGCAAACCGAGTCAGAATAATAAAAAAAAAAGTTGCAAATCAAAACGCTTTCAAATCAAGTTACTCTTAAACCGAGGTTCCACTGTAAATGAGAGAAAGAAATGAGTATTCCAAACCAAGGGGAAGGGTTAGATCCTCTGTCAGGTATACCCAAAGATGAATCTTTACTTTACCTTTGAATAGCATGCAGAACACCTGACAGTTTTTATTGCTGTCTGTCAGGGAGAATCTCTGTCTCTATTTGTCCTGGTGACCAAAGTGAAGGACAAAAAATCCCAAATCTTGAATAGGAATAGAGAAAAAATCTTCCAATGGGGACACTAGTGCTCATTTTGGAGGAATCTTCTTCCTCTTACTTCCTATTGTTACTATAGGGTTGATTTACTAAAACTGGAAAGTGCAAAATCTGGTGCAGCTGTGCATGGTAGCCAATCAGCTTCTAGCTTCAGCTTGTTTATTTAAAGCTTTGAAAAAAAACTGGAAGCTAAGTGGTTTCTATGCAGAGCTGCACCACATTTTGCACTCCAGTTTAAGTAAATCAACCCCTATGGGACATGAAGGGAAGGTACATCTCCCCAGTGTGACAGAGACAACGACAACAACAAAAAAGCATAAAAACAGTTGTTATAACCTTTTTATTCTATCCAAATGGAAAAGTTTTGCCTTAATTTCTATTTTAACTGCTATCTATGATTTAAACCTTTCTGTTTCTCTTGGAAGCCATTGTCACTGAGACAGAAAGTAAGGGGAAATCCTACATTTTAGAGCAAAAGTTGAGGGGAAGTCCTCTAATGGGGAGAAATGTTCTGATGACAGTTGTATCAGGTGCAAACTTCCTTCACTTTTAAGGAGATTTCCTCTCATTTCCTGTTGGATCTCCAAGATGGGAAATCCAGAGTAATCCCCATAGCAGGACACATACATAAAAAATCTAACCTGACAGGGGTCTTAACACATCCCTACTTCTGTGCAGAACTGAAAAAAAAAAGAATCGGCTATTCTGTTTCACAAGAGAACATCTTGGTCGTTTCAAGGTTAACATGACATATTATCAATTAGAGTAAATAATGTAATTTTGCTTTGAGGGGCATATCAAATAATTCATTATTTCTTTCTATATGGCAATCAATGATACAACATGATTGTTTCTTATGTTGTTTTTTAACCATAACATTTACCTTTTAGGCTAAAAGCTAAATAATTAGTTGTAAATGGTTAAATGCATAAGATATAGTATCTGGAAGGTATGTAAGAGTACCAGCCTACAAATATACGGCAGCCTAAAATTAGGACTTTGGCAACAGTGTGTGCCTGAGGTCATCGCTGCCAAGCATTAAATAGGTTGTAAAGGCAGAAGGATTTTTTATTTTAATACATTCTATGCATTAAGATAAAAAAATATTCTGTGTGCAGCAGCCCCCTCAATACTCACCTGAGCCCCAATCCAGCGATGTTGCACAAATGCCTCGGCTGTCCGGGACTCTCCCTCCTCATTGGCTGAGACACAGCAGCGGTACTATTGGCTCCCACTGCTGTCAATCAAAGTCAGTTAGCCAATCAGGAGAGAGAGGGGGTGGGGCTGAATGGTGGCTCTGTGTTTGAATAGAAACCTGACGGTGCAGCTCGGCTCGGGTGCCCCCATAGCAAGCTGCTTGCTGTGGGGGCACTCAAAAGGAGGGAGGGGCCAGGAGCAGTGGCAAGTGACCTGAGAATAAGAGGAGTCAAGCTGCTGCGTGCAAAACCACTGCACAGAGCAGGTTAGTATAACATGTTTGTTATTTTTTAAAGAAAGAAAAAACAAGACTTTAAGCACTGGAATAGGGGACCAGGGACTCCTTGGTTGGATCAGAAAATGTATTTAGCCAAAAAGAAATGTTTATTACATCATGTAACTTATTAAATTAATGTATATTCTGTTGTTCTGTGTCTGAGGCTCAGTTCACACAGCTGCGATACAACTTTGATGGGATTTATAGTGTGATTATGTGGTATGACTTTCATATGACTTTGATACAACTTTGCATATTCTCTGCGGCCAGGTCACACTGTATATTGCACCAAAGTATTGCAGGAACCTTTTTAAAAATTGCACCATTCTCAGTCGCATTGATTAGAATGAGCACAGCTGAAAACAATCAGATTACCCTCGTTATGAGGTTTTGTGCAACTTAAGTCACATCAGAAGTGGTATTAGTATGAACCAGACTTGAGTTGCTGTCTCTTTAACACACTGTAGGAAGTTAGTTAACCTTTTATACATTGTATCTGGTAGCAGTATTCTAGTGTGGGTTACCACAGTGTTACTCAACAGAACAAGTTCTGCTATGGCCTTTATAAATTTAAAGAGGTAGGTGGCACTGCCAAGAGACTTAGTAATACATTGACAAAAGCAACCTTGAAAAAGTGCTAAAGAGCAGGTGCAAATTGTTACCAAGACTCCAAATGATCCTATTATGCTAAAAACGTCATCAATAAAAAATAAAAAAAATTAGGTGAAACTTGGAACACATACTTCTTTAAATTGATATTGCAGCCACATTTACACCTAAGCGCAGAATTATATATATATATATATATATATATATATATACTGCTATAGCCTTTGTCTTGGATACCCATTCGCACATAAATCATACATGTAAATTTAGAATAGATAGAACGTTTAGAGCATAAATGCATGTTAATTATGAAAACTGGCTTAAATAAACCATGAAAAGGTTTTAAAGGAGTTCTATCACCACAGCATATACCCAATTTCTAGGGACTATGTACCCCTTGGTACCATCCTGCCTGCAAGCAGTGATTCCTGTACAGACTTTGCCTCCTGAAACTCCTCCTCTTAGAACATATGTAGTTCAGAAAGCAGGCTCTGTGAAATATGTGACACAACAGTGCCTACTCATGGAGCATGGTGAATATATTTCACAGAATTCAAGGAAATATGTATGTGGAAGGAAGTATGTGGGGGGGGGGGGAGTATGTGGGAATCTTCTCAATTTTTTTTTTATAAAGTTCAAGATCATTCACACTAAGGCCCTGTACACACGAGGGGCCTTAGTGTGTACAGGGCCAAATGGACGCATGCGGGGGATTTCTGTCCAATGGTTGGGCGTACTAACCATCGGACATGTCCGATGGACAGGTTTCCAGTGGACAAGTTTCTGAGCATGCTTAGAAACTTTTGTCCACTGGAAACCTGTCCGCTAGGCTGTACACACGATTGAACATGTCCTCGGAAACTGGTCTATGGACCAGTTTCAGCGGATATGTCTCCTCGTGTGTACGCGGCCTAAGAAAAGTCTAGCCTGTATGTGACTGCTCAGTTTTTCTATCCTGTCACAACGACTGCTGCTGTGACCATGTCTGCCTCCATTCCCTGAGATGGGGCTAGACTTGGAGGGACTGCGGAACAGACACATATAGTTATTGCAGGCTGCCAGTTATGGGCAGGGACACAGAATTATCTAAAGTACTGCTTTATACTTATGGATGCATTTAAAATTATTTCCGTTTCACAGGCCATTTTCATAACAAACATGAATTTATCCTTTAAGTATGAGAGCTTTGGAAACCTGTGATCCAGAAAGAAACGAAGATCAAACATGAAACTTTATAAATACACTGTATTAATAATAAAATGAATGTGACAATGCCACAAAGAGTCAGCTAGCAAGTGTTTTACAGTTGAGATGAAAGTGGTAATACATAGCAGTACATAGCAGTACATAGAAGCAGAATGTTATCGGAGGAACTATATGGGCTGACATAGCTGATCTCTCCTTTTGAAACTGCTGGTTACAGATGCAGATTAAAAATTCAGATTATATTTTGCATACCATTTAAGAACGGCAGACTTGGCAGGTATTCTGAAGTAATCAGCAAGACATCTAATATTTTCAAATGACCAGAATCTCTTTCAAGTGTTATTAAAGGTAGAGTTTTTTTATTTATTTTTTATATTTTATACTTAACTGCTTTGTATGGTGGTTTTGCACAGAGAAGCTCTGATCCTCATCTTTTCAGGTCCCCTGGCACCTCCCTGCCTGCACCAAGCAGGCTCACTCTCACGCCACTGTGTACATTCACTCATGGAGCGTGGTTTGGCCATGCCCGGGCTCTCTCCCCATTAGTTCACTGGCTGTGATTCACATTAGCAGGAGCTCCCATGCTCTTGTGCACATCACATGATTGACGTGGGACTAGGTCAAGGTAAGTATTAGGGGGAGCATGGGGAAAGGGGGGGCGGCTGCTGCACACAGAATATTTTTTTACCTTCATGCATAGAATGCATGAAGATAAAAAAATCTTTAGCCTTTACAACCTCTTTATAGAGTGCCCTCACCTCCCTGAATGGCAACCAACTACCAAATTACAGTATTTATTTTCAGCCTACAACCAAGTTCCTAACTGTGTTGGCCTGCCTAGTGCAACACAGCCTTTAAAGAAATAAATAAACTTGTGTCCATCTCCTACCATGCACTGCTTGACCCATTCCCTCCTATGGCTGGTGCTTGCTAATCGTGCTTCCCAGCCATCCGGGGGATTGCAGCCCAAGTCAAAGGAATGAACAAAGCCAGTGGTGCACAAGAACAGGAGGAGCTCAGCATGGCTAAGACTTCCTGCAAAGGCTGTGTGGTGCTGGGCAGGGTGACTCAATAAGGAACTATGGAGAATATCTAAAGGTAAGCATTTTGGAGGTGGCTGTCTCTTAGGCCGCGTACACACGATCAAATCGGTCTGCTGGAAACGGTCTGCTAGACCGTCCCAGCAGACAGATTCGATCGTGTGTACGGGCGAGCCGACGGATTTGGCCACCCGACAGATTTCAAAGCATGCTTTGAAATCTATCGGGTGGGAACCCGTCCGCCCGACATGTCTGCTGGTTAGTACACTTACCAGCAGACATGTCGTCTCGCACCGGCGCCGAATGGATTTGGCGCATGCGCGGAAGTGTTTTACTTCCTGGTGCGGTGACGTGGCGGCGTCAACGTCACCGACACGTCAGCGCGCCGTCTGCTGGCGGGGATTTTGGTTTGCTCGTGTGTACACGCGAGTAAACCAAAATCCAAAGAGACAGATTTGTTCAAATCGGTCGGTCCGACCGATTTGAACAAATGAATTGCCTCGTGTGTACGAGGCCTTAGAGGGATAGGACATTTAAAGCAAAAGTTCATAAAAAAGGATAGATTCTCTACAAGGGGTTAAAACGTTTCAAACATGTAGTCCCTAAATAGCAACCCTCCATATAGTACTGGTGCTATAGGAGAAAACTAGTCCTGGAACACATCCATGTAAGCATCATGAATCTTATATATGCACTAATGTCGCGTACACACGATCGGAATTTCTGATGAAAAAAGTCAGATGGACTTTTTTCATCGGAAATTCCGATCATGTGTGGGCCCCATCAGACTTTTTTCGATCGGTGTTTAGCAATAGAACATGTTTTATTTTTTCCGATGGAAAAAAAAAAAACGATAGGAAATTCCTATCGTCTGTGCAACTCAGACGGAGTAAAAAAGTCTACGAATGCTCCGAAGCATTGAACTTTATTTTTCCCGGCTCGTCGTAGTGTTTTACGTCACAGTGTATATGCAAGACAGCTTGAATGGAATTCTGACAAAAAATTCCATCAAATTTTAGGCCATCGGAAATTCCAATCTTGTGTACGGGGCGTAGACATAGACAACTTGCAGATGGAAGCAATTTACTGACAAACAAAATGTATTCATGACTAACAATTATCAATTTGAGGTCTGTTTGTAGAAAACAAGTACAAATGTAATCTTTTATATTGTACTCATGGGGTTGAATTAATGAAGACAAGAAAACTGATCAGTTTGCAACAGCCTTTTTGCCAGGCCTTGGTGAATGAGGTTAAGTTCTGGTGATGTCCATCATCCAATCATGTGCAAGCCAAAATGCTGTTTTTTTTTTTACCTTGCATGTCATTGGGTGTTCTTTGCAAAGTGAAATGTTACCACATTCAGTAAGCCCCGGAAAAACTCTAGTACCCTGTACACACGATCGGTTCATCCGATGAAAATGGACCGATGGATTTTTTCATCAGATATCCGATAAAGCTGACTTTCATCAGTCTTGCCTACACACCATCAGTTAAAAATCCATTCCTGTCAGAACGCGGTGAAGTAAAACACTACGACGTGCTGAGAAAAATTAAGTTCAATGCTTCCAAGCATGCGTCGACTTGATTCTGAGCATGCATGGATTTTTAACCGATGGACTTGCCCACAGACGAATGTTTTTTTCTATCGGTTTTTTAACCATCAGATCATTTTAAAACAGGTTCTACGTTTTTTCACCGATGGGAAAAAAATCAATGGGGCCCACACATGATTGGTTTGTCTGATAAAAACGGTCCATCAGACTGTTTTCATCAGAAAAACCAATCGTATGTACGCAGCATAAGTCTATTCGTTTTATTGAATCAACCCCTATGATATTATACATTTTACAGATAAAATGTATTTGACACACTTGGAGGAAGTCATGATGATGAAATGCGTGAGATTGCTGCTATACGTAAACTGGAAGTGATGTCAGTACACCGGCCAGATAGGACGCCGACCACTGGAATTGCTGCAGGTGGATGTGGTGAGACGCTGGGATCACCGGCCATGCTATCTGAGCGAAATTCTGAAAATTGCATTGGGACTGATGGGCTTTTTTATTATTTTACTTTAGTGAGCGTTTAATTGAATAAAGTATCTGAAAAGGATTACGCTATGAGGATTATTTAGTTTGAGCTTTAGTGGAATATAATTGTCCAACCGAAAGTGAGTATCCCAAGCTGGAAGCATTACCTGTAGAGGAAAAGTCTATGCATATCATGCAAGTTATGCTGATCAGTAAAATGAGAGGCAAATACTTCCGGTGAGTGTGGTGTTTTGTGGGGAGTGGTGTCACAAATTGCACCAAGGTGAAAATTGAGTGGATGCTGGGATTCCTACCTATAGGCACAGGTTCTGGTGCTTAAAGGACACTTAGCCGCTAGTTGGTTATCATTGACCGCATTAGCCGCTAACCGCTTGTGATTGTTACAAATTTTTGATCCTCTAAGTATGGAGTAATTGCACATTTTACAGATAACTTTAAATTAATTCTTCATTGCAAAACCTTTTTTTAACCACATTTACAACTGCAATATGCTTCTCATAAAGAATTCCATTTTGTTTATAGTTTGGATAACAGCCAATATTCTCACACATCACATGTAACTATACAGACAGGTTGGTTGAGCATTATTAGCACTTTGTCTATGTTGCATTGTTCTGTCTTGGTTGCTATGCTACCCTGTCCTTGAAGAAGATGTGAAAAATTCATGGGGGTATTTAGGGACTAAAAACCTGAAGCCAGTGAGTCACCAAAGCAATGAATCAAACTCAGATTGTTCAAAGCAGCTGATGATTACACTTTCTTGGTAGAGCAATCCTATTAAACGGTTTAGCTGATAAAGAGGCAGGCTAGTTTCCAGTTACTATAAAAGGGACATTCCAGGTTGTTTAATCATCAGCGTTAAACAGAACAAAATTGAAACTGTTAAGAGTCTAATTTTCTATAAAGGAGTTTTAAATGAAACAATATATATTTGATACAGTGGATTTCCAGACCAAAATATATTAGCACTCTCCACTTTGCTGTGCAAAATGCACAAAGACAATATATATATATATCTATATATATCTATCTATATATATATCTGTATATATATATCTATATATATATAGATATATATATATAGATATATATATATATATATCTATATATATATATATATATTGGGGCTGTTACTGATCAAAGTTTTTGTGTTTTTTTATCGATTAATCGACTAATTTCGATTAATTATAACGCACATACAGATCCAACTACTTTTAGCTGATCTCCTTGCAGGCTGATTCCCAGTGCAGCTACCAACCACTGAAAAAATGGATAGCAAGATACAAAAAACACACAAAGGCAGCGCTCGATGGGAATAGCATTAAAACTTTTATAGTCTTCAAGTAGGTAACAAAATAAATATTGCACTGGAGATAAAAATCGATGTAGCTACATAAACTGTAAAAATGGTGTGAGTAATACCAAACGGTACCAAAAGCAGTCATAAAAACATGTAGCTAAGTATGATGCTGGTATAAAAATGTGTACAGCGATACCCATGCTGAATCCAGATGAGGAGAAGTTAACATCAGTCCGTCGGCATGTAGATGTCCCGTGAAGAGAACTATCACAACTCCCAGTGGATGGTTGTAGAATCCCAGGTTGATAGAGGGAAGTGATAGAGGGAAGTGTAACAGCCCTTGCGTGTGGCAGATAATAAGGTCCCACCGACATGCAGATATGAAGGCACAGCAAATGAGCCCTTTAGATGAACACGGCAAACTCCCTGAAGCCGGCGGAGAGGTGAGTACAAATCAAAATAATTTTGATCGATCAAAAAAAAAAAAAATATATATATATATATATATATATATATATATATATATATATATATATATATATATACACACACACACACACACACACACACACACACACACACACACACACACACACACACACACACACATGTATATACTCGAGTATAAGCCGACCCGAGTATAAGCCGAGGTACCTAATTTTACCCCCAAAAAAAGGGGAAACTTATTGGCTCTAATATAAGCCTAGGGTGAGAATGCAGCAGCCACTGTAAACGAAAAAGAGGGTCAACAATGCCCATCTGCAAGCTTCACTGTGCCCATTGCAGCCCCACTGTGCCCAAATTCACTGTGCCGAATGCAACCTCACTGTGCCCATTGCAATCTCACTGTACCCATTGCCACCTCACTGTGCCCAACCTCACTGTGCATATTGCCAGGGGGAAGCCGCGACATTTAAACAAATTTTACACTGACTCTAGTATAAGCCTAGGGGGGTATTTTTAGCCCTAAAAAAAGGACTGGAAAAACTTGGCTTATACTCGAGTATATACAGTAGATATAGCTATTTACAGTATCTATAGATATATCTATAGATCTATATATATATATAGATAGATAGATAGATAGATAGATAGATAGATAGATAGATAGATAGATAGATAGATAGATAGATAGATAGATAGATAGAGTATATAAATATATACAAAATACATTACAAAAATATAAAAAAATCGGAATGGTTTAGACATGTTTACATAAAACCTATCACCGCTAACAATATGCAGTATCTAAATACCGCTAGTTATCCAAAATTACATATTATGCTAATTAATGCTTTAGGATAAACAAGCTGATGAAAGAGCAAGATCACAAGACAGCTCAGATATTGTGCTGCGTACTTAAAAAAACAAATGAGCGTTAGTATCAGAATGCTGTAATATTTTTTTGCTGATGACTGTGAAATTATTTATGTAAGCATTTGTTCAAAAGTCAAAGTAATATGGTTGTCCATAGGGAGCATTTGATGGATTGCAGAATAGATTAATTAACAGAGTAAATTCATACAGGATAATATGTTTTGGGGGTGCAAAACCAATGTTATAGACTTATTTCAATTCAAAACAGTGTATTTATGATTGCCAGTAAATAAAACACACTAAAAGCGGGTGTCATGTTAGCTCTGCCTAACACACAAGAAAATCATAAAAGTCATAATAAACAGTTATTTCCCAAAAGTCCCCAGACCATTTAAATGCTACAATACATCTATGTATGTAACATCTCTTTCTTTTGCAGCTAGAGCACTTGTATTTCTGACTTCAACTATACCATGTACAGTATAGTACAGTATATAATCCAGGGTTTGGCAAAGGGTCCGTGGTATATTGCCATCACCTTGACAGCCAAATCTATTACATTAAGCATGTGAGACAGAGTTGGCTTTAGTGTAATCTAAACTCAAAAACAAAAGAAACAAAAAAAAATTCCTGTTCCACGGTGACAACGCTTACTTTTTTTTTGTACTTTATTTGTTTTTCTCTTTTCTTTACAGAAAACAGCGTATGGAAAGGCACAGGGCAAATACACTGCCAAAAACAAACATGAATACAATCCTCTTGACAAAAAAAAATACATACATATTCGCACTGGACCCTCCCATAAACTCCCTCACTAAATCTTCTCACTCTAACCCTTTTCTTAGTCCTCACTCTCTCTCACAGAGAGACCAGTGATGCATCCGTCCTTTCCCAGCCCCCCCCCCCTAAAAGAAGAGAGAAAAAAAAAGATAAAAGAGGGGGAGAGGGAAGGGGAACCCCATCCTCTCCCTCCCTTAAACCACAAATCATAACAGGAAAGTCAGTTTATCCATCATATTATATTTTACATTATAATTCCATGAGTGTATCCGATTCTTCATTAATCAGGTTTAGTCATTAATCTTTTCCCCTCATCTGAATTTTTAAATAAATTCCAGCTCTTCCACGTTTCTTTGTATTGTTTATTTTTACCCTTAGCTGAGAGAACTAGGTCTTCCATAGCTTCTATATCATATCACTTACTTAATGCACTGATGTAGGAGCATCATTATCACTGAAATGGGTAGCAAAAATGTCTCTCCCTCTTTTCATCTGCATAACATGGGTGTGTTTCAGATAATATTACAGAATGCATAGGAAAACCCTGCATTTTTGGCAGGATCAATTGCTATTTTTGCATTCATCAAACAGATAATACAAAAAAGCACTTTTAAAGGAGTTGTAAAGGAAAATGTTTTTTCACCTTAATGCAATCTATGCATGACGCTGACAATAAAAATATGTGTCTATCGAACCTGTGGTCAAATGTGCCTAACCTTAACTCTATTAGTCCAAGATTATTCTACATAGAGAGGAAATATTCAACATTATAGAGACAGTGTTGGGGGTAGACAATGGACATGAACGACAAAGATTCGATGAAGCAGCGAAAAACATACAAACATATAAAGGTTGAATCTGTCATTGAAGGCTTATGGTGTCTGTCGAATGTTCTAAGAATGTTCTAAGAAGATTCGACAAGCAGCTGTACAATGCCACAATCGTGCATTTCCGGTCAAATTCTCAGCCCATAGGCTATAGAAGAATTTGAATGTTTCTTGACTAGTCATAATAATTTATATATATAATTATTACTAGATTCATACAACATTAGAATTCTTCTATAGCTTGTAGGCGGATCATTCGACCGGAAATGTACGATTGCGGCGTCAAATCTTTTAGCTGCTCTGTCGAAATTTCTTAGAACATTCGACAGACACCATAAGCCTTCAATGACAGATTCCACCTTAATTCATTCGGATTCCCGTACGAATGCATTTTTTTAACAAAACAAAATAAATAAAAACGAATTTGGGAAGTTACTAAATAAATGTATTTTTCAGACAAAAACAAAATTCCGAAACAAAATATTTTAGTGTGCACATTGGGCAGCTCTTTGTGTGCTACTGCCATTAAATAAAGAAGCATTACTAAAGCTTTTTAAGTCCATTCACATTCAGTCCTAATCTGATATCAGTAAAGTGTATTACACCAGAAAGCTACAATGATTCAATATCTTATCACTTACAACGGTAATTATTTGATTCCTTTATATAAATGGTTCCTGCAGGGAACTGTGTACAAACTAGACTACACTGCACTTATTAATAGTTACTGTTTACACGCCACCGTATGTTTCTGATGTCATGTCTGTACACTGACTTTTCTGCTCATTCTACTGTCGGCAAGCACTTTACAATGAATCATCATATGTAATTCAGTTAGGCAAAGAGGTAACCTTATTTATTATACCAAAATACATTATCCAATCTGAATTTCATCTGCCATTAACTAATCTATACCTCGATCCATCAAATCCTCCCTGAAGACAACAAGCTTACTGCTAAGACTTTTTTTTTTTTTTTTTTTCAGATGCCTACATAAATAAATTCAAAGTCATCAGCAAAAAAGAAAATAGAGTTTCTTTACCAATCTCACATTTAGCATTTGTATTTGTTCCACTATATTCAGTATCTGAGCCGTCTAGCAAATTCTGCACTCTCACCGGGTTGCTTATCCTAAATAATTGATTAGTTTATTACATTGTAATACTGGATAGCTACAAACACTTACATATAATTTCAGCAGTAATAATATTATTGATGTTTATGCAATTTTTATTTTGCTATTTGGCACACTGGAAACGAGAAGACACATGTCACACTGAAATAAATATAACTTTTAAAGAATAACTATCATTACAATTTTGTTCTACTGCCTGAAAGGGGATTATTATTATTACTATACATAGCGCCAACTGTTTACGCATCGCTTTACAATGTATAGGGGGATTATACAATATACTGTGTGCTATATGCCCTCATTCCTAAATTTTGCATTTACAAACAACAATGGTGATAACCAATGACTTTTTGAGGAACATATAGATACAAGAACAACACTGTATATCTAAAAAACAAAAATTTTATAATACCATTCGATAAAAGCCAAAACACGGATTAAACAATATAATCCACATATAGACTCTACATGTTTTGCTAGATCTTCTTCAGTAGTACATGTGAATGATCAGCCTGATGAAACCCATAATTCTCATTATCACAACTATGATAGATCCATCTCCTTCCTAGCTGTTCTTAAATTTGTTGAAAATGAGGCAGGTCAGACTTCATAACTTAAGTAGGAAAGTATTTAGCTACATAGGACAAAGTACTACATGTATTTTATCCTATGAGAAACAGAACAGTCTAAAAATGTCATTTAAGTTTCTCTATAAGGAATTACTAAACATGCTATGCAAAGACTCATGTCTAGATATGTATACTTACCCCAACATGAAAACACAGATTCCTATATATTTTTGGGGAAATCTATACAGTATACTGTATGCAGGTTTAACATTTAACACATTTAACAACAGCTTCTGAAGCCGCTCAATGCCAAAACACATATGTAGTAGACATGTGCATTCGTTTTCGTCCGAATGCATTTTCGTCCAAATTTCGGGTATTTTCGTTATCGTTTTAACAAATGAAAACGAACGCGCAGAATCCGAATTCCGAAAGAACCGACATAAAAAAATGCTTTATTTTCCTTGCTGCAACAGTTCGATATAGATAGGAGATTCGACATGACTCTGACAATAGCAATCTGTGTCTATCGAATCTGCGGTCGAATGTGCCTAATCTAACTCTATTAGTCCAAGATTATTCTACATAGAGAGGAAAGATTCGACATTATAGAGACAATGTTGGGGTAGACCATTGGACATGAACGACGAAGATTCAACGAAGATTCGACGAAACAGCGAAAAACATACAAACAACGAATCTGTCAATCGTACATTTCCGGTCAAATGCTCAGCCCATAGGCTATAGAAGAATTTGAATGTTGGTTGACTAGTAATAATAATGTATAAATATAATTATTACTAGAGTCATACAACATTAGAACTCTTCTATAGCTTGTAGGCGGAAAATTTGACCGGAAATGTACAATTGCGGCGTCGTACTGTTTAGCTGCTCAGTCGAATCTTCTTAGAACATTCGACAGATGCCATAAGCCTTCAATGACAGATTTTACCCTAATTAATTAGACAACAGCGCAGGCGCAGTAAAATCCCCATTCATAAAATTTGACGGCTCCCGCGCGCATGCCAATCACAGCGCCGGAGCGCCGATACCTGGAAGTGACCTTCTGGGTATCTGTGTGGAGATGTCTGCGACCGGAGGGGGAGACGAGGATGGCTTTGGGGGCTTTGATTCTAGTCATACTAGCTAATTATGGCTTTGTCTTGCAGGTGTTATTTTTTATTTATGTTTTCAAGGGTTTACAACAACTTTAAAGTGGAGGTTCCATCAAAAATATAACTTTGCTTTATATTGTAGCTTAGACCTAAAAAAAAAATCATTTTTACTCACCTCGAAATGCCTGTTGCTATGCGGTCCCACAAAATCTGCCTTCCTATTCACCTCGGATCCTGACGTCAGCTCCCTCGGGTCCCAGCATGCTGTGCGCTTCCCCTGTGTCTCCCGGCTTCTTGATGTTTATGGTTTGCCATCACAAGGGCGTGCACTTTCCCTGCCGCTCATTGTGATAGCAACCCAAGTGTTTGAAGGCATGGCGCTGCCTGCAGGTCTATTACAGACGCACAAGAATGGGGCGGGACTGGCGGCCCTTTCAGCTAGTCATCCCCAGTATTCCCGGAAGTAATTGCTTGTGGGCTTCACAATGCCCACAAGCAAAATGAGAACGCTCAACAGAGAGGAATATAAACTATTTGTTTTAAATAACTGGGCGAAACGGCGGGCCTTTTGCAAATAGTAAGTGAGACTATAGAGAGATGTACAACGCAAGTTGAAAGGTGATATTTTTAAAAATGGAAAAATATTATGGGAACCCCACTTTAATGATATGTTACATGACACCCCTTCCAAAATGTACTGTCTAAAAAGTTTATAATTTATTCTTGAAAGAAGAACACCAATTAGCAAAAATCACAGAAAATATCTTAGGCTTAAATTGTCATTTATTCTACTTGGTACACCACAAACTCAGCCCCCTGATCCAGCCACCATAGATTCCTTCTGTAATCTATAGCAACTCATTACAGCTTGTAATAGTGCTCAGTCTAGAACTATCCATGCTAAATGGAACATCCCCCTGACCTGCTTCCTTAAAATGTCTTGCTACCGAAATGGATGTTCTGGACAAATATACTACTAGTAAATGTTTGCTCCTGTATTCTAGTAAAAACAAGGGCATTAAAACCATAAACTATATATACACTATCATTTGTCTAATAATTCTGAATAGAAACATTTGATTTGTCGCTTGTTACTATCCCACAACAACGGTTTCCAGAGTGACAGAGAAATGGACCATATCATAGCTTGCATAAAACAATGAGAACTATGGACTTTACACTTCATTTCTGTTTTCTATAGTAGGTTCTTCTGTCAGAAAATTTAACCAGATGACATTTGAAAAGTGGCACCATAAGATGCCTGTTTTTACCTTTAATATTTCGGAAAGGATTTAAATCCCAATTTTTTTTTAAACTATTACTAAATTTTAGGTGGGTTGAATGAGCGTAGATATTCTCTAACAACCTTACAATCAGTTTAACTGCTGCAACTTTATGATCTACATTATTGGGAGAGATTCTTGATGTGCTGAGGAATTGTTCCTTTTTGATGTTGCATCCTTGGAAACTGTCTGCAATAGATTATTACCTTTTGTTGGTTTGCTGTACAAATTAGTACAGATCTTCCCATTATTCTTAGTCACAGTGACATCCAAGTAGTCAGTAGAAGCTCTTAATTTAATGGTTGGCTGAATGCCAAGCACTGCATCTACCATCTCTTTGAACAATTCATTAGGGCCTTTCCAATTTCTTACAAGATAAAGTGGGTGATATAAAAAAATGTGGCCAGTTCCAAGTACTAATAAAAAACTATAACCATCCATTCTGAGATCCCCTCCTATTTGTGCCCAAACAAGATGAACACTATAGCACAATAAAAAGGCAGATACGTGGAGTAAACTCTACAGGCTGAGGATTCTAGGCAAACCATAAAGCGGCACACTTTTATGTCTGTTGGGTAACTAGAGAAGTATCATAATTTAGGGAGAGGATATGATGCATGCTAACAATATTATACTCAATTCTATTTGTCATGAATTGACTTGCTAAAGCTAAATTACATATATATGGTAATACTTGAATTCAACTTAGTATCAGTCTTTTGAAATTCTCTGACAGCAGACCTCATACTGAAGTAGGGAGAAAAAGCAACCAATCACACGCTACAGTGCAAGGAGGATAGAGCAGGCGGCAGAAAGATAAGCTTATCAGTGTGTTTCTTCTCCCATCACTGTCCATTTATAGGCTGGGGGGCAAGACCCGGACATATTATATTCCTGCAGCAGAGAAAAATCAGGTTTCATGTCCTGCCAGACTAAGTGGCTTGGTATGTCAAGCCCCGTACACACGACCATTTTTCCTGCCAGAAGAGCTTTTGGCCGGGAAAACCTGATATGTGTATGTTTCCCTGCAGTTTTCCGGTCCGGAAAACTGTTGGGGATATCCCGATGGGAAAATAGAGAACCTGCTCTCTATTTTCCCATCAGGATTCCCAGTGTTTTTTTCTGCCAGATCTACTACTTTCCTATAGGAAACACTGTGAGGCAGTGCCAATGGAGCATACACACGGCTGGGATTCCCGGCCAAAGCTCCGTGGCAGTTTTTCTGCCGGATTCTCGGCTTTCCCCTCGGTTTTCTTAGCTGACTTTTTACCGCCGAGAAAACCGAGCATGTGTACAGGACTTTAAAGATAGTGTAAATCTCAGAACCGCGTGGACAGAAATGTAAATGAAATTAGCAAATGTAAAGGAATTAAAATGTCCTTGCAATGTCCTTGCAACTTCATGGGTTAAATACCCAGGAATGTTCATACAAGAATGTAAGAGCACAATGTCAATTAGTGCATTTCCCCATAACAACATCTCTACCCCCAGCGGCTAGGTATTTAGATAAAGAAGGCTACAGGGTGCTGCAGTTGATGTGGATTGTAATATATTTAGTATATCCTGTTAAGAAGAGTTGTAGATTGTAGAGGGTTATTATTAGAGAAAAGGGCTAGCTTAAATAGACTAAACAGTTAGGAATGGTAAAGTCCTGCCCAATTTTAAGCTTTATGTATTGCCTGTAATAACTGATTGTGACAGATAACTAAGCCATAAACATCACATTGCATTTTTTTTATAATCGAGCCAGGCAAGACTGAATCACATCTTGTACAAACTGAGATAGGCTATACAAGTGTAACAATTTGTCCTGCTCACAATATAACACATTAATAAAAAAAAAATACTACAGTAAGTAATGGCTTTTGTGTCTAGGATCAAAAAGGGAATTGTTTATATACTGTAAGGCATTGATTGGACAGCGGTAGATATCATCCTACCCCATGTTTTTCAATCAGAGAGAGCCTTGTATTAACTGAAATAAATACAAGGCAATCTCTGAATGGTGGTAATGCAAAGCAAGAGACCCGTTGTGTTCTGTGTGCAAGCCACTTGAGTCAGAAGATCCTGGCTATTACTGTATGTAGCATGGGGTATTATAGTGGTCTTCAGAATCCCCAGCCACCTTCCAAATATAAGATATGGAAAATTAAATTGGTGTTGATTTACTAAAACTGAGAAGTGCAAAATCTGGTGCAGATCTGCATAGAAACCAATTAGCTTCCAGTCTTGTTTGGCAAAGCTTAATTGAACAAGCTAAAGTTAGAAGCTGATTGGCTACCATGCATCGCTGCACCAGATTCTGAGAGTTTGAGGTTTGGTAAATTAACCTCATTGTGTCAAGCTGGACCAATGTAAGTTGTAAGTTGGAAATAAAGATATAAATGCATAAAGAAAATAAATGCAATTACTACATCTAAGGACGTAATATATAACAATTTTGTTCTTAGATGTAATTACACTTTAAAGAAACCCTTTCCAAAGTTGCCAAAGAAAAAAAATTAAGCTGCAGTTGCTGACATTATTGAAAATGCTAACTGCTTAGCTGTCAAGATTTGATAAACTAACACAGGAAAAGGCATACAGCTAAGGACTTTAGATGGTCTTTAACTTTCCTCATACAGTATGCTTACTTATTCTAGTTCAGTGACTCAGAAAGTATTGACGGTAAGGAGTCAGCATAAGAGCCATACAACTAGCATTTTTAAAAGAAGATCAGCAA
This sequence comes from Rana kukunoris, assembly GCA_029574335.1. Classification (NCBI taxonomy): domain Eukaryota; kingdom Metazoa; phylum Chordata; class Amphibia; order Anura; family Ranidae; genus Rana; species Rana kukunoris. The sequence continues at coordinate 257,227,794 of CM056053.1, read as the reverse complement.
TGGTAGACAACAGTAGAAAACATATTTTCCTAAATAAGGCTACATTCATACCAGTGATTTAGGCCTGTGTGAATTTTCTGATTCCTGCTGCGGCTCTGAACAAGTAGGTGTGGCTACTGACCTTGTTCACTATAATGGCAGTTCAGTGGTGGCCACAGGTATTCGTTGCTCTGTACACAATAAGCGTGTAATCACTGGCTGTGCGGACAGCCCAGAATACCTACTAGAGCCGGTGTGAACGTAGCCATATTCTTCTGCCATATGAAACATTGAAGGTTGGTTTTTCAGCATAGATCACATACAACACTGTGTGGAGCAATCAGGCAATGTTTGCACAGAAATACTTTTTCACCCTCCACTTAAAAAGTGGAACAAATTAGCCAGAGTGGCAGGTTGCAAGCGTCAGTGAGATCATAATGTCAACATTTATTTAGTTTACCTTGGGCAAACAAAGAGAGCAGTGAACCATACCAGACTCAAACTAAATTGGCATCTAAGAAGTGTGCTCTATTTTGTAAATTGTGAAGAACTATTTGTCACCTAGCATTTTCAGCTCTAAGACACCGTTTGGCCTGCCATAACAGCGATAAGGCAATTTATTCTCCTGTGATTTGCACTCAATCAATTTTTATTCTGCATGTGCTAAAAACGTGATTTCTGTACACTGTATAAGGTCTTAAGCTAATGTTATATTTATGCTGTGTCATCTGATACACAGATCGTACATGCATTAAATACTCACATCTGCTTAATTCTTCTTTGGGAAAAAGTTAATTTAGAATGATATGAAAGCTTATGTGAAGTCACTAAATAGAAAACACACTGTTATTTTTAAAAATCATTGCTATTTGTTAAACAGTAGTCTAAAAAAAAAAAAAAAAGGTCTTTGAGTTTTATTTAGTCTTGACATGACCACCAATCTCATTTGTTCCAGCATACTTTAGGTCCCATCTGTCTCACCAGTTCTTCTTGATGGCAAAACTCCTGCTAGGAGATGCTGCTTTTAATCGAGCCAAACAGGGCTGGGTGGGGTGTATGAACCAGGCTGACTATAGTCCCATCCTGTAGCTTCGATTGGACTTAGGGAAACAACATGGACCACCCCAACACAGATCTGTTTTCATGCTTAGTGAAGTTAGAACATTGTGTGGTGGAGGAAAGATGTAGAAAGGTGCACATGGGGGCCATCTTTCCTCCTTTTGTAAAAACATTGGGCAAGCAGACTTCTGAGTACCACCAAAGGTGAAAATCAGTTTACCACGTGGCATGCAATGCCTGACCTTTACCGGGGGCCTTTGGGACTTTGGGGAGATACACTTTTGGTTTCCAGCTCAATCATTCAGCAACCTGGTGTTGAGTTGGCAGGGCTCTTCACTAACTGTGTGGCATTCCGCAATCTTTGGTTGCATTCAAAACCCAAACCCACCTCTGTCTGGGAACATTTTCAAAACATGCAATGAGCTCATTCAAGCTGTGCATAGTGAGTTGGACAAATTACTAAGGAGTATTTTATGTTTTGCTTTTACCATTGGATTAAGCTCCTGAAAAGTGCATCACTCTTTATGGTAACTACTTTAAAAAGTTGTGTATAAGCCTTTCCCAGAATTTTTTATTCTTGAAGAGCTCCAATGATTCAACCTGTCTGGCATTGTATTGACACTCTTTCATGTCTACCAGAGAGACCCACATACATTCATGATGGGTATTTTATTGGTTTTATTCAAACCTCCATCAACAATTTGACAGGCTGCATCATTTAACAATATGTTTTTATATTTTTTTCAGTATACTCCACATATATGCAGGCATCTGCTGCTTGCATAAGTGGACTTAATGAAAGGATCAGCTTTGGACAAGAGTAGAGATGATTCTGGCACTGTAAAGCGCAGTTCCACCCAAAAGTGGAACTTCTGCCTAATCGTCTCCTCCCCACCTCCGGTGGCACATTTGGCACTTTTTTTTGGGGGGGGGGGGGAGTGTGGAAAAGGAGACCTATTTTTGAAGCTCAGCCCCCCTCATCCTTCCTCTGCCGCCGGGCCAATCAGAAAGAGCAAATTGCTTCAGGCTTGCATGGTGGGGAACGTCTGTGAAGTCAAAAGGCTTCACTGCTGGGATCCCTTGCTGGCAATGGTAGCTGCTGCACCCAACAGCCGATCCAAAGATCAGCTGCGGTGCCGACATTGCGCGGTCCCTGGACAGGTAAGTGTCCATATATTAAAAGTCAGCAGCTGCAGTATTTGTAGCTTGTGACTTTAAAATGTTTTGTGGGGTGGGCAGACCTCAGATTTAAAGAAAATCAAAATGTTTCCATATTTCTGAGGCCCTAGCCTATGGAATCTTCAGAATATACAGTATATGTGAAGTGGAGGGCAGAAATATTATTTCTTTGCATTGTTTTGTTGAAATCAACAGTGTGTAAAGTAGTCAGCTTATCTGCCTAATTAATCTATGAGTTCCTGTGCCCTGCAGGGGGTGGGAGATGAGGTGGATCTCTGCACAAAGCGTATACAACACAGTGTCCTGAGAAGCCCAGATGTGCCGACACCTAGACCTGTATTCTAGACTTAGCTGAATTCAAAGTACAATTTAATTTCCCTATGCTGGCAGAAAATGTCAAACTGTTGACTCCCACGGTGAACGCAGAGAGGAGCTGATGGCTGCATATCTCACTATAAGTAAGCTAGAAGGTGGTTAGAACTAGTGGATCAATCTGAACTGTATGCTACTTTCTTCACCCTGGGACTGCTAGGACATATAGTTCAGACATGGGAACCCCCCTTTTCCCCACTTTGCAGATCATTTTCTGCAGGAACCACTTGCTGCCAGAACCTGTGAGGACCCAGGATTATTGTGTGTCCAGGTTCCTCTTCGGATTGCCCTGCTTTCTCCTTCTGCTATGACCACAGCCCTTTTTAGATTGCCCCATCTGCTCTCTTTGCTGGGTGCCCAGAGTGCCTCTTAGAGTGCCATGTCTGTCCTCCCTGCTGTGTGCCCAAAGTCCCCCTCAGATAACCCTGCCTACTATCTTTGCTGTGTGCCAAGAGTCCCTGAAGTGCCCTACCTGGATTCCCTGCTGCCAAAGCCACCACATTCACTACTCAGGACATTTGAAATTCTGCAGTGTCAGTCTTTAAATCCTTATGCCATTATCTCCCCTGCTGTTACCATTCTGAGGATGCTTTCCCCTGGCTGTGCCTATTCTTGCCCTGTGAACTGTTTCCCTTTTGCTGTGCCATATTCCCACTCCATGGACAGTTACCTCTTGCTACTGCCCTGATGATCATCTCCCCTTTCTGTGCCATATAGATACCTAAGAACTGTTTATCTGTGCTGTGCCCAATAATACGCCAGGAGCTTTGTATCTGTTTGGTGCCAATTGATACTCATGCTGTGTCCATTGCTACTCCAGAAACTTTTTACTGCATCCGTGTTCTGCTACCCCCTAAACTGTTTATCCATGCTTTATGCATTGCTGCCCCCCTGAACTATTTATCCGTGCTGTGCCCATTACTACCCAATGAACTGTTTATCCATGCTGTGCCCATAACTACTCTGTAAACTGTTAAACGTAGGGGTTAATTTACTGAAACTGGAGAGTTCAAAATCTGGTGCAGATCTGCATAGAAACCAATCAGCTTCCAACTTCTTTGTTAAAGCTTAATTAAACAACCTGAAGTTAGAAGATTGGCCACCATGCACAGCTGCACTAGAATTTGCACTATCCAGTTTTAGTAAATCAAGCCCTATGAGGTTGATTGAATATACTGTGCACTATAAGTGCACTGCAATTGCACTTGGAAATGCACTCCAGGTGCACTGCAGGTGCAGATGCTCTAGATCTGAGGGTAAGTCCTTAAAGAGGGGAAGCTCTGCTGATTTCTATCATCCAATCATGTGCAAGAAAAAATCAGTTTTTTTTATTTCCCCTGCATTTTCCCCTTAGATCTAGAGCAACTGCACTTGTAGTGCACAGTTATTTGCCTTAAGTAAATCAGCCCCTATATTTTGTGCTTTTTGTTACTCCAACTGCTTATGCATGGTGTGTCCCAGCCCCATCCCTCCTGTACAAACAAGTCTCCCAATAAATGCCCGCCAGTCAGGTTTTGTGTGATTTGCCTATGTGCGCTCCTAGTTTGTCACAATATGCTTTTACAAATGTTGCAGGGGACCTGTGACAATTCCTAACAATGTCACAAATGCTAGCTATTACTGTGGCACTCAGTTAGTATGAGAAAAATCTGTCATCCGTTATGGGGCACATGGGGCAATTCACGTTCACACAGTAACATCATCCAGAATAACCCATATAAGTAGGACCTAAAGGTCATTTGAAGAGATGTAAATTATCTTTCTGCTACCAAGCAACGTGCATATACTGTAAGTGGTTAGTTTTATGCAGAAAACAAGCATTAAAATGTCAAAGATTTTTTTTTTATATATATACAAACAAACCACAATGTTCTTTTTGTCATAAAGTCATAAAGTCTTATGAGGGCAGGTAACATAGGGTAATGTATAATTTTGACATCCAATGAAAAGTCCAGATTTTATGGAAAAAAAGTTACTTTAATTATAGTTATGGGCCAAAGTTCAATTTGCAGCCTCCTAAAAACATGTAAATGATTACTTAACATGATTTTTCAAAATGCTATAGGCATGCAATTCCGTATTTTGTGGCCTTCATCATTTTTTTTTTTCACATTCAAACTCAGCACCACAGAAGCTAACAGACCTCCACTAAATATTTATGATAGTAAAATAAGCAGTCTCAATACAACTGTAAATTTATTATTCATTGGTTATAAAATAAAACTTAATGGGAACTGATAAATTTCCTTTATGGATCTTTTTAGTTGTTAAAGAGCAATGCACATACATTTCTTGTCAAGAGAGAACAACCATTTACTGTGTCACAAGGGGACATTCAACATATGCTTTGAATGAACCTGAGCAGATGCTGCTAATTCCCAAAATAACAGTCAACCCTATCACTCATTATTTCAAGAAATCGCAAATTAACAATGTTTCAAGGCATACTTAAAGGTTCAAGTATGTACAAGAATACCATTCTAATGCAACTATTTGTTTTATTTAAGCAATGCAAATGCTTTTCAGGGGGTATATCCATTCCATCAGGACCAAGCCAACCCTCAGACTCCTCAAATAATAGGTTTTTCATCTGCCATAAACATCCACGTAATAGTTCATGTTGTAAAAGTGTTCCCTAGAGCAATAGATGCTGTACTAATTACCTTTGTTTAAACAGATAGATCAAGAGAATTCAAAGAAACCTGTCTAGCCTAGCAGTCTTCTTTTGGTAAAATAGTTTTATGCACTTATCTGGTCAAAGCAACACCATTGTGCCATTGTCACTCCTTTCTTGAATCAATTTCACTCTGAGTCTGGGTCTCTTGAAATTAAAGGGGTTGTAAAGGTAAATGTTTTTTCACCCTAATGCATCCTATGCATTAAGGTGAAAAAACATCCGACAGCACCGCCACCCCCCCCGAGCCCCCGTTTTACTTACCTCTCCCCCTCGAAAATCCCAAGCTCATCCCCGTCATCCTCTTCGGTTCCCAGCCTGGCCTTTGATTGGCTAGGTTGGACAGATTGACAGCAGCGCTGCCATTGGCTGGCGCTGCTGTCAATCACATCCGATGATGCAGCGCACCAGGGGACAGGGCCGAGTGATACAGTCGGTGGCTATGCCCACCGCTGTATCACGGTAGCGCCTGCAAGAGTTTTTTGCGGAGCGGGAGCCATGACAGCCGCCGAGGGACCCCAGAAGATGTGGATCGGGGCCACTGTGTGTAAAACGAGCCGCACAGTGGAGGTTAGTATAACATGTTTGTTATTTAAAAAAAAAAACTGTTTCTTACAAGCGTTCCTTTACCCCAAATTTGCAGTACATGCATACTAATCATTTCTATGACAGACATGCAAATTCCAAAGTTTTGTCTAAAGTTAGTAAGCAAGCCCACCCCTCTTGCTCCTTGTGTATATGTACTACCCTGAAGAAAACAGTGACCTGTTGCTGTTAGGGCTAGTTTACACATGGCTTCGGACAGACTTTGTTAAAGCTCTCTGAACGCCAGTCAAAGCTTGTGTCACTAAATAAAATGGTTAGCTTACAGTCCTGTTTACTTTAGCTTGGTGCTTGGATGAGGCTTTGGTGGGGCTTCAATGAGGCATTGGTGGAGCTTCGATGGGGATTTGATGAGCCTTTGGTGGGCCTTAGGGCTCATATACACTTGCTTCGGCCTCAACACACATTAACGGCTAGTTTGCACTTGCTTCAAAGCAAGGCTTCAGACAGGCTTTGTTAAAGCTCTGTGAGAGCTAGTCAAAGCTCTTGTCACTAAATAAAATGGTTAGCTTTAACGTCCTGTTTACACCTGCTTTTGTTTTGCTTTGCTTCAGCTTTGCTTCAAAAATTATACCCCATGTAGCTTTAGTGGTGCTTCAAAGCATCTTCAAAGCCCCAAAAAAGTCTATGGCAAAGCTCGCTTAAAGCCCCACTGAAGCCTCATCAAAGCCCCACAAAGCCTCACCGGAGCCTCACTGAAGCCCCAACAAAGCCCCTTTAAAGCTCCACCAAAGCCTCATCGAAGCCCCACCGAAGCCTCATCGAAGCACCAAGCAAAAGAAAGGTGTAAACAGGACTGTAAGCTAACCATTTTATTTAGTGACAGGAGCTTTGACTGGTGTTCAGAGAGCTTTAACAAAGTCCGAAGCCTTGTTTTGAAGCAAGTGTAAACTAGTCATTACAGAAAGGGCAGACGTGTTTTTCATATTCCGACTATCATTGACAGCCTAGCTTCATTTTGTTTATATGGTGTGGAAGGCAATGTGGGGCACCCAACAGCATCATTTTTGTACTCTGATTTTTGGCAGCAGATCCTATAATTTACTGGAAAAGAAAGACACTTCTTGAAGGTTGGCTGTATTTAAAAATGATATTATAAAATGTGAAAGATTTTGTGACTTTATGAATGGGACATGAAAGATCCAAAATTTGAAGCACCAGCTATTGTTTGGAGTTGCAAAGAGTTTCAATTTTGCTTACTACTTATAAAAAAATCACTTCACATGTATGTACAGTAGAGCCCTTGGTTGACATATGGGAAGGGGGGAATAAATGGGCTCCACTTTCCCATGCCATTCTGCTGTAGGGGCATGCAGTTTACAAATTAATATAGGCAGCTATTTAGGGGTAGATTTACTAAAGGCAAATAGTTATTTGCACTTTCCAAGTGCAGTTTAACTAATTTTCCCACAGTGCTTAGTAATTGTTGTTAAAACTCTACTGTTTTCCATCATCCAATCATGTGAAAGCAATAATGCTGTTTTTTTTTTATGCCTGATTGGATATTCTTTGAAGCTTTGCCACTTTTATCAAGCTTAGGAGGTAATGAGTGCAGTTGCACTTGCAAAGTGCACAGTCTATTTACGTTTAGTAAATCACTCTTTAGTGCCTATATGGAGGCTCACTAGTGAGCATATAGGTCCAGTTGTTACTTAAAGGGGTTGTAAACTCAGAATTATTTTTATATCGCTATATATTTAATCTTAATAAAACCTTTTGTGTGCAGAAGCCCCCCCCCCAGCCCGCCTATCACTTACCTGACCCCCATCTCTATCCAGCAATGTTCACGAATGCCTCAGCCACCCGGAACTCTCCCTCTTGATTGGCTGAGACATAGCAGTGGTGACATTATCAATTAAACTCAGTTAACCAATCAGGAGAGAGGGGGGTGGGGCCGAACCGCAGCTCAGTGTCTGAATGAACACACAAGGCTGCAGTTTGGCTCAGGTGCCCCCACAGCAAGCTTTATAAATCAAGCTGCTTGCTGTGGGGGCACTCAACAAGAGGGAGGGGCCATGAGCTTCAGCCTGGGACCCGAGAAGTGGAGGATCTGGGCTGCTCTGTGAAAAATCATTACACAGAGCAGGTAAGTAAAAAATGTATGTTATTTTAATAAAAAAAAAACAAGACTTTACAATCATCTTAAAAACATACCTAAACCCCCAAAAATGTAACATATTATTAAATCATCCCGGTAGTGTCATAGTTATTTTAACCTGTCACTCCCACTTTTATAAAAAAAAAAAAAACGAGAAATTAAAAAGGAAATTCACATCCTGCATGTTCTTATTACATATATTAGATCATAACTGAGAGCAAAACTATTTTTTAGTTTTAGAAGAAAGAGATTAGAACATCTGTCAGGATTTTTGGCTGTGTGTGCCCCCGTTAACGAGACTCACACTCCCTATTGGTCTTACGTTCTTCTTTAATCACAAACAATTATGGGAATACAACACTTTTTTCAATACTTGTCCCTTAACCACCACTGTATTATAATTTGTAGTGGGGTATTTTTCATTACTTACCGTGTACGATTTTTTTTTGTACTTATCTATCAAATAGGTGCAACAGACAAATCAACCTACTATATATAAATCATTTACCTTTTTTAAATTTTTACATTTCTAAGTCTCTTTCTCTCCAAAATGTGGGGGTATATTTCTACTGGCTCTGTCATAAGTGGTAATCAGTGATGTCCTACTTTTCTTCCTAGCTAATGGTATCTCAAGTGCTGATTGGCAGAGAAGGGCATACCTCCATAAGAGGCCAAATCACAGATGGGTTATTTCTAATACTTGTCAACTCCACCAGAAAGATAATGTGTTATATAAATCTAAAATTTCATTGCTATTTCCTTTTTATTTTATTAATTAAATTACTGAATGTTAAAATCGTATTTGTTAGGAAAAGTCGAAAAAAATCAATATCTTTCTAGCAAATGTGCAGATGGTGAGAAAGTAAACAGCCCAGCTTTCTTCATGACACCTAGCTTAATACACAGATGCGTTAGAGCATTAGAAAGTACATCACATGCTTTGGATTGACACTGATCAAAGTAACACTTTTTTTTTTCTCTCAACACTCATCAAAAACATAAAGTCATTAAGGATAAAAAGAACACTTTACATACAGCTAAACTCCAAGACAGATATTTTGGTTTATAAAACTTTCTGCAGTACTCTTCTCGGGACTAGATTACTCATAGGTGCGCTAACAGTTTAACATAGATAACTTTCACAGTGCAAAAAAGACAACAGACGGCAGCTTCAGCTGTCCATCTATCCATCTATCTGCCCACATACTAACACCATCAATCTGTACTGTATGAGGTAATTTACATTATTCTGGTAGGCTTACAATTATGTAGATTTTATGTACAGAAGGTACTTTGTTGTTCCACTTAGTAGACTCATATAACATACTGTACCCAACTCTACCTAACAATTGAAATTTATATTTTCTCCATTAACTCATCCTCCACAGTTTTTAAATTTTTACTTTTGAGTCAGTTGAATTTAATAATTACAATAATACTGTATTTTGCTATTCTGTCCATACTGTCCAAAAGAAGAAAGTACAACAAAAATTGCAGAACTAGAATCAGATGTGCTCTGGGAATGTATTCATCCTACATTTACCTGCCATACACAGCTGCCCAAGGAAGTTTACAAGCTAGATGACTGGTGGTTAGCTGTGTGACTCTATATGTGCTCCAGACCTCTTCCGGTGGAGTGCATTTTATGCCTTATTAGATTCACATCTGTGTTTCAGCACCTAAGGCTTCACCATTCTTGGTTCATGAGACAGAGTTGGGGTAGTAGGCAGGACTGGGGTAGTACCCTATACAAAGCACTATACTGATGCTTTCTGGGTAGTAAAAAAAATATAGCTAGGCAGAGGCTAGAGACACTTCACCAGTGGGATATATGGAAAAGGAAAGGAGTACAAGGTACAGATGATTTAAAACCTTGTGCACTCAGGCTAGGAGAAGGAAACACTGAAGGGTTCTTAAGATAGACAATGTACTGAGACAGCTGTAAAAAAAAAAGAATGAGAGTTAACAAATGTCCAAAGCTACCTTTAAACCACTTCCCACAAATCAATGTACCTGTAAATCACTTTGAGGAAGTGGTTGTACTGGGGTGAGGACTGCATCTGCAGGCCTTATCCTAGGACCATTTGTTAGAGCTGGCGGTCGGCTTTGTTGTAATAACAACTGATGCAGCTCAGCAGCCGCTATCACAAGGGCATGGGAGGACACATCCCCCCCCCCCCTCCGGCCGCCTTTCGTCACTTTGCCCGGGTCTGCCGTCCCACCAGGAGTCCAGAGCGACCAGTCAGCATGTTTGCTGACTGGCCAGAGTCCTGAACAAAGGGCCAGATTCACAGAGCCATTACATCAGCGTTACAGGAGATGCGCGGCGTAAGTCTAAATTTGCGCATGCGTTTCGATGCGCCGCATCCCCAAAATGAGATACGCAAGAAATCTACTTTTTTTGGACCGGCGTAATTTCGATAGACCGGCGTATCCACCCGCGCAAAACTGCGCTAGACACACCATTGATTTGCTATTCAAATATGCAAATGAGGGAGTTACGGGGATTCACAAAAGAACGTTGGTGCAGCGCAGGCTACCCGCTGTGCGCAACAGCTGCACGTCCTGTCTAAAATTAGACCATATAAAAGGTGGAATAAAATTAGACAATCCGTCCACATGTCAGCTAAAGCAACACTGTTAGTGAGGAGCTGAGCAGTCACACTTGCTGGACAACAAACTGTATGCCAACATGCCAGTGGCATCCATGCTCATAGCTATACTACTGACTTTAGATGAGCAAAGAAAGAGGAGGGCACGGAGGAGGGCACGGGAGAGGATTTTTTTTTCAAAAACGTTTTCTTTGCTTTTATAAACATTTTTACAAAAAATATACATACATATATACATCAATACATAACATACATACACATTACAAACACGGTCTCACTATCTTTCAATAGCCCTTTAAAACCTTGATGGATATAATAATCTAATCTGATACAAGCCCCTCACTCTTCACTTGATATATCACACACGCATAGACATCTTTGGCATGAGTGATTCTGAGGTGTCTCGCATCTTCAGATTCACCCCTCATGCCATCCTGGAATTAACCACAACCCTGCAAGAGGACATCACCAGCCCAACACATGACACCACCCATGACAGCTACATATACAATCCTAGCCCCATCCCCACAGATTTCTAACAGAACATGTATGGGGACAGCTGGATGGTTGGTGAGTAACATGGGTGACAGGCATGACTGTCCCCCCCATGATGCTAAAATCACAAGGGGCACATGCACTACTAACATCCTCCTGTCTTATCCCTTCAGGGTGACTCTGCATATGCACTGGAACCCCATCTCATGACTCCTATCTGGAACCCCCCATGGTACCCTGTTGTATTCCCCAAACTTTGTATGCCAGATCATCGGTGCATGTTGCCTGCTGCACAACTTCGCAGTAAGAAAGGGCCTGGAGATTGACATAAGTGATGACCTGACCCCTGAACCAGACAATCCCCCCCTAACCGAGGCTACCCCGTCTTCTGAGGGAAGAGCAGCCAGGAGCCAGCTCACATTAGGCATCTTTGCACGTTAAACACACACATTATTCAATGCACAATGAGAATGCATGCATGCACACCACTGTGGTCCCTAGCACAGACACATCACATCCTCATCACATTGGATTGGCACAAGCCCACCATGCAGGACTTGTGAGCAGCAACGCCATGCCACGGCTGCAATTATGTCACTGTACATTCATACACCATTCACACGGACCTGGGGATCACTTCTCCACCAAAAATGAGGGTGACACCCCTTTTCCGGCAGGAATGTCACCCCCACATTCCAAAATCATTCACAAACAGAACCAAAAAAAAAAATGCCCAGCAAAAAAAAAATGCCCAGCAAAAATCTAATTAAAAAAAACAAAAAACAAAGAAAACACAGAAAAGACAAAAATCACTCTGCAAAACAGTCCCCAAATATCTCAAAGACACGTCACAAACAAACAAACAAATGCTAATAAACAACAGAACAAAAGCACCTTGCTGTATAGGAAGGCATACAAAGGGATGTACTTTTGCAAAGGAAGGGCGTTTGTCTCTGTCTATTTAAGCTGTCTGCGTAGTTCACTAAGTTGCCCGGGTCCACTTCCAATTTCACTGATTGCGAAGTTCCCGAGTTGTGAGCATACGCACAGAGGTGCTGACCATGGTCTGCTTCATGTGCGCATGCGCGATCCGGCAGGCCCTTCATTTGCATGGGGTCACGACTCATTTCAATGTAACACACCCACGTCCTTCCCAATTTGAATTACTCCGCCTTACGCCTCGGAATTTACGTTACACCAGCGCAAATTTCTGCGCAAATACTACGAGTATACGGTGATTGCGCCTCTACACTGCGCCGGTCTAACGTAAAGGAGGTGCGCTACGTCGGTCAAAATATGCGCCAATGTACGTGAATCTGGCCCAAAGTGTTTAGATGCATTGGGGTCATATTTTAAGACTTAGTCCAAGGGGTGGTGTTGTGCCTGACTAAGTTAGTAGCAGAAAAAGTAAGTATATAGACAACTGTTTAAATGTAAAAACCCAGAAGCGACCTCACAACGTAACTTCCAGTTTACCGGGCTGCCAATGGCACCAATTTAAAAAAAAGTTAGTATTCAAAAACACTGGTTTTAAATTTTCGGGTCTTTAACGTCTCCACGTGCTTGCACACGAAAGAAAACACATGCGTAAGTCATGCCTGCAAAAGTAAACGGTGTTCAAGTCACACATGTGAAGTATCGCGGCGATCGTCAGAGTTAAAAACCTGTAACGGTAAACTGGTAATCATTAAAATTTTTAAAGCATTGCCTACGAAGATTTTTAAGTACCGTAGTTTGTCGCCATTCCACGAGTGTGCGCAATTTTAAATCGTAGCATGTTAGGTATCTATTTACTCACCATAACATCATCTTTCACAATTTACAAAAAAATTGGGCTGACTTTACTTTATTCAGTGAAGTGTATCTTTTCCCCAAAAAATCATATGCCATCACTATTTTTGAGGGAATTGGTATTTTTTTTTGTATAAACTCATGTTTCTCCTGCATTTGACATTTGCATTACACCTCTCATTCATCGCTATGCCTTGGTCTGTCACCATTCTTTACTTATTTTATCCTAGTCTTGATGGTAAGCTCCTATGATGGTACATGGTTATATTCAATTTTTTTTTTTTAATCTCCTGTGTGTCAATACTGGTTTATGTCAGGTCACAAAACCAAGCACATTTATATACATGTCTCTCCATTTTTATGTCACTCTCTTGGCGGTGCGGCCTGGAATGCCTGTATTACAATCCTTTTTTTGTTTTGTACTATTTTAAGGAACAAACATCTTCAATAAAAATGTATGAAACAAACAAACAAACAAACAAAAAAAAAACATTAATGAAACTGAAAAATAGGTAAGGGGACAGGAGAGTATAAGTGGAGGACAGAGCATATAATTGGCTGAGGAAACAAGAAGAACACCAATTTTGGGTTTAATTGCTATTTTTATATCCTGTAGTTTTCAAAATGCAGTGTTCATATGTCCATCCCTTCTCTGCCATATAGTTACACATAGTCCTAGATACCAAATCTCTAATATTGACATCCTTTTGCACTGGCCCTACCTACATGTATCTAACAAAAGCAGTCAGCACTTTGTTTGAAACATGCACAAAACCAAAATTAAAAGAGCACTACACTATCTACCTATTTATATATTTTAGATAACAGTCCTAATTCGGGACACCCTGGTGTTACAACATTAGGGCACAAGTCTACAATTGCATTGCTAGTGTTAAAGCAAAACTTTGGACTCAATGATTTTTATGCCATGCATACAATGGAATATGTTCTTTGTCAAAATATTTTATTGGTAACACCGTAAATAACAGGAAAGTCAATTACATAAAAGAGAAGTAAGAGTAGGAGAGAAAGAAAGTAGGAAAACAAAGAAGTCCACAAGGTCGATTCAAGCACCAGTACAAGATATGTGGTGGTTGTTTGAATCAGCTACCATGGCAAGAGAACAGATCCATCAAAGGTAGGTGGTACAGTAGGTGCAATGTTATCCATGGGTACCATGTTTTTTCAAATTTGGGGATTTGGTCTTGTTCAATAACCACCATTTTGGCATTCATTATATGCCTCGTCTCAGCCATCGCCAAAGATTTCCACTCCCTTGCTAATGTTTGTTTTGCAGCCGTAAGGAGTTGAACAAAACATTTGCATTGAGGATGTGTCATGCAATCTGGTTTCAAATTAAGCAATGCCGTGAATGGGTCTGGGCGTACCAATATTTGAAACATTCTGGAGGCAAATTCAAAAATGTATATCCAAAAGCTATGGGCTATCGGAGAGGTCCACCAAATATGTAGATGCATACCTAATTCCGAGCAGCCACGAAAACAAAGAGCAGAGTGAGTAAGTGCATATTTGGCCACTCTGGGTGGTACAATGTACCGACGGGTTAAGACTTTGTAATTGGCTTCCACCGCCAGAATGTTAGGTGAGGATGATTTAGTTACGACCTGATCCCAGACCAATCCGCAATTTCAAGGGTGTGACCCCAGGTCCTCCTCGCATCTCCAGACGTAGGTTGGTTTCTCCAAGTCAGGATTAACTCAGGCCTCGTACACAGGAGGGGATATGTCCGCTGAAAACGGTCCGATGGACCGCTTCAGCAGACATCTCCTCTTGTGTGTATGGGCTAGCGGACAGATTTGTCCACCCGACAGATTTCAAAGCAAGCTTTGAAATCTATCCGGTGGAATCTGTCCGCCCGACATGTCTGCTGGTTAGTACACTTACCAGCAGACATGTCGTCCCCCACCGCCGCCGCCCCGCCGCCGAATGGATTCGGCGCATGCGCGGAAGTGTTTAACTTCCTGGTGCGGTGACGTGGCGGTGACGTGGCGGTGACGTGGCGGCGTCAACGTCACCGCCGCGTCACCGCGCCGTCCGGCGGCGGGGAATTTGATCCGATGGTGTGTACACGCCATCGGATCAAACTCCCGATCGGACATATCCGATGGAAATGGTCCGCGGACCGTTTTCATCGGATATGTCCGATGGTGTGTACGAGGCCTAAAAGTTGAGTGTAGAGGGATGAAATCATTCCTATGGAATGAGGGTGTTTCTTGCATAAAGATTTGAAGTTGGAAAGTTGGGTCAAGGGAGTGTCTATGTTTATAAAAGGTGTAAAGAAGTTTTTGATTTGGAGGTACCTGAACAGTTCCGAGTTTGGTATGCCATAGATCTCACAGAGAGTCGGGAAGGGAAGAAATTACTTAAGAGAGACAAATTCGCGAAGCCTCAGGATTTTTGAGGATGTCCAAATCTTAAATGATTTGGGGGAGATCCATGCAGGATAAAAGGCAGGGTTTTTAAGGAGGATAGGAGGGGATTATGTGGTGATTGTAAGTGATGTTTAAATTTAAGTTTGTCCCAAAAGGATATAAAATGTTTAGTGATGGGGTTTACGTAAAACCCCAGTGGAATATGTTCATTCTTCTGTTAGTTTGTATTACTTATTGCATCCAAACTGATGTAATTTTAAGCCATAAACCATGTCTCAAGTGACCCCAAGAGCATATTGCTGTAAGATGATATTCATGTACTGTCTCCTTGCAATGCAGCCATTTACTATTTATTACGACACTGCCCACAGCTACAATGACAAACTATTACACCATGTAGGTAAGCTGGGCAGCTTTAAAAGATCCTTCAAGATTTATGCAACCAGTGACTAGCTAGAATCACCCTGAGAAGGTTAAAGGTTGCAAATTAAAATGTGTTTTTTATTACAGAAGTACGATGAAAATAAAATTCAATTTACAAGGGTTGTAAAGGTTTGTTTTTATATTTTCTAAATAGGTTCCTTTAAGCTAGTGCATTGTTGGTTCACTTACCTTTTCCTTCTATTTCACTTCTAAATGTTTTTTTTTCTTTGTCTGAATTTCTCACTTCCTGTTTTCCCTCAGTAAGCTTGCCCCCATCATCCGAGCCATTCTGGCTAGGGGTTAGTCAGCGTGCTCGCCCCTGGCTAACTCCCAGCCAGAACGGCTCGGATGATGGGGGCAAGCTTACTGAGGAGAAACAGGAAGTGAGAAATTCAGACAAAGAAAAAAAACATTAAGATGGGAAATCGAAGGAAAAGGTAAGCGATCCAGCAATGCACTAGCTTAAAGGAACCTATTTAGAAAATAAAAAACAAACCTTTACAACCCATTTAACTCAATATAGAGCCAACAAGTAAAATAAGCCAATCTACATTTAAACATTTGTCTATATACTTACTTTTTCTACTATTAACTTAGTCAGACACAACACCACCCCTTGAACTAAGTCTTAAAATATGACCCCAATGTACTTAAACACTGATGGATGAGCCAGAGGCAGCAAATTATAATTGCTTTGACGGTTGCAGTATATAGCCAGTTATTGAGGTAGGTCGAATTGCAAAGAATTATCATTGTAGTAACTCAGTCATATTCAGGTTTGGGTATGCATTAGTTACCTACTGAAATTTCCCCTTCTGCTTTAAATACGTGCCTTTAAAAAGCCTTCTACAAGTATGGATCTGGGATGCTGAAAAGGTAATAAAATCCCATTGCGTAGAAATATGAAGTAAAGAACTAAAGCTATTTCACAAATACAGTGCAATAAAATAAAATACTTTACACAGAGATTAAAAATCATACAGCACATCAACCTTGAAATCTGTAGAAGGAAATTTTATGGTTCAATTATTTTTTTATGCCGGTTGTAATTCTTATTTGCAACAATGCTGAACAAGAAAAATACGATGTTTTCTGTAATTATTTAAAGAATTTCCTACAGTTTACATTGTTTGCATGCACACATTGGGATTTTTTTTAACAAACTGGATTCAATTGTTCAGGATAATTCCTATTTTTTTCTTTGCACAGGGCTAAATGTTTAACATACACACTAAAAAAATAAAATAAATAAATAAAAAGTTCATTTTCATAAAGGAAATATACGGTATAATGGTTATGTACATACGTATTGTCAGGAAAGGTTCCTACTGCTGGTGGTTCTGCCTGATTTGTGCCATGCGGTACTGTGGTCCACCACCAGGTGTCTCCTGGCAGTCTGGAACTGCCAGGGGAGCTCTCCCCTGGTGGTATTATATGATCTTTGGGCCGCAATACTGGCATCCACCAGCGGGGGGTTCCTGGCAGTGTGGGGCCGACATCTCCTGCGATCAGGTGTCACCTGAGCCTGATTGCAGGGATGTGTATAAATACCTGGCTCTGACAATCTGGCTTCCCTTGATATCTCTCTTGTAACCTGAACCTGAACCTGAACCTGGAACCTGGAACCCGGAACCCTGAATCCTGAATCCTGTAGCCGGTGCTTGTACCTTTACCTGTTCCCCCTGTTAACCATCCATCCATCCTCTCCTTGTCCTGTTTGTCCTCCCTTTCCCCAGCTACTGACCTCCCGTTGATGACCCTGGCCTGTCCGTGTTTTGATTCCGGTTTGTCCCTATTACTTGTACATATTGGTATATTACTGTTATTATTTGTGGTTTATGTTGGTGTTGGTTGGAGTGTTTTTGGAGGTTGTTATTTTAATATATTATTTCACTATCCTTAATAAACCATATTTTCACTTAAAACACGTCTGGGTTCCCTCTGTTGCAGTCCACACAGTTCTGATCACATCTGATTCATGACACGTATATTCATTCTTTACTATAGTCAGTACTAAAATATATATGTAAATATTTAAATATATTTCATTTTCTTAGGTAAATATGAAATGTCTTATATAAATGATTTGTATTTTCAAATGCAGATATTAAAGCAGTATTAAACCCAAAAGCAAACATTTATTATATTTCATATATTAAGAGGAGGGGGGAAGAAAGGGAAATGCGGGACTTTAATTTATTATATTGCAGCTTACCAATTTGTAGATGTGATGGCTGTATTTGTTTTCTGTCTAAAGCCTCGCACACACGATCAGTCCATCCGATAATAACGGTCCGAAAGACCGTTGTCATCGGTTAACCGATGAACCTGACTGATGGTCTGATGTGCCTACACACCATTGGTTAAAACAACAAACGTGTTAGAACGCGGTGATGTGAAACATAACATAAACATGCTGAAAAAAATAAAGTTCAATGCTTCCAAGCATGTGTCAACTTTATTCTGAGCATGCGTGGATTTTTAACCGATGGTCGTGCCTACTAACGATCGGTTTTGACCTATCGTTAGGTATCCATCGGTTAAATTTTAAAGCAAGTTGGCTTTTTTTAACCTAAATAACCTATGGGGCCCACACACGATCGGTTTTGACCGATAAAAACGGTCCATCAGACCGCTGTCCTCTGGCTATCCTATCGTGTGTACGAGGCTTAAGAGTTTTTGTTCTATTTTCATTTGGTGATCCAGCCAGCGGGTCTTTTATTTTTCACAGCACAAACACTCCAGCAGAATGTATCAGTTTACATGAATGAGAGAAACCACCTAACACCTAAAATCTTTATCCTATAAGGAAATGTTTTTTTGTTGAAATGATTATAAAGTGTGAGCTGGAGTTTGACTTTAATTTGTTAGTGATTCCAAATCTGCTAATACATTTAACTCCTACACCCCCCCCCTTCAAGACTGACAATGTTGCTGTCGGGTGTGCTCATTCCTCTAAGATTGTGTCAAACTAATGCAGGAGGTGTGTTACTGGCCAGGTCATCAGGTGAAAGTAGACTGGAAAAAGCCACCACATCTAATGATCGGTAAGATTCAATCTAATACATTTTTGTTTTTTAGTTTATAACTTCTTTAAATGGAGAACTGGGCTCCCCTTTATTTATTTTTTATTTTTTTCACCGCTTATAAAAGAAAAATATATTCTCTACAGAGCTTGATAGTTCAACTTTCCAATCTGGAAATTAGGGACAAGCAAATGAATGAGTCAGACCAATGACTCCTCCCCCTCCCGCGGTTGCAATTAGAGACATGGTGTCTGAAAGGAAATAGCTTCTGTTCTGCCCCCTCTATGGAAATGAAAAAGTACTCATCTATGACAGAAAATGGAGGACAATTTTCAGAAGAAATACTTTGGGATTGGATTGTTCTACTCCCTTCATATTCCATAGACATATACAGCATGGGGTATTATTAATTGTGTCACACATCAAGGTAATGCTAAACGGGGCAGTTGGACAGACTGTGCCACACTGCCAAAAAATGTACTGCAAGGTTAAAGCTGAATTCATCAATTCCTTCCTCTGCTGCACTGCAACAAAATAAAACCTACCACTAACCACTTACTTGTGAAGCCTCGTACACATGCTCTGTTTTCTTGGCGAGTAAACCGAGCTTGTGTACGAAGCTTTCAGGTTTCTCATCTGGAAATATTCCCAGAATCTCAACAGGAAAAATAGAGATCCCGATCACTATTTTCTCGTCAAGATTCTTGTCGGCCTGTTTCCCAACGACAAACCTGAGCGTCTGTATACTTACATGTCGCTGTGGAAACCCGCGCATGCTCGAAATGACTTTGACGCATGCGCGGTAGCTTCCACGGCATAGGTAGGGTGAAGCAAGATGGTGGCGACGGCATTGAATGTGACAAGCGCATGCTCGTCACACGCGATGACATCAACGAGTTCTTGCGTTTCAAAAGAACCGCGGTTCTTTTGAAAGGAGTGTGTGTACACTCGGGCGACAAGAGATTCTTGCCAAGAATCTCGTCAGGAAAAACAACGTTTTTTCCCAGATTAGATTCTGGCCCGTGTGTAGGAGGCTTAAGTCTATGAAAATCTTTCTGATCAACAGGGATACATCTAGCATGGCCGTGTATAAATTTGTTGCAGTTGGCTCTATGGGGTTCCAGGCACAGTTGGCTCTATGGGGTTCCAGGGTTGCAAATACACAGCAAAACGGATACATAGACTTAATAGACTAAATAAGAGGCAATTTTCCTCTAATTATGTTTTTTACTGATAAATATCTCCCAATGAATACAGAAAAGGGTAATACATAACATATGTGGTGAGCATGCAATCACTGTAACACATAGTCTACAAATACATGTCTGAAATACTGTACGTACTACCATCAGGAATACTTAATTGTAACCGTTGATATTCTTCAATGTGCTTTCTTTACAGTGCTATGTGTTTTGCTGTTTGCAGTAGGTTTAGAGGTCGCCCATTTTTGACTAATTCACCTTTCTAAAAGATTGCAGAGATTGACTTTAATGAATAATTCAGTTTTATTGGGAATCTGCTTAGCAGAACAAAATCTGCCTATTACGCACAGCCTAAAACAGAACACAATTTCCCTTTTTAATAATATGCTCATCTTACAAAAGCCTCATTTCCACACAGTGCTATACAACACCTGCAGCTGAAATACTGGCAAACTGTCAGAGAAGGAAGAGAAGAACTGATTAGCCGCAAACATTTGTATAATTGGTTAGAGGAAAATTCTTGATTTGTGAGCCATGTGAGCCATGTATCAGGGACACAAGTCACTCACTCAGTTATTGGGGGCAGATTCTGTCCCTTTTACACAAATATATTATTAGGAGAGACTATAGTTATCTGTGCATACCTCATCGCTTCTGTCTGCTCCCAACCTGGAGAAAGTCTGACATTAGATATGTGCACAACAAAAAAATGTGTTTTGTATTGTCTCGTTTCCGTAGATTCGTAAAGATTCGTAATTTCGTAAGACGCAAGTTTTTATATTTGGACTTGTTCGTATTTTCGTAACAGTTTTTTTTTCGTAGATACTAAATAATTTGTAATTCTGTCTACCATATTTATCGGCGTATAACACACACAGGCGTATAACATGCACCCTAACTTTAAGAGGGAAGTTTCAGGAAAAAACTTTCCACAGCCCCCTGCGTATAACACACAGGCACAGTTTACCCTCTATTTTCAGGGCAAAAAAGTGAGTGTTATACTCCAATAAATACAGTAGTTTATTTTCTTTGATTTGAAATTCGTAATTTTGTTAGATAATAATTTTCGTTTATTCGGTACACGACTCGTAATTTGGTAATTGTTACTTTTGTGAGATTGCCTTTTCCGTTGATTCGTAAAATTGTTTTGTTTTCACTGATTCATGTCTACTACCTAGATTCAAATGGATTCATACTTTTGTAAATACATTTGCAATCTCGTATTTTAGTTTTGTTTTCAACACACGGCTATAGCCTCCGCCCCTGTATGCCATTCTTAGAGGGTGTACAGTGTACACACTGTCCCACAAAAGCATACAAAATTACTATTGCAGGAAATAAAGAATGATAATCTTCGCTTAATTTCTAATAAGTCCTGTACTTACTCCCAGTCCACTGCCTCAGTCACAAGACCTGACTCCTCCTCAACTGAATCTAAAAAGATTCAGGAATGCATTGTGACTCAGACTCATAAGGGATAAGCTGATTGGCTAAGATATTAAGTAAGATACATCACTCACTACACTGCCCATTCGAAAGAACGATTCGAGAACACAAAATTACGACCAAAGAAACAAATTTATGAACATTTGTTACGAACCGCACATGTCTATCTGACATACACTTACAAGCATTAAGGAAACTGTGGGATGGATTTACTAAAGGCAAATAGACTGTACTCTGCAAGTTCAATTGCTCCAAGAGCTTAGTAAATGAGCAGAAACTCTGCTGGCCTCAATCATCCAACCATGTGCAAGCAACAATGCATACAAAAAAAATGTTCCTTGCATTTGATTAGGTATTCTTTGTAAAGTGAAGCCTTACCTCATTTACTAAGCTCTGGAGCAACTACACTTGCAGAGTGCAACTGCACTTTGCGAAGTGCACAGTCTATTTGCCTTTAGTAAATCAACTCCATTGCAATTTGATTATTACTTTAGAGAATGACTTATTACAGTAAATTCAAGCAGTTAACAAGTGGATGAAAGCTACCTTTAAACCACTGCCCGAAAATCAACGTACCTGTACATCGCTTTGAGAAAGTGATTGTACTGTTGTGAGGCCTGCATCTGCAGGCTTCACCCCAGTACCTTTTTTTAGAGCTGACGGTCGGCTTTCTAATAATAACAACTGATGCAGCTCAGCAGATGCTCGGCCATTATCACAAGGCGTGGGATGGGAAGTCCCCCCCTCCGGCCACCTTTCGCTTCTCCGATCGGGTCTCTCGTCCCACTGGGAGTCCCAAGTGGCCACCCGGCATGTCCGCTGGCTGGCCAGAGTCCTGAACAAAGCCAGAATCAGCTTCAATCTGGCCTCTGATGTAAAAACCCACGTCCGTCACTTCCAGTTTACTGGGCTGCCAATGGCGCATATTTTAAAAAAAAGTTAGTATTCAAAAACGGTGATTTTGGTGTTTTGAATTTTGGGGTCTTTTAGACCTCAGATTCCTCCATAAAGAGTGCCTGTCACTGCTATTATTGTCACAAGGGATGTTTACATTTCTTGTGAAAGTAATAAAAGTGATTCGATTATTTTTTTTTTTAAAAGGGACATTGTAAAAAATAAATAAAAAAAAGAATAAAAAAAAATATACTGGTATATATTTTTTAAAGAACCCCCACCCCAACATGCTCGCACACCAAAGAAAACGCATACGTAAGTCGTGCCCGAAAATGTAAACGGTGTTCAAATCACAAGTATTGCCGCAATCGTCAGAGTGAGAGCAATAATTCTAGTAAAAGACCTTCTCTGTAACGGTAAACTGGTAACCATTAACATTTTTAAAGCATCGCCTATGAAGATTTTTAAGTACCGTAATTTGTCAACATGCAATTTTAAATCTTAGCATGTTAGGTATTTATTTACTCACCATAACGTCATCTTTTACAATATATATATATATATATATATATATATATATATATATATATATATATATATATATATATATATATAAAAAAATCTTTAATTCAGTGAAGTGTATATTTTCCCAAAAAAAATGCTTTTGAAATGCTGCTGCACAAATACTGTGTGACATAAAATATTGCAATGACTACCATTTTTCCTAAAAAAAATATATACAGGCGGGCCCCTACTTACAAACATCCGACTTACAAGCGACTCCTATTTACAAACGGAATGAGAGAACAGGTCGTTGAGAAGAAATCTACCCCTAGGAAGGGAAATTCTCTCCTTTAATGCCGTGTGCGTGCAACCATTTTTCACGGCATGAGATTCACGAAAAATGCGATTTTTTTAAATAGTCAATAAAAATGATCGTGTGTAGGCTCCAGAGCATTTTTCTCTATGTGAAAAACGGGCATTAAAAATTTAGAACATGCTCTAATTTTTCTCGTCATTTTTCACGTCGTTAAAAACAATTGTGTGTAGGCTTTAACAACGGGAAAAAAACTTGCATGCTCAGAAGCAAGTTATGAGATGGGAGCACTCGTTCTGGTAAAACTAGCATTTGTAATGGAGATAGCACATTCGTCACACTGTAACAGACTGAAAAGCACGAAAGCTGAAAAGCACAAATCGTCTCCCACCAAACTTTTACTAACACAATATCAGCAAAAGCAGCCCAAAGGGTGGCGCCAACTGAATAAAACTTCCCCTTTACAGTGCCGTCGTACGTGTTGTACGTCACCGCGCTTTGCTCGAGCAATTTTTTTTCACGATCGTGTGTATGCAAGGCAGGCTTGACAAGAATCACGTCGAGAAAAACATAGTTTTTTCTAGGACATAAAAAATGGTCGTGTGTATGCGGCTTAAGAGTTAATATGGGAAAAAGGTGTCTCCATTGATGATTTATCACCAATTATTGTTTCCCTAATAACCCCAAATTTTCCAAATCCAATTGTCATTGGGACAGAAAGTAAGGTGAAATCTTCTGAGCAGGGGCACAGACAGAAAAACCAGTGTTACAGGGGTGATAACCCTTCCCTATGCTATCCAGAAAGCTTTTTTAGCTGGAGCTACACTAATAAAATGTACCCGTTCCAACTTACAAACAGATTCAACTTAAGAACAAGCCTACAGTCCCTGTCTTGTTTGTAACCTGGGGACCGCCTGCATAATGTTTGCGGGTTCTAAGTATTTTTCTAGCAAAAAATACTGATTTTAATGTGCAAGCAACAAGTGTCAGAAATAGGTTTGGTCCTTAGGTTGCTAAAGTACACTTGACTCTCTCATTGCCCCCATACGATCTTCTTTAGCCCTGGTTCAAACTGGTGCGATTTGACATGTCAAATCACATGTCAAATAGGCAGCATGTGCCGGCAATGGCACCATCCTTTTTTAGCCCACAATAAACTGCACAGATGTCTCTGTAATCGTGGCCGAAATCAGGACGGACAAGTGGGAGTGAAATCATGTGAGTTCAGCTTCAATCCTGCAGCCCAGTGTGAACCTGGGCTTACTCAGAAAAATAAGAGTGCATTTTCCTGAGTGTATTTGCATAGAAAGAAAGCATTTTTAGAGCACATATTGCTTCCTATTCAGGAGTTACAACGTATATCCTGTCCTTTCCTGTGGGTACGTGTTCGCTGTCAGATGTAACTACACTGTATATCCTTGTATTCTCTAGCGATTGAAGATCACTATGAATGCATTCTAAATCAATGCATTCAAGCCTGTTCGCAGTGATAACAACTTTGTGTTTTCAAAACCACCTACAAAGATAAGCAATTTACATTGATTCACTTTCCAGATCTGGGTGTATTGATATTTGTAAAAGTGCCCTGGTACTTTTATCACTTTTAGTGTACTTTCCCTTATGAGGGTCATCATGTAGTTGATTAAGGAGTGTTTACTAGACATGTGCACACTGAAATATTTTGTTTTCGTAATTTTGTTTACGTCTGAAAAATACATTTATTTAGTTACTCCCGAAATTTGTTTTTATTTGTTTAGTTTTTCGTTAAAAAAATGCATTCGTCCAAAAAAACAAATTATTGGTGAATCTGTCATTGAAGGCTCATGGTGTCTGTCGAATGTTCTAAGAAGTAAAAAAAAAATTGAAGATTCGTCAGAACCTTAAAAAAAAAATCTTTGACTCTCTCTATTTTGAATCTTTTCTCTCTATGTCGAATCTTTTCTCTTTATGTAGAATAATATTGGACTAATAGAGTTAAGGTTAGGCACATTCGACTGCAACGAAAATAAAGCATTTGTTTATGTCGGATCTTTCGGTTTTCGTTTTCTGTGCTTGCGTTATCGTTTGTTAAAATGATAACGAAAATACCTGAAATTCGGATGAAAACAAATGCACATGTCTAGTGTTAACTATACACAGAATTTTTTGTTGGATTGTCAGGCCTCCCCTGTTTGTAAAGGGGTTTTTGGACTGAGCACGTTTTTTTAGTGTGGTCGGTAAAACCCATTGTAGAGATTTCCTCTTATTGGGACAAAATTAAAGGGAAATCTATTCAGCTAGGGGACAAAGACTGCAACATAATTTTTATATAATATTTTAAAGTTAAACTGGGTAGGGTTAGAACCTTTGTATGGTTAAAACAAGGTGAATGGAAGTGGCACACATCTGTTGAAAAGGTCCAGATATGACATTATTACAGTGAAGGTTAAGGGGGGGGGGCAATAGCTAAAACCAATATCATTGTACATAATTGTTCAATATCAGTAAAATTCCCCCCCCCCCCCTTGGGACCATGGGTAGCACCAAATCCCTAATAGCCAAAAACAATGGATGCACTGTATAAAATGAATAACCTGGGTAACACGGAATAAATAGCTTCAAACAAATGTGGAAATTAGAAAATAATTATGGGATACTATTTTGATATTGTATTGATATGGTGATATCATTATTTTTTTCCAGTCCTGATAAAGGGAGCCTCTTTGGACCCATGAAATGTGGCGGCTACTCTTTTGATAGTCCTTTGACCCGTAGGGCTAGTTTACACTGGCTTCAAACAGGCTTTGTTAAAGATCTCTTAATGCCAGTCAAAGCTCCTGTCACAAATAAAATGGTTAGCTTATAGACTTCTTTACACCTTGCATTAGCTTTGCTTTGCTTCAGCTTCACTTCAAAAATTATACCCCATGTTGCTTTAGTGGTGCTTCAAAGCATCTTTAAAGCCATATAACTCTAATACAAAGCTTGCTTGAAGCTCACTTGAAGCACCTGTGGCTTTTGAGAGGCTTTAATTCAGCTTTAGCTTCGCTTTGTTTTGGAGAAAATGCAGGTATGGGATATCCACGCACTCACAGGGCATCTGTCAAGCTTCAACAAAGCTTCAAAAGAGCATTTTAGAAGCATCACCAACGCTTCACAGAAGCATCACCAAACCTTCATTGAAGTACCACTGAAGCTTTATCGAAGCACCACCAAAGCATCAAAAACACATCATAAAAGCATGTTGAAGCGGTAGGCGCTTTAATGTGTGTTGAAGCCAAAGCAAGTGTAAATGAGCTTACTGGAATAAAATGGTATCTAAACCTTTCAGCAGTGGTGTGGCTCTTTAATTCACATTTTAAATACATTACACTACAATCCAAAGAAAATTGTGGTAATCCTCTGGGGTGTAGAAGTTGCCTGCCCAAGGACCACAACATTACTTTAAGAAAGGCTACAAATACCAATAAGATACTCTCAATGGGCAAGGGCTATTTTTTCACTTTGCCTGAGGTTAGTTTTACTGTATGTGTCTTCTTGTTCTGATGACAACCTCTTTCCTTATTTCTTGTCCTGATGTCACAGGTTGTCACATGGGCAGGACAGTAATAAACACTATTTCCTCAGGGGCGTGGCTGAGCATAGCATAAGAGAGGGCTCACTTCTCATTGATCCCACTGCTGGTCCTGATACCGGTCCTCATCCTGGCCTCACACATACCTCTGTCACCCTCCCCAGCAGCCTGTGAGACCTGCAGTGTTCACTGCACCGGCCGGTACTCGATCTTCCCAGCTTGCACAACTAGGATGATGAGATAGAACAAAGAGAAAGGAGTGGCCCCAGACCCTTAACATCTATGACACCTATAACATCTATGACAGCTCCACATGGACACAGTGAGTACCAAGGGGAAACAATCCAAGCCACAGTGCAAAGACTCCACAGGGATATGTTATACTATGCCCAAAAGCTCCCTACTTCTTAAAGCAGAGTTCCACCCTGAAAATATTTTAGTTTCCCAGGCCTTTATTAATACTAAAAAACATGACTGCTGAGACGCTTAGGCTTAACTTACTTCCCACTTAAATAACACCATAACCATCCTTGCCCCCCCCCCTATAATTAAACATAGACCATTTAAAGTTGGAATTGGGCAAGGCCACAGCTTTATTGAAAATACTGGTATAACAAAATTCAACTCCAACAAAAAACCATGCCAGTCACGGTTAGACCGTGAGCATCTCTAACAAATGTCTAGTCTAAGAGGACTGTCTCCACCATAAGTGTGAGACAGGCATTAGACTGACCCCGTAACTCACTTGTGGGCTTAGCCCATGCAGTTATGCCCATTGCTGGCCAGGTAAAACGAGTATGACGGCACTATAAAGGGGAAGTTCAAATCCTACGGCACCACCCATAGGGCTTTTGCTGATCCCTGTGTTAGTAAAAGTTTGGTGAGAGACGATTTGCACTTAAAAAAAAACAAAAAACATTATTATGGAGATCTAGCTTAAAAAAAACACAAATAAATATTCATAAGATCACGAGAAATAATAAATAAACAAGTTTGTCAGAACTCTGTGTGAATGTCAGCAGCAAAACAAGTTCATTATTGTAGCATTATAAAGAAAAAAAGAATGCGCTGCATTAAACGATGCAATAATTTGCAGCGTGAGGAATGTGCTATTTACTTTCCGAAAGGTAGTTTTTCCAGAAAGAGCGCTCCCGTCTCATACTTGATTCTAAAAATGCGTGGTTTTCTGACGAACGGATTTCCAGCTCAGATTTTTGGCCTGACGGGAAAAAGGAGATCCTGATCTTTTTGTCCGGCAGTTTTCCCGTCGGAAAAACTGCGATGGAGCGAATACACGGCCGGGTTTCCCGACGAAAAGCTCTCATAGCAGTTTTCCCGTCTGAAAAAAACTGTTGTGTGTACGAGGCATAAGACACTCTTTGGTTCCTCTGTTGAAAAACAAAAAGCTGGACAGCTCAAACTAAAATGTGTACATAATTGAATGAGTCAGGCCTCGTACACACGATGAGATATGTCCGCTCAAACTTGTCCGACGGACAGTTTAGAGCGGACATGTCTCATCGGATTTCGGTCCGATGGCGTGTACACACCATCGGATCAAAATCCCCGCCGGCAGACAGCGTGGTGACGCGGCGGTGACGTTGACGCCGCCACGTCACCGCTACGTCACGCACCAGGAAGTAAACACTTCCGCACGCATGCGTCGGATCCATTCTAACCAGCGGACATATCCGACGGACAGGTTTGTAGCGGACAAATTTCAAAGCATGCTTTGAAATTTGTCCGATGGACAAACCTGTCCGCTAGCCCGTACACACGATCGGATTTGTCTGCTGAAACGGTCCATCGGACCGTTTTCAGCGGACAAATTCGATCGTGTGTACGCGGCCTTAGAGAAGTAAACCATTCCCTCCTCTAGCAATAGGAAAACAGCTCCTGCTGTCTTCTCTATTATAAAAACATCTTGTATAATATACTGTATGTACCCTGTATCAAATGCTTATTTGTAAGTCATACATTTTTATATACAGAGTAGCAATGCAGATATGAAACTTTAGTGTACAAATAAATTGTGTCTATGCTGCTATGTCTATTCTCATCCTTTAACAGCAAACTCGGGCATTCCAATTGTCAGCCTGGTACAATATTTTAGCTAGTGAGGAAAAGGTATTGTAATTTTAAGATGAAGAAAGAGGTAATTAAACACAGAGCTAAAAAATAATAATAATAATATTAATATTGTTGTCAATTGTTTACATACTGTAAACAAATGGAATAAATTGAGAATTTTACATTTGCTTACAGCTCTTGAAATTGTAAATATGAAACAAGCAATACCTTGCCAACGTACTGGTAATCCGATCCTGTATATTCTTCAAGAAGAAAAAACTGATTCCACATCCAGCTTCTCTTAGAACGGCTCTTTTCCATGTCATTGCCTTGGCCAGGTTCTTGCTCCTCTAGAAGTGGCTCTGTGGTGGTGGTGGTGGTGGTGGTGGTGGTGGCAATAGTCCTATCCGGCAGTGGAGTTGTACAGCTTTTTTGAAGCTGACTTACCCAAAACACAAGCAGTAAAAAGCATCTGAAAGTCCTCATTTTTCAGAAACAGAGATGTGAGCAAAAAGCACACACGACTGAAGTTTTCCTTTTAATTCCCAAACTGGGTTATTTCTTCCACTATATACAGCATCAATCTTCTTGCTGTCCCATTTCTAGGTCTCTGGCTCTCAACGGATATCTGCAAGAAAATTCAACAGAAATTATAATTTGACATTACTGTACTTAAAACTGCACAGTTAAACAAACAGTAAAGCTATCTAAAATGTGCCTTGCCACTTGAAGATCCTTTGGGAACACACCAAATGAAAAAAAAGCATTTAACACTTCATACTAGGAAAAACTGTTACTTACACACATAAAAACTGAAAATGTCTAGTCTACGCCAAGAGGAAAAATCAGTGTTAAAAAGGTAGCAATAACATATCTTTATCTATCTATCTATCTATCTATCTATCTATCTATCTATCTATCTATCTATCTATCTATCTATCTATCTATCTATCTATCTATCTATCTATCTATCTATCTACATTATGTTGTATATAAGCACACACACCATAGCACCCTCCTCCACCCCCTAAAAAGCTTGACTCTTGAGATTTAGAAGACATCTATGAAAGACTCCTGAGAAGCCACTGTGGTTTGTTGGGCTCCCTAAAATCATGTAATATGTTTTACTGCATAATTAAAAAAGAGGATGGATAATCTAACAAGGTATTAAAGAGGATGAAATCAGTGGGTTTTGAAGGAGCAATGAGAAGGATAACTACAGGCAGTCCCCGAGTTATGAACCTCAATGCTGGCCGTTTGTGCTCCACGCTGGTCCTGGATACCTCCAAGCAGCTATCTTGCAGCGCCAGACACATACCACACTGCAGTACTACATGGCCAGAAGAGCCCCAGATAACATAGCTGCATGCCCAGGAGCACCCAAAACACCCCACACCCCTGCACAGGCGGAAGTTACACTTAAAAATGCACTGTTCCGACTTACACACAAATTCCACTCAACAGTCCCTATTGTGTTTGTAACTCTGGGACTATATATATATAGAGATATAGGGGCAGATTCACATAGATGTAATCTTCCGCTGCGTAATCGAAATACGCTACGCTGCCGTCTATCACCAGACTCTACGCCGAATTCAGGTAGTTTTTTTGCGCGTACGCTATTGTATCGTATTTTTTTTCCGCCGCGCAATCGAAATACGTGAGTAGGGGGCGTGAAGCATTTAAATTAAGCGCGTCCCCGCGACGATCGAACTGCGCATGCTCTGTTCAGGAATTTCCCGCCGTGCATTGCGCGAAATCACGTCGTGACGTCATTCGTTGTTTGAGTAGCGGCGTTTACGAACATTCCTATTCCCGGACGACTTACGTTAAAAATAATAAAAGAAATCGAAAAACGTTGAAATTCGACGCGGGAACGACGGCCATACTTAACATGGGCTGTCTAATATTAGACCAGCAAAAAGCTGGTATAGTGAAACGGAAAAAAAAGATGACTAAAGGTGCCGTAAGAGATTGCGTTTGAAGAGCGAAATTTTGTGGATTCCAGGCAAAAGCTCATTAGCATACCATGAAGGTGAAAAACAACAGGAAGTCCGCCCAGTGGCCGCAATTTTCAGGCAGCGTAGATCTGAAGGCGTACTAACACGTAATAAAGTCGAAATTTAGCACGCAGGTGTCTTTTCATGGTTTGAGGATTTCGACTAGCGTAAAAACGCTCGTAAATCGAAATTACTCCTGTCTAACAACATTTACACAGGCGTAATCGCTTTGTGAATCTAGGCCATAGAGTATATACACAGTATTTATGTAAAAAACGTTTATCTGCATTAATTTCCCATAAAATTTAATCTGATCCTCATCCAAGTCAAAACAATAGAAAACACAATGTGCTTAAGCTGATAACACACCCACAATTCTAATTTCTCATGCCTTTATTGGACACACTCATTAAACATTTTCAGCGTTGGTAAGTGAACACTCAGCGCTAATAGCTGGTCGAACCTTCTTTGAGCAGTGACTTTAAACAAACACGGTAGGTCTGGATCAGATCTGCACAACTTTTGATCATTCCTCTTTACAAAATTGCTTCAGCTCAGACACAGACACATTTAAAGGATGTGTGTTGTGACCGGCTCTCTTGAAGCTATTACATAGCATCTCTATGGGATTAAGGTCTGGGCTGTAGCCAGTGTGTGGTGGATTTAATTCAATACTTAGGGTCATTGTCTTGCTGGATCAGCCAACTTCTACTACGCTTCATCTGGCGCACGCCCACCCTAATAATATTCTGAAAGATATTTTCGTAAACTTGGGAATTTATTTTCCCCTTGAAAATCACAAGTAGTCCAGGCCATAAGGCAGTGAAGCAAGCCCAAATCGTAATGTTCGCTCCACTATACTTTACTGTTGGAATAATGTTTTGATGTGTGTAAATGGTGACCAGTGTTCTTCCCAAGCAATTTAATGCTTGTTTCATTAGTACAAAAAACATTTTCCCAGTAGCATTGCAGTTTGTCAAGGTGCTCTTTGGCAAACTTCAGGCATGCAGTAATGCATTTTTTGAAGAGTGGTGGCTTCCTCTGTGGTGTCCTGCCATGGACACACTACCTGTTCAAAGATTTACATATGGTAGACTCCTGAACAGGGATGTTTGTCAGTTCCAGTAATGTCTTTAAGACTTTATTGGTTGCTTGTAAATCCGTCTTTACCTCACTGAGGATCTTAAAATGCTTGAGTGTCCTTTTTCAATCAAAATAACTCTAAACCACGCCTCCATACTTATTTTATTAATTGTGCTCCAGACAAGTAAACTACTGACTCCAATTAGCTTTTTTATACTTTGGAATCACTTATTTTTCCCAGCACAATGTTTAAGGGTGTGTTCAATAAAGATACGCTTTAACAAAATCTTGATTGGTGGTTCAGTGGAACACATCTGGCCAAGCTACAGCACATACCACATAATGATTCTGAGGTGTGAGAACACTGTCTGTTAATCCTCATATTGCTAGTGCTGTGTAAGGGGATTGATTCAGGCGTTTGTGTTTGCCGAATAAAAGAGTTATGCTATGTGGAGGTGATTTGTCTTCCTTTCTTTGAGCTGTACCACTGACCCATGTTGAAAGGTTTATTGCCTGTATTACAATCAAAGGTAGCTAAGAAGGATTTGAGCTACACTGCCTAATTACGTGCTATATCCTTTCTTTAATAGGTGAGAGTTTTCTTCTGCTGGTTTGGACACCTTAGTTTAAGAAAACACATTTTTATTATGGAGAATCACAATGATTTCGAAGGACTGTAACTAACTGTTTGGAAATGAATAGGAAGAAATGGGTCAGATTAAATAGTCCTTTTGACCCTTTGGACTTTGTTCACCTATTGTTTTAAACTATTTAAATTAGTGTGTTTTTAACAATATTTTGGTTAATTGTCAAAGTTCACCTTAGTAAAAAAAATATATAAATGCACATCTTTTTGCAGGTAAAACAATGTGCATTGATTATTTTTTTTTTTACTAGGAGCCTGGAAAGCATTACACCCCTTGATCACGGGTACCATGCAGGACTCCTGCAGACTTATCAATTATCAATGTATCTGTTTGCTCATACCTTTTACGGGCAGGTGGTTACACACTGACAATATACTACCTAGAAGGCTCAACAGTACTCTGGTAGTTCATTGAGAACTACAAGACCACAGCTGCATAGGAGGAAGGTAGTTATAGTTAACCCATTCACAGAACTCTGTGAATGAATGATGTGACTGGGCGGGCAGAACATTTTTTTTTTTAAATAGTGACGAGTTCGGGGAGAAGCTCTCCAGCTTGCTGTCACTAGAGACAGCGGATCAGGGAGTGACTGCGGGAGTGGGAACATGTTTCATGTTCCACCCTTAGAATATGTTCTCAAAAGAGAACTTATCCTTTAAGTTTTATTATAGTAAAGATTTCCTTGTAGAGCTGCAGTTTCTAACTTTTGTTATATATTTTATTTCACAATAATTTTCTGCACAAGCTTTTCGAGATGCATTAAGTTTAGTTAGGCAGCACAGAAACAAAGTTGTAATGTAGTTTTTTTTTGCTTTTGACCACACACTAAATAAGTGCCACTTTGAAGGAAAGTAGGAAAGCTGTGCTGGGTTTTGATGCAAAACAACCTTGTTCCTGATCAAATCAGTGAACGTCTTAGGCAATTCTGCCGTAGTGTAATTAGTATTAGATTAAGATAACTGATTAAATGTAATCAGAGTTGCCAGTACTTACTTGCATTGCCAACATAACTCTTGTGACAACAGAATCAGAGCCTCACCAAATAGCCTACCTTTCAGAATACAGGGGAAATAGGCTTTCCCCCTCTTCCTCCTCCCTTTGTATTGTGAAAATAAGCAGTTCCTAAGCAATCTCTTCACTGAGGCTGAGCCACTTGGCAGCTATGATAACATGTCACATGGGGTCTGGGTACTGTGCCTAAGTTCAAACAAATAATGAGAGATCCACTTTTTGTGTAGAAAAATCTGTAAGGTATGGTGGACTTGTTACATAAGTTATGCAGACAAGGCAAGTACTATCTAGCTGCATATGACAAAGTTACCTGTATTTATACAGGTATAAGGACTTACTTCAGTCGTGTATTTAGGTTTTGTGCTGCCCTAGGCCTGACTAAACTCATGCACCCCTAATTTAAATATAATCCACCTCTTCCTGTCAAGGCCACACCTCTTTCTGTTTAAGACACAATTTGAAATTTTCAAATGGGGACACTAGCTCTTAGGGCCTGGGCTGGGGGGGCAATGGATTCCCCCTAATTTGCATAGATTTCCGCTCACTTCCTGTTTGGCATACTTCCTATCCTGTTCTCAGACAATTAACATCTTCTTTGGATGTAAATGCTGAGGTATGTTTATGTATTTTCTGCATTAGGGTACAAAACCTTCCATTGTCAGCTCCTCCCAGCCCCTCAAATACTTACCTGATTTTCAATCTCGATCCAGCGCTGTGCCTGCTCCCTCTCTCTCCCTCCTCACTGGACTCAGTGGCAGCAGTAGGAACCATTGGCAACTGCTGCTTTCAATCAAATCCAGTGACAAAGAAGCATGGGGTAGTGCTGAGCCACACTGTGTCAATGGGCACACAGAGCGTAGCGCAGGATAGAGCCTGCACGTGTGTCACCATAGGAAGCGGCTTCCTATGGTGTCACATTCAGAAGAGGAAGAACCCAGAGTGCAGGTGGGGGACCCCAGATGAGGAGGATTGGGGCTGCTTTGTGCAAAACAATTGCAAAGAACAGGTAAGTACGACATGTTTGTTATTAACAAAACTATTTGTCAATAAGAATTTGTATGTACTGTCCCTTGTTCTGAATTTTTCCCCCCAAAAATTATCTCTGTTCTTCTACCCCAAGTTTCAGACCTCCCCTGCCTGTTTGTGGATGACTCCTTATCTAACCAGCTTCTAAGACACTTGCATATGCACGCTCCTAGATGGTGCTCTTTGCATCCATAGACACAGCACTGGCAGACCATGCCCCTGCTCCCTCCTTCTAGGAATCTGACAATAACAAGAGCCTATCCACTGTCTTTCAGACCCTCCTTTGCAACAGAAAGATGGGGGAATTGGCGCAAATTGAGAAGGACCTAGAGCAGAAATAAGGGACCACAAGTCTTTTTTGCTTCTATGAGAATATGGATATTCTCTCTAAATTGTTCTCACAAATGACATTTTCATACTCCTGTCCTGGCTTACTGCTTTTGACATCTTTTTATTTTTCTTAATCTAAACACTGAGACTGATCAGGTGACTAAAATATGGAGATCCTTCCTCATTAAAGTCAGGACGTAGGAAGTGTTTGCAATCCATGCGTCATGGATGACAAACATTCCAACGCACTATTCCCAACGCACAAATTCCTGTGGAAGTGGCTGTATGTATAAGTGGGTGCTGAAGTGGCTGGAACCATGTACAATGAGAGGGAGAAATGCCACCACACACTATGGGTCTCCAAAATTGTGTCCCCAGCTTTATTAGGCGATGACGCTGTTACAGTAAACAGCAGCTTTTCTGAGCCATTCAGAACACATTTAGCAGGCATGTGACCATGTGGTCACATGTGGTCACATGCCTGATAAAGGGGTCCTGCATGGCTCTGAAACGTTGCTGTTGCTGTGATCTGATCCCTGAATAAAGCTCTGAACCCAATTTCGGAGACCCATGGTGTGCTAGTGACATTTCTCGCTGAGGATGACTATCATGTTCATTGCAAAGCGATGTATACAAGGAAAGTGTGACAACTGAGCTTATTAAAGGAAAACAAGCAGTCATCTTGGGATATCTTAATAACCAATAAATAAATAAGTTGTAAATTAACTTTATACTGTTAATTAAAGAAGAACGTATCCCTTCATAGCTTATTACTTCCCTTTGTGTTATGTGATTATTAATCATGGATTCTTTTGAACAGACTGTTATGAATTCTCCTTAGCAATGTGCCTTAGGTCTTGAATATTTGCTCACCTTTCTTAACAAGCAAGTATATAAAAAGGAACATCACTATGATACACATCTGGTCATTAAAAATAAGAGTATAACAAGCGTCAATCAATGCACCGATCTTAAAAGACAACAACATACAACTGGAAAGCAGAACAGCTGTTGATCTTCGTGAACTATAATTGGCACAGACAACACTGCAGATTTCTTTACCTGTCTGCGTAAACATTGTAGCATCTTATCCTGTTAGATCTACACAGAACCTGAATACCAGGAACATGCAGCGAGTTTAGTTAATGAGGCAAAAAGTACTGTTCAAAGTGCAGTAACCCATAGCAACTAATAAAACATCATTTTAAAGCCAACCTGTCACAAAATGCGCTGCTGAAGAACTGCTGAAACTGATTTACGTGGGCACTGACAGACAACACAGAAGTATGCTGCTTTAACTACGGGGGGTCCAAGGGCTCTTTTTTTTGAGGGGGGATGGCATACTGCAATAGTTTTTCACTGATTGATTTTTAGGTGCTACTACACTTTGCTGATCATAGTCACTTTTCTCTGATCAAAGCACCACTGTAACAAAAAAAAAAATATTAATTTCATAACTGTATGTGGTTATTATAAGATATGGAATAATAACATTAAGTGTATTCATAACTTATTTTATTTACCATGTCTTTATTTATTTTTTCCTCCACAACTATAAGGAAACAAAGCTGCGCAGCAAAAGTAACAGTGACAATTGGTTAGGTCAAACGATCAACTATCAAGGGATTCTTAAGTGCTGGAGCAAAAAACAATAAAAAAATATATATATACAGAATATTCCTTTTATTCATATATAAACCATGTGAACAAAAGGTGACCTTGATCAGCATCCATGGTGCTATACTTGGTCGCAATTCATGTCACTGTCACGTTTCCTGCACATCTGTATGTCAATGAAAAATATAAATAGAGTTATGTAGAGTTGGAATATATATATATATATATATATATATATAGTTATGTAGAGTTGGAAAAATATATACCGTATTTATCGGCGTATACCGCGCACTTTTTTGCCCTGAAAATCAGGGCAAATAGTGGGTGCGCGATATATGCCGATACCCGCTTCCCACGCTGTGTTTGAACCACTGCGCCTACATATACCGAGTGCAGTACACTCGGGTATAGTCGGGCAGGATCGGCTCTGCTCGCGGTTATGTCCTGTGCATCCTGTACGTCCTTTACGCGAGAGGAGCCAAGCCTGCCCGACTATACCCGAGTGTACTGCGCTCGGTTTATGTCGGCGGAGTGGTTCGAACACAGCGCGGGAAGCGGGGATCGAGCGTGGAGGACACCACGATGGCCGCAGAAGGACGCCGGACTGGACAAGGCCGCCGATGGACGGCGAGCAAGACAACGATGAGGGGCATCCAAATTTCTAGGTTGGGGGTGCGCGCTATACGCCAGGGCGCGTTATAGCCAGATAAATACGGTATGTTTATGTTTTTCTATATGCACACACCTATCATAATATAATTTTTATACAGAATTTAATATAATATTTTTAATTTTGTCACTGTCACGTTTATTGTACATCTTTATGTCAATGAACAATACAAATAAAGTTATGTTGGAAGAAATATATATAAATAATCAATCAATCAATCAATATATATATATATATATATATATATATATATATATATATATATATGTGTGTGTGCGTGTTTATTTATTTTTTTACATGTTTTATATATGTATATACAGGGAGTGCAGAATTATTAGGCAATTTAGTATTTTGACCACATCATCCTCTTTATGCATGTTGTCTTACTCCAAGCTGTATAGGCTCGAAAGCCTACTACCAATTAAGCATATTAGGTGATGTGCATCTCTGTACTGAGAAGGGGTGTGGTCTAATGACATCAACACCCTATATCAGGTGTGCATAATTATTAGGCAACTTTCTTTCCTTTGGCAAAATGGGTCAAAAGAAGGACTTGACAGGCTCAGAAAAGTCAAAAATAGTGCGATATCTTGCAGAGGGATGCAACACTCTTAAAATTGCAAAGCTTCTGAAGCGTGATCATCGAACAATCAAGCGTTTCATTCAAAATAGTCAACAGGGTCGCAAGAAGCGTGTGGAAAAACCAAGGCGCAAAATAACTGCCCATGAACTGAGAAACGTCAAGCGTGCAGCTGCCAAGATGCCACTTGCCACCAGTTTGGCCATATTTTAGAGCTGCAACATCACTGGAGTGCCCAAAAGCACAAGGTGTGCAATACTCAGAGACATGGCCAAGGTAAGAAAGGCTGAAAGACGACCACCACTGAACAAGACACACAAGCTGAAATGTCCAGACTGGGCCAAGAAATATCTCAAGACTGATTTTTCTAAGGTTTTATGGACTGATGAAATGAGAGCGAGTCTTGATGGGCCAGATGGATGGGCCGTGGCTGGATTGGTAAAGGGCAGAGAGCTCCAGTCCGACTCAGACGCCAGCAAGGTGGAGGTGGAGTACTGGTTTGTGCTGGTATCATCAAAGATGAGCTTGTGGGGCCTTTTCGGGTTGAGGATGGAGTCAAGCTCAACTCCCAGTCCTACTGCCAGTTTCTGGAAGACACCTTCTTCAAGCAGTGGTACAGGAAGAAGTCTGCATCCTTCAAGAAAAACATGATTTTCATGCAGAACAATGCTCCATCACACGCGTCCAAGTACTCCACAGCGTGGCTGGCAAGAAAGGGTATAAAAGAAGAAAAACTAATGACATGGCCTCCTTGTTTACCTGATCTGAACCCCATTGAGAACCTGTGGTCCATCATCAAATGTGAGATTTACAAGGAGGGAAAACAGTACACCTCTCTGAACAGTGTCTGGGAGGCTGTGGTTGCTGCTGCACGCAATGTTGATGGTGAACAGATCAAAACACTGACAGAATCCATGGATGGCAGGCTTTTGAGTGTCCTTGCAAAGAAAGGTGGCT
The DNA here is from genome assembly GCA_029574335.1 of Rana kukunoris. Taxonomy (NCBI): domain Eukaryota; kingdom Metazoa; phylum Chordata; class Amphibia; order Anura; family Ranidae; genus Rana; species Rana kukunoris. The sequence goes on along the minus strand of CM056053.1, from coordinate 257,189,187 downwards.
ATATTGGTCACTGATTTGTTTTTGTTTTGTTTTTGAATGTCAGAAATGTATATTTGTGAATGTTGAGATGTTATATTGGTTTCACTGGTAAAAATAAATAATTGAAATGGGTATATATTTGTTTTTTGTTAAGTTGCCTAATAATTATGCACAGTAATAGTCACCTGCACACACAGATATCCCCCTAAAATAGCTAAAACTAAAAACCAACTAAAAACGACTTCCAAAAATATTCAGCTTTGATATTAATGAGTTTTTTGGGTTCATTGAGAACATAGTTGTTGTTCAATAATAAAATTAATCCTCAAAAATACAACTTGCCTAATAATTCTGCACTCCCTGTATATATGTATATATATATATATATATATATATATATATATATATATTAATAATGTTTTTACGTGTATTAAATGCACACAGCTATCAAAATATCATTATTATACAGAATATAACCTTTTTAATCATGAAGAGCCTTCAATCAGCCTTGTTTATTGGAAAATGTCAGCCTATAATTCAATTGTATATTGACAGGGTTAAGTTGGAAGAAATATATATAAATAATAAATCAATCAATCAATAAGTATATATATATATATATATTTGTTTTACATGTTTTATATATATATATATATATATATGTGTGTGTGTGTGTGTTTATTCATTTTTTTAAGTGTATTAAATGCACACAGCTCTCAGAATATCATTATTATACAGAATATTATCTTTTTAATTATAAAGAGCCTTCAATCAGCCTTGTTTATTAGGAAATGTCATACTATAATATAGTAATTCAATTGTATATTGACAGTTGATAACACTTTCTGTAAATTTATGTGAAGGATTCCAGACCTTCACAAGCTATTAATGAAACTCAGTTTCTAGTCATGTTGTCAATGACAGGCTGACAAGTTAAACCAAACAAAACTGAATCTATACAAAGGATGTCATTACTACGAAAAAAAAAAAAAAATCTAGTCACTTGATGCCAGATGGAATGGATAGAATAAGGTCTCAGCAATGCAGGCACACTAATAATTATGTTGTCTTTTAAAACCTGTCACTCGGCTGGTGGGTCATTCTAAATCTGTCAAAAATCGCAAGACCTGAAATGTGCAATTGTCTCTACGAGATCCTTTCCCTTCCCATCCATTCCTACTGCTTTCTCACTCTTGCTTCTCTCTCTGCCCTATTATAACCACCATGACATTAATACATGCTGCTCTATTCTCCTAGGTACAATTACAGGAGAAGGAAGACAGTACGATCGGCATGCACTAGAAAACCAAGACACATGCTGCACCATATACCATTACAAACAGAGAAATTATTCTCCTGTATACATTAAATCCAAAAGATAAAAAAAGAATCTATAACCCACATAGAAATTTATTTTAGCTCATTATGCTACTTACATTTTTAAACACTTCACTCTTGTGTGGGCCCTGATAGGTTGCATTGTCTCAGCATTTAAACAACCTTGCAATTTACTGCTGGCAGAGGTAAAGAGTGTCAAGTGTCTGCCCAAGCGATCGGAAAATGAGACAGTACACAAAGGTTACTGTATCCACAGGAACAGCAGAATGTCCTATTAGAAGCTACCAGTTAATGACTATGACAGAAGCGACTGCAGTAGCGGTTGTATTTCCAGCACAGAAACATGTAGTTAAGCAGTTCCCAAGAAAACATCTGCTTTTTATTTCATTAGATGTGACTAATCAGCTACTGCTTTCTGCCAACTGCAGCAAGCTTTATAATTAGTTACTTACATTATTGTTACTGCTGTTTAATGTCCACTTGTGAAGTACCCTAAACATCGGAGCTCACTAAAAACGGTTAGCGTTATAATAAACTGCTGCCTAAACAAGCCAACATCAAAACACCTTTGTAAACCAGTTCTCATAGACAGTTAGTTGAGAAAATTTGATATTTTTTTTTGTCATCCCGTACTGGCTGCAGAGCACTTGACACTTTTACTAGATTGCCGCCATGGTAGAAAACAACACAAATGACCTTATTTATTAAGAGCCATGTGCAAAGTGCTTGTTATGGGCTTCTCCATTTTTACATTGTTGTGGGCTCTTTGTGCTAGCTTGTTAAAGTGAACATGTCAAACATTTTAAAACTTAAAAGTAAAAGTCCTTCCAAAGAACAGGCATCACAAGGAGCCTACTGTTACCTTTGTTAGTTTGAAAAGCCTATTCTTTGGGCTGTTTTGATCCTGGATTCACAGGTACATGAACACAGGTTTGACAGGTTTAGTGGTATATATGTTATATTATATTAAAAGAAGATTGCGCTAATACTATAACTTCATATTTTGTTCAATAAAAAGAGGAAATAAAATTCACACTTTAATAGTGCAATGTGTGCTATGAGATTCGTTAAAACAGATAATCTTGCAATACTCCTAAATTACCCCAACTCACCCAGAGGTCATAGTTCTTCCCAGTAACTCTTGATTATCTCTATGCATTTCATCACACTGGACTTCGTCAGGGGCTTGGGTCAGGGAATATCCCACTATGCACATTTTATTCATCCATCACTAGATATCAGTGTTGCCGATTTTCTGAAGCCTCTTTGCAGTCGTATCCTCTCTATATGGATGAGTAGGTTGCCTGATGCTAAGAGCAGTGGACCAAGCCTGTGTAATGTATGCTAAAATAGCCAATTGCAATCTTCATTGGACCCCCATGACAGCCCATAAGTGCAACTAACTTGGAGACAGGAAAAGAACATTGTCACCCTATAATTGAAAGTTCTTTAACACTGATCTTCACAGTAGAATCACAATGTATTATTTTAATGAAATCTATGTTTTTAAGACCCCTTTTATACTGAGGCACTTTGCAGGCGCTATAACGCTAAAAATGGCGCCTGAAAAGCGCTATGAAAGAGCGGATCCTGAGGGCTTTCACACTGGAGCGGTACGCTGGCAGGATGGTAAAAAAAAGTCCTGCCAGCTGCATCTTTGAAGCGCTGTAGAAGTGGTGAATACACCTCTCCTAAAATGCCCCTGCCCATTGAAATCAATCGGCAGCGCCGGCGGTTTAAACCCTTTTTTGGCCGCTAGTGGGGGTTAAAAGTGCCCCACTAGTGGGCGAATAGCGCTGTCAAAATTACGGTAAAGGGCCACTAAAAATAGCGCTTTACCACCGTCGCCCCCACCACCCCAGTATGAAAGGGCTCTAAATTATATTTACATTTTAATGCTTTTATGAGGTTTTAGTGATGTGAATTATATGAACGTGCACTTTGGAAAGTAAGCAACTTCTCTTTCTTTAGCAACTTCAGGAACATCCCACAGCAGATTTACAGGGTGGCTATCCTGCGCAGAATCACACACACATATATATATATATATATATATATATATATATGTATCTATATAGATATATCTATATCTATATCAATATAGATATATATATTTGTAGCGCCCCCTTACTTTCAGAAGGGACACTATCGTAAATTTAGTGGGGTGGTAGACTTATCTGCTCTCACCCAGGTTGATTTGTGGTAAATTTGGGCTGTTGTTAGCCCTGAATTGTCCTGTGGGTCATTCTGTGCTGCAGAGATGCAGTCTCATCTCTGGGCAGAGCCACTTTTCCTCAGCAGCCAATTAGAGGAGTGTTTCCCTCGCAGGGCATGCTGGGGAGTAGTATATCGGTGGCAGGCGCCATTTTCCAGGGTTCTTCGTGGGTTCCTGGTTCCAGGTGCGGCACCCACCTTCAGGGTGTGCGCACATCGCTGGGCACTCATGGCTCAGAGCAACTGAAATTGTCACGGGGCCCCAGTAACTTACTGGGTCCTCACACTTCAAGAGAAAAAGATCCCAAGCTGGTTGTGCTGTTCGGTGGGGAGTCGGCCTGAGGTGAGCCCGGAGGCAGGTGAACCAATAGGGCTTAGACGAACCACCGGGGATCTGGGTACCGAACACTGACATGTTATCTGCTGCAAACTGTCAGTCAGTGGTCCCAAAATTACTGACTGAGAGGATTTGCTCTACGTTCATGTTCCTGAGTACTGGGCCTGTGGCAGAGACCCTTTACTAAACCAAATTCTATTAGAGCCAAGTCGGTGGCAGAGACTTGTTCCTTCTCAGCAATCCTTAGTGACTTTCTGGCTGCCAGGCCTGAGAGAGGGACCTGTCCAGGGGCGCTATACCCACTCCGGCTGGAGTAGCGACGAGACAAATACATTCGTTGGAGGCAGAACTGCTTCTATTATCCACAGCCTGTATCTGCAAGGTTACTCTTTTTCACCAATCTACTCTATCTACCTCGAGTTGACTGTTGGTCGTGTTGGACCAGAAATAAAGCATTAAAAACGTCAACCAACAGTCTGGACATTCTATTACTGCTCTCATCACCATCATCACCCCTAGACATTATCACAGAGGTAACTTAAATATGCCGATCCCAAATCTAACCAATGGCTCCTGCGGGGGTAAACACTACATAATTATATGTATATATATATATATATAGATATATATATATATATATATATCTATATATATATATATATATATATATATATATATATATATATATATATATATATATATCTATATATCTATATATATATATAGATATATATATATATATATATATATCTATATATATATATAGATAGATAGATATATCTATATCTATATATATATAGATATATCTATATATATATATATATATATATCTATCTATATATATCTATATATCTATATATATATATGATTCTGCACTTCCACCTGCAGGGGGTACACACACACCACTGGTAGGCTGCTTATGCTGTGATTAATTACAGCAGATGCTAATCTGTGGGTGACGGACACTGGATGTCCATTGGCACCCATTAATCATTGGTAAAACACACAACACAGATATCTGCCTATGTAAACAAGGTAGGTCTCTGTTCTGACAGGGGGTAAGGGGTGGATTTTGTGTTCCTGAAAAACAGGGAATAAAATCCATCACTTCTCCTTGTTAAAGCACCTGATACAGTACACAAAAACCTTAGCTAGGCACACAGTTAACCATTTGATTGCCCTAGATGTTTAACCTTTTCCCAGCCAGTGTTATTAGTACAGTGGCATATTTTTAGCATCAATTACTATTATTTTAGTGTCACTGGTTCCCGCAATGTGTCAAAAGTGTCAGCTAGTGTCCAATTGCCGCAATATCACAGTCCTGCTCAGTCCCTGATCGCCGCCATTACTAGCAGTAGTATACAGAAAATATACTGTATACCATCATTGGTAGACGCTATAGTGTTTGTGTAAACCATTTAATATACCCATATTGGGATTTTATTTTACCAAAAACATGTAGCAGAATACATGTTGGCTTAAATTTGTGAAGAAATTCAATTTTTTTTCCACTAGATATGCAGAAAGAAAAAAATATATTATATATATATATATATATATATATATATATATATATATATATATATATATATATTATATTTATATATTTTATATATATATATATATATATATATATATATATATATATATATATATATATATATATATAAAAATATATATATATATATATATATATATATATTTATATATATATATATATATATATATATATATATATATATATATATATATATATATATATATATATTCAAAATTGTAATATTTTTTGTTTATAGCACAAAAAATAAATAAAAAACACAGTGGTGTTCAAATACCACCAAAAGAAAGCCCTATTTGTGGGGAAAATACATATATTTTATTTGGGTACAGTGTCACATGACTGCGCTATTGTCCGTTAAGGTAACGTGGTATCTGATTGCAAAAAATGGTTCCGGTGGTGAAGTGGTTAGTAAATCTACCACAACTGGTCAAGATGGCATACCAATCAACTGGCATTTTTAGAAGGGAATCAGCAATGGCGACACAAATTAGCATCAATTCTTTCATTGTTTGAATGTTGTGAAATAAAACAGTGAATTCTGTATAAACACAAACATTGTAAATAATTATATTTTAAAGAAAAAAAGTTTGCGAACCCTCAGGAATTTTTTGGATTTCTACATGAATGTTTCCTCAAATGGGATTTGCATCAAAGTCATAGTATTAATTATAAAGTGTGTCTTAATTAACAAACAGCACACATACTGTATTTCAATTTTGATATTTATTGAACACATGTTTTAAAAAGTCAAGGTCATAGATTAAGAGTGTGTGGATTTAGGATAATGGGTATTAAAAAGATCGACAATTCCAGTGAGGGATATCTTAAGTCCCATAAGCTCAGGTTCAGGTGTGCACTTAGCAATCTCTGGCATAAGAAAAGCTCAGCATTTTGCTTATCTGCTCTTCACAGTAGAATTCTGCTGAAGTGCAATATGTGCTACTAAAAAGATATACAAAACCCATAAGACTGTTTAGGGTTATAAAGAGTCTATACTGACTATTATATAAGAAAAAAAAATCTCAAAACACTTTTAGAAGCCAATCGTGTTAAAAATCGAAAAAAAATCCTGAGCATGTACACTTTTTCTGATGCCCAATTGCACATCCGGAACAGAGCAGTGTTGACAGATTCTAACTCCAAGTTATGGTACTCCCACTTTAAACAAATGGGACTGAAAGAAACATTTTTCTTTCCTTTTGATCACTTGGCAACAGCAGCATTAACAAAAAAGTGATTTCATACCCAGGCCATGATACATGCCAAAACCACCAAAGCTATCTATCTGGACAAAGTCCCTAAATATGAAGTACTATAGCAGCTAGACATGTGCATTTGTTTTTGTCCAAATGCATTTTCGTCTGAATTTCAGGTATTTTCGTTATCGTTTTAACAAATGAAAACGAAGGCGCAGAACCTGAAAATTGAAAGATCCGACATAAAAAATGCTTTATTTTAATTTCCGTTGCTACAACAGTCCAATATATAGGAGATTCGACATGGCACTGACAATAGCAATCTGTGTTTATCGAACCTGTGTTTGAATGTGCCTAACCTTAACGCTATTAGTCCAAGATTATTCTACATAGAGAGGAAAGTTTCGACAATATAGAGACAGTATTGGGGGTTCAACAAAGCAGCAAAAAATATACAAACGTTAAATCTGTCATTGAAGGCTTATGGTGTCTGTCGAAAATTCTAAGGCCGCGTACACACGAGGAGACATGTCCGATGAAACCGATAGACCGTTTTCATCGGACATGTCTCCTGGGATGTTTTGGTCTGATGTGTGTACACACGATCAAACCAAAATCCCCGCGGACAGACAGCGCGGTGACGTCACGGTGACGTTGACGCCACAACGTCCACAAACCAGGAAGTAAAATGCTTCCATGCATGCGTCTAATCCATTCAACGCATGCGGGAGATTTCGGTCTGCTGGTTAGGCGTACTAACCAGCGGACATGTCCGACAGACAGTTTTCCAGCAGATACGTTTTAAAGCATGTTTTAAAACTTTTGTCTGCTGGAAACCTGTCTGCTAGGCCGTACACACGATCGGATATGTCCGCTGAAACTGGTCTGCAGACCAGTTTCAGCAGACATGTTCGATCGTGTGTACGCGGCCTAAGAAGATTCGACAAGTAGCTAAACTGTACGACGCCGCAATCGTCAAAAGCTCGGCCCATAGGCTATAGAAAAATTCAAATTTGGTTGAATAGTAATAATCATTTTTTAAATATAATTATTACTAGTGTCATGCAACATTAGAATTCTTCTATAGCTTGTAGGTGGAACATTCGACCAGAAAACAAATTTCTGAAACAAAATATTTCAGTGTGCACATGTCTAATAGCAGCCTTTGGTGGCCCACTTCCTATCTCCAAACTTAGATGAACTCCTGTTAATCCCTTGACAACCTAGGCTTACCATGACCTACATCTACCCACCTGCAGACCGTCAGCTTGTTTTGCCCTGGAAACTCTCCCAATCCCCCTTTCACTAAACTCTACTATTGAATTCCCTTCTTCACTATTTCCTTTTTTATCTCATACACTTGGTGCCTGGGTTCTCCTGAACCCAGTCACCAAGTCTATCCCCCAGCATACTCTATCTCAGTTGCTTACTCATATTTTATCCCAAACCATTAATGTTCCGCAGAACTTTGGTTCATCTACTGTGTTCTCTTTACATATACAGAATATCGTACGTAGCAAGAACTCATATACTAGAACTACATTTTTTTTAATTATGTTTTTGTTTGTCTCTATTATGAGATGCATCTTTTTCTTCAATACCTATCTCATTCAGTCATTGTTTATACTGTTTTGTCTTACAAGATTCATCAATAAAACTCTTGAACAAGAAAAAAGTGATGTCATAGTGTTCTGCAATACTGTGATACAGTTTCACAAGAGACAGAATAGTTTTAAATAAACCCAAAAGAACATTATTTAATAACACTGCTGTTCAAGGTTCAATAACCTATGGCAATCAATAAAAAAGAAGCAGACTAAGGCAATAAAAGCAGGATTGGTTTCATTGGGTATCTGCATACTTTTGTTCTTTACAGTACCTTATTAAATATGCCCTGACTTGTTTTATTTTAATCATATTTTCTTTTTTCGTGACCACGTTCTCTAGTAAACTTATTCAGCTTACAGAGGATACAGCACACTCTTAATTAAACATGCTGGTATAGTAAGGTGATGGAGAAATCACCTTACTACAGCTAATTACAGCGGAATGAGACATGCATGCTGAAAGCAATACTCCATTCATTTTCTTTCCACTGTAAAGTTATTAGGCAATAATTCTATAAGGTATTTCAGGAAGGCTGCACAATTATAAATTCAAGCACTTTATAGGTTAATAAATCGTGTTAATTTACTTGTCCTATTCATTTGCTAGTCCTGTAACCGCACTGCAAAATATACAATAGCAAAGGTAAGACAAATCAATATTAATAACTGTCCAATGAAAATGAATAAATGTGAAACTGTTCATAAGTAGCCCATGCAGATTTTAAGCCCATATAACGTAGGCAATTTAAAACAATAAGTATGCAGGTTTCGCCATTTATTGGATTTCACTGTACTTTTAGGATTTTTCATTAGAAATCATTTTATTTCAGTTTTCTCAGGGGTTCTGCTGTGTATATTTTATTCATATCTATTGAAGCAGGCCAGCAGTGAGAAGAGAGAATCAAAAGTCATAAAATTCTGGTGATGAGTGGTCTGATGCTGACAATATGCAGCTCAAATTTTGGCTGATTCTTATGAATTGGATGGAATCGGAAACCATTGGCGGCTTGTTTACGTCACCTGGCTTAACGAACTCTGGCCAGCCTCTCTTGTTCTCTATTTGCGTTGCATTGGGCAGGTATTCTGCTCTGCAAATTCTAAACTACTAGAACAGGCTGTCATGCAGAAACCTTACGATTAGTATGTCTACCCTATTCATGGAAGCAAGTTTTTTTTTAAACTGCAGAACGAGTAGTGCGAATTTCAGCTGATTCCTTCTAAATTGGCTGAAAATTCAAATTATGGGTGGCCCTGCAAGCACCACTCAACTTGACAAATATTTATTTAAACATCTGCGAAGCAGGGTAGAAAGCTGTGGGAGCTGGTGAATGCATTTGTCGACATAAGGAGATTCCTCCTTCCATGCTGTTTGCATTGATGGGGGGAATCAATTGAATTTCTTTTGTTCACCCTCAGGTTGAGTAAAAGAAAATGGAGCTGTTAATGGCTAACTTTATACTTTCTTATTACAGTATCAGTTTAACCACTTCAGCCCCGGACCATTTGGCTGGTTAAAAACCGGGTCACTTTTTGCGATTCGACACTGCGTCACTTTAACTGACAATTGCGCGGACTTGCGACGTGGCTCCCAAACAAATTGACGTCATTTTTTTCCAATAAATAGAGATTTCTTTTAGTGGTATAATAAATATCCCCAAAAATGTATATAAAAAAAATTTTCCTCAGTTTAGACCGATACGTATTCTTCTACATGTTTTTGTAAAAAAAAAACGCAATAAGCGTTTATTGATTGGTTTGTGCAAAAGTTATAGCAGCTCCAAAATAGGGGGTAGTTTTATGGCATTTTTATTAATAATTAGTTTTTTACTAGTAATGGCGGTGATCAGGGATTTTTATTGTGACTGCAACTTTATGGCGGACACATCGGACACTTTTTACACATTTTTGGGACCCACATTTTTGGGGCTATAAAAATGCACTAATTACTGTAAAAATGACACTGGCAGTAAAGGGGTTAACCACTAGGTGGTGCTGCAGAGGTTAAGTCAGTACTAGGGAGTGATTCTTACTGTTAGGGGGAGTGGCTACACGTGACACATCACTGGTGACTGTTCCCAATCATGGGGAACAGCCATCAATGACAGAGTCACTAGGCAGAATAGGGGAATGCCTTGTTTACCAAGGCATCCCCCTGTTCTGCCTTTGCCGACTGCAATCACGGGCCGCCCGGGAACATTGAGTTCCCGGGACCCGCAAGTACACTCACGAGGCTGGGCCGCAAATTTAAAGGGACGTACAAGTACGCCAATGTGCCTGCCCGTGCCATTGAGTCGACGTACATCTGCATGCGGCGGTCAGCAAGTGGTTAACATTCTCTCGTACAGCCTTTATCAACCAGAATTTCTGTGGAACCCTAGGGGTTCCTTTAGCAATGAGCAATTCCTGGCTCTCAGAAAAGTGACCAATGATACCAATGATCTTTATATCTATCTGTAGGGGGGGATGGGGTTATTGCCGGTGACCCCAAATGTAAGGTGCATTCTTCCCAGTGACCATCATGTGAATGTACTATGAGCTGTAGATATAGCAATTATTAGTAGGGGTGTCCTGAGCCTGAAAAGTTGTTTCAAGGGCTCCTCTGCGTTACAAAGTTTGAGAAAGGCTGCTCTGCCAGATAGAATCAGTTTAACAGTGTATTCACAGTCAATCTATCTGAAGTTTGCATGTTCTCCATGTACCTACATGGGTTTCCTCCAGGTATTCCAATTTCCTTCCACACTCTAAATACATGCTGGTAGGTCAATTGGATCCTGTCTAAATTGGCCCTAGTATGTATAAATGTGTGTTAGGGACATTAAGTTGTAAGCTCTTTGAGGGCAGGGACTAATGTGAATGTAAAATGTATATGTAAAGCGCTGTAAATAAATGTATGTCCTGACACTATAAGAATATATGGTAAATGAACAAAGATCCCTTCAAACTTGTCTATATTTTTGGTGATTGACTCTCACCTCTTTGTGCATTTTGTGATCAAATAATCAATTACAGTTTATAGCTTTGGCCTGTGTCTGTGGCTAGTCTGTTTTCTAACAATTTTCCTTTCCATTCAAGTGTCTCTTATTATGGTAGTTCCTAATTTATCAATTGACAAATATTTTCCTGCTCTATCCCCCTTTAAATTTTGATCGGCTTATGGGGAAAGTCACACACGGGGTAGTCACAGAAACACACTCTTTGGCATAATATTTTTTGCCAAACTTTTAGGGTAGTAAAACACAGCAGTTTAACTAAAGCAGTTAGAAGATACAACAAGGAGAAACTATGCTCCATTATGGAAAGACTGCAAGCAAACCAACATTTTTGTAAAAGTCTGATTCCTACTTTCTCTACTCTCTCTACCCTTTAATATGCTCCCGCTACCCCTCCTTCGCACACTAGCGTTTTCAGTCATCAAATTATACCAAAACAAACTTACTTTGTCACTCTTATTATTACTCTATCACCCAGTCCACATCAGGTGTCTTCTACCTTTAACTCTATACTTTGCCCCCCACCTCTTCCACCCAAAACAAGATTGATACAATTTGTGAGGAAATCTCCACTGTACAGATATCTTCCCTAAATAACAAACTCTGTTTAACAGCACATTCAATGCTTCCTTCGTTTAACCTGACTACTACAGAGGAAGTTACCAAACTTCTCTCAGATACTCATCTCACCGCCTGTCTCCTGAACCCTGTTCTCTCACTACTAAGGTCATCCTCTTACTCTATCCTATGCTCTCTTACTCACATCTTCAATCTCTCCCTCTCTACTGGCACCTTCCCCTTCCATCTAAAGCATGTACAGATGAACCTCATACTCAAAAAGCCCTCACTGGACCCCACCAGTTTGAACAACTTAAGACCCATCTCCTTGCTTCCATTTACTTCTAAACTTTTAAAACACTCTACAACCATCTGAGATCTTACCTTACTGACAACAGCTTTCTTAACCCCCTTTGCTTGAAGCACAGAAATGACCCTACTAAAACTCACTAATGATTTACTTACTGCTAAAACCGATGGCCACTCCACCATACTCTTATTACTATGACCTTTCTGCCACTTTTGATACTGTTGACCACTGGCTCCTCCTCAATAAACTCCATTTCCTTGACCTCCAAGACTCTGCTCTTTCCTGGTCCTCTTTCTATCTACAGCATTACTAAAACACTGTATAGCATCAATCAGACATAAACAAACTTACACCAAGTTCCTCACCTTCACGCCAAACCAAAATTAAACATACTTCATTCAAGACATACCATCTACATTTATATTACTCAAATTGGAAAGCATAGCCCGAGTTTGCGAGATATATGCATATTTAGCCAATGCTTCATCAAATAAACAAGCTGGAGCTACATGATCCTAACATTTTAGTAAAATGGCTTTTTTTATCATTAAGCATTATCAGTTTTAGAATAAACCTTTTCGTTTATGCAGTGAACAAAGTCACTGACTGGAGGAAAGATCTTGTTTTGCTTGTCCCCCATGTTCCCTTTAATGTGGACCAGTTTTCATCTTCAGCCAGTTTTTCATCTTAGTTTTGCATGTTCATTCTTTTCTTTATAATTACTTTCCTCTGATAGTGATTATACAATAGATAAAAAAAAAAAAAAAAAACAGAACCTGTGCTGCTAAAGATCTTGAATCAATTAATAATGATTCAGTTATCAATTATTTATAAACTTCCAGCAAATTAACTCCAACTGTGACTCATTTCACATGGGATATATTGTTCTAATCCCATGTTTCCAAATTTATAAATTTCTTGCTTGTATTAAATTTGGTTAATGCAAGTAAATTAATGTTTTAAATATGTTCAGGGTTGGCTTGATAAAGTACATTTAGGAACAACTCTTGAAAATAACCTTGTGTATTGATAGAAGCTACCATGCAAAACCTAAAAATAGTAGATACAAACTACTCCCCATAACCCTTGTAGTAGTTTCTAAGTTTCCACATGATGCCACGTCTCATAATGCAATGCTGGTGCCCAAATGAAGTAATGTATTGGGGCCATAACTTTGCTACGCTGTGAAAAATGGAAAATTGTAAAAGACTACTTTCGTAACTTGAAGTATTTTTATGTTTCAATAGCTGCTTGACTTTTTGTTGATAATATTTATTATCATTTCCCAGTAACTAGGAAAGTATAGTTTGGTAAGTATAGACTTCATAATGCCCCATTCACACGATTGGAATTTCCGAATGTGCAAAAGCCTAATCGTGTGTAAGGGGCATAAGGAACCTGCTATCAAACAAATTAGTTACTTTTAATTGGTTTAATGTGCATCAAGGTGAAACTCCAGCTAAAGTTTTTTTGGTTTTTACATTTTGATTATGGGGGGGAAGGGTTGTGGCAGATTTGTATTGCTGTCTCATCCCCAAGACACAATAGGAAGTCAGGGGAAAAACATTAAAACAAAGGCAGCCCATAAATTAATAATTTTTGAGTAAAAAAATTAAAAATGTCCTATGCACACACTTGATGTAGACAAGGCAATCCTCCAGCTGTGTCATTGTATTCTGACAATAGGGAGATTTCTCTGCCATCAGAATACACTGATCAGCACTGCTGATGGGGAGGTTGTACAGAAGTCGATCAGTAGATCGACCTTTTGTACAACCTTTTTGCCCATACATAAATCAAAACTCAGCCAGTCCATGCTTAACCAGCCAAATTTTCATCCACCATTCATCACCAATAACCACTTAAGGACCGCCTCCTGCACATTTACGTCGGCAGAATGGCACAGCTGGGCACATGCACGTACAGCCTTGGGTCGCGGGCGCGCGCCCGTGGCCCGCTCCCACGACCCGGTCCGAAGCTCCGTGACTGAGACCGCGGGACTCGTGGACCCGATTGGTCCCCGGAGCTGAAGAACGGGGAGAGCCGTGTGTAAACATGGCTTCCCCGTTCTTCAGTGTGGCGGCGTCATCGATCGTGTGATCCCTTTTATAGGGATACACAATCGATGATGTCACACCTACAGCCACCCCCCCCCTACAGTTGTAAACACACATTAGGTCACACATAACACATTCAGAGTCCCCTTGTGGTTAACTCCCAAACAGCAATCGTCATTTTCAAAATAAACAATGCAATTTAAATGCATTTTTTGCTGTGAAAATTACAATGGTCCCAAAAATGTGTCAAAATTGTCCGAAGTGTCCGCCATAATGTCGCAGTCATGAAAAAAATCGCTGATCGCCGCCATTAGTAGTAAAAAAATAAAACTATCCCCTATTTTGTAAACGCTATAAATTTTGTGCAAACCAACCGATAAACGCTTATTGCGATTTTTTTTTACCAAAAATAGGTAGAAGAATACATATCAGCCTAAACTGAGGAAAAAACTTTTTTTATATATATATTTTTGGGGGAAATTTATTATAGCAAAAAGTAAAAAATATTGTATTTTTTTCAAAATTGTCGCTCTATTTTTGTTTATAGCGCAAAAAATAAAAACCGCAGAGGAGATCAAATACCACCAAAAGAAAGCTCTATTTGTGGGGGAAAAAGGACGCCAATTTTGTTTGGGAGCCACGTCGCATGACCATGCAATTGTCTGTTAAAGCTACGTAAAGGTCCGGGTCTTAAGTGGTTAATAATAAAAAAAATAATAATAGTAAAAATGTCATAAAACTAACTCCTATTTTGTAGGCGCTATGGGGCAGATTCACATAGAAATGGATTATCGTAGCGTATCAGAAATACACTACGCCGCCGTTTTTTACCTTGCTCTACGTGGAATTCAGGTAGATTTTCTACGGTAAACGACGGCGGCGTAGTGTATTTCTCCCGTCGCAATCCATCTGCGCGAGTAGGGGGCGTGAAACATTTAAATTAGGCGCGTTCCCGCGGCGATCGATCTGCGCATGCTCCGTTCGCAAATTTCCCGCCGTGCATTGCGCGAAATCACGTCGTGACGTCATTCGTTGTTTATGTAGCGTACTTTACGGGCGATCCACGTCCCGACGAGTTACGTAAACAAAATAAAATTTTAAATAAATTCGAAGCGGGAACGACGGCCATACTTAACATGGGCTACGTAAAGTTAGAGCAGCAAAAAGCTGCTCTAACATTACGTATAAAAAAATAGACGAAAACGATTGCGACGCCCGCTCGTATGTTCGTGAATCCCCGTAAAAACACATTTGCATATCCCGACGCACCAAAACGACGCAAACTCCTCCCAGCGGCCGCAAATAGATGGCAGCGTAGATCCGAAGGCTTACGAAGACGTAAGCCTCTCGGATCGAAGCCCGAAGCCGGCGTATCATGGTTTGAGGATTCAAACTAGTGATACGCCGCGCGAAATTTGAAATTACTCCTGTCTAACCCCAGTTAGACAGGCGTAATTGTTTTGTGAATCTGCCCCTATAACTTTTGCGCAAACCAATCAATAAACGCTTATTGCACTTTTTTTTACCAAAAATATTTAGAAGAATACGTATCGGCCTAAACTGAGGGAAAAAAAAGTGTTTTTTTTTTCTATATTTTGTTGTTTGGGAGCCACATCGCACGACCGCACAATTGTCAGTTAAGGCAACACAGTGCCGAATCGCAAAAAGTGACCTGGTCTTTGGCCAGAGAAATGGTCCAGAGCTGAAGTGGTTGAAAGTATCTAGTTGTAGCAACTGGAAGAGACAGAAATGGTCCGGAGCTGAAGTGGTTGAAAGTATCTAGTTGTAGCAACTGGAAGAGACAGAAATGGTCCGGAGCTGAAGTGGTTGAAAGTATCTAGTTGTAGCAACTGAAAAAGACAGAAATAGTTGGTTGCACAGTGGAGTTGAAGATCTGCGAATGCACGCGTTGTTGGCTGCAAGGGCTGATAAAATGCTGGTTTTCCAGCATGCTCAGTGGACAGAAGCCAGTGGTTAGACGGGCTTCTGCTGAACAGACATCTGTACACAAGGATTGAAAAACAAAGTGTACCGGGCTTTAGGCTTTAGAATGTAAAAGTTTAAATATGCTCACATTTGGATTACTATTAAAAGCACACACCTATATTATGACCCAGGTTTCACCAGAAAGAGTTTTTCTGGGCATTCTCTGCTGATAGCGGTCTGTGAGTAAATCTAGACATGTGCAATTTGTTTCGTTCCAAATTCATTTTTTAACAAATCTCAACAAATGTGTTAATTCGGACACATTTGAATTAACAAAAACCTGTTTAACATTTTTTTTTTCTAATATTCATAAATTCGAATATTTGAAAAATTCATCAATGTGAAAATTAAAAAATTCGTTAATTTTTGTAAATTTCAAAATTCGGAAATTCGAAACTGCAAAAACCCGAAAATGTGTAAATCTGAAATTATAACTAAGTATTAAATTATATGTATTGGGATTTCCTTTCAAATTTGGCTGTTAGTGAACCTAACAATTAAAAAGTTATGAATTATCCAAAATAACACATTCCTTTACTAAATGAATGGAACGCAATGAATTGATAATAATAAATAACAATAATAATGAAAACATTTTCTTATTATTTATTATTAATATGATCCATTACATTTGTTTAGATGCAGCGTTAGTTATTTTGGATTACTGTAGGATAAATTCATTACTTTCACTAACAGCCAAATTTGAAAGGAAATTCCAATACCTATAATTTTATTATTAGTTAGTTATCATTTAGAATTTTCTGATTTGTGTTCTTTCTAACTTTTGGATTTTCTTTCTTATTCTCTGATTTTCGAATGTTCGAATTTTTGATTTTCTAATTTATAAATTTTCTAATTTACATATTTAAGAATTTTTGATATTACGAATTACGATCATAAGGAATGACCCAAAAAACGAAAGAAAAAAAAACGTATGAAACGCACACGTCTAAATAAATCTGCTACAGCTAAATACTTTTTGAACAGCACAAGCCTTTTTATTGTGGTGCTTATGATACTATAGTATCAGAGTGACTGGGTATGTGGAAAATGGTTGATATTTGGAACAAACAGTTGGACCTTAGGTGGAAAGCTCTGTGTGCTTTATGATATGTGTTTTATTTAATGTGAGCTTGGCTGCAATCTATACACCTGCTGCTGGTAACACAAATGTATTAGCAGTGCCGATCCTGACCTCCCTGGGGCCCTAAGCAAAATCTGACGACAGTGACATGTCACATTAACCACTTGTCATCTGCCCACCGTCAAATGACGGCGGGCAGACGACTCCATTATCCTGACATCACGTCATATGACGTGATGTCCCTTTAAAGCCGCGGGCGGGCGCGCGCGCGTCGCTGGCGGCACGCGCGCACACCCGCCGCTCTGCGGGGATCCCGTGCGAGTGCCCGGCGGCAAGGATTGCCGCCGGGCACACGCGATTGCTCAGTAACTGAGCTGGGACATGCAGCTCTGTGTGTAAACACAGAGCTGCACGTCCCTGTCAGGGAGAGAGGAGATCGATTGTGTCCCTTGTACATAGGGACACAATCGGTCACCTCCCCCAGTCACCCCCCCTCCCCCCACAGTTAGAACACTCATAGGACACACATTTAACCCCTTCCCCGCCCCCTAGTGGTTAACCCATTCACTGCCAGTCACATTTATACAGTAATCAATGCATATTTATAGCATTGTTCACTGTATAAATGTAAATGGTACCAAAAATGTCAGAAAAGTGTCCGAAATTTCCGCCATAACGTCGCAGTCCCAATAAAAAAAATCGCAGATCGCCGCCATTAATAGTAAAAAAAAAAAAAAATGCCATAAACTATACCCTGTTTTGTAAACGCTATAAATTTTGCGCAAACCAATCGATAAACGCTTATTGCATTTTTTTTTTACCAAAAATATGTAGAAGAATACGTATCGGCCTAAACTGAGGGAAAAAATTTTTTTTTATATATTTTTTAAGTTATTTATTATAGCAAAAAGGAAAAAATATTGCATTTTTTTAAAAATTGACGCTCTATTTTTGTTTATAGCGCAAAAAATAAAAACCGCAGAGGTGATCAAATACCACCAAAAGAAAGCTCTATTTGTGGGAAAAAAAGGACGCCAATTTTGTTTGGGAGCCACGTCGCACGACCGCGCAATTGTCAGTTAAAGCGACACAGTGCCGGAAGCTTATATTTTGTCTGGGCAGGAAGGGGGTGTAGGTGCACAGTAGGCAAGTGGTTAAAGAAAGTTGAGAAGCGATGGGAGGGGGTGTTCTGCTGTCGGAAATGACTCAGCCAGCCAGTTTAGAAGTCGGGTGAGGGTGCGAAAATGACTTCTCACCAGGCGGGGCCTCTAGTAATTTTGGGGGCCCTTTGCAGCTTTGCGTGGCCCTAAGCGGCTTGCATAGTGCGCCTATAGGGAGGATCGGTCCTGCGTATTAGTGTTGTTCCATATGCATTACTGGATTGTTTAATAATTACTCCATTTGCTTTAGCTCAAAATAAATAATTTCCTGAATTTCCTTCATACTAAGGTCCCCTATTTGCTCCTTACAAACTATTGTCGTATCATATGCAAATAGCATTCCACATTCCACCTTTGCAAATTCTGATTCTTATATGTTTGGTCAGCAACCAGACAATCTGTAAACACTCACTTAACCGAAAAGATTGTGAAGACAATGTAGAAAGTGAACCACTGAGCTTTCTCTGCTTGAATAAACAAATAAAATGATGTGCAGCCTCTATTTTCTTTTCCTATCACATATGGTTTGATTATACAAATCAACTTGTGAGAGGATATTTCTGTAAGAAACGCCTCATTGACTAGTGGGGTAGTGAAAGGCTCTGAGCTTTCAGCCTGCACAGTGTCATGCTGATTTCTAATGTTTCTTTATTAGAAACTTATTTTGTTTGCATTCAAAAGAACGATACAAGGTGAAGACTTATAACAGAACATCATTTTATGCATACATTTGGTCTGAACGATGGAGTAATGAGAGAAAAATATAAGCAGAGTGGAAAATAAAAAAACACCATGCCTATACATGGGCTGATCATCAGCTAGATTCAGTGTACATTAGCTTTACATCAAACAGACGGGATGGAAAATCAAGTTAGAACACATTTTTAAAGACATTTTTTCACCCTGGGTGCACAATTTTCAACACAAAAAAAAAAGTGGAGTGAAATTCCAACCTTTAGTATGTACAAATGTTATAAATGCTCCTCCCGTTACCTATGCATAGAAGATTACTATTTTCAGATACATTTTAGGGGAAAACTGACTAAAAATGTCTACATAACACAACCTCGAAACCCCTTAAAAATATGCCTTAGAAAATGTGTAATCTTATGATTTTCAGGTTGTTTTTGTGAAAATATTTAAAGGAAATCTATGGAAACCACATACTTTCCTTTTAGTACATCAACATTTTAATAAAATACAAACAATAGTTCTGATAATCCTATATAATCTTACTTTGACAGCACTCACAACATTAAATTAGATTTTTTTGTCTGCTGGTCCTCTCCAGGTATGCTTTGCAGCTTCTCCTCTGCTGTTCACTTTTAATTTCTAAGGACTATATATCCCATGTTACCTTGTTGCAGGAAGGGAGTGCCGCTTACAAAATGTTTGGGGATACAATTAACCACTTCCCGCCTGGCCATCCATTTGCTTATTTTTCTTTGTGTTGAAAATTGTGCACCCAGGTTGACAAAAAGGCCTTTAAAAAGGCTTGAGAGTGGTGAGACTCTTTGGAACTTTTCACCTCATAAATGTGTTATAAATTAATTTTCCATCTAGCCAGTTTGATGTACACCAAATCTAGCTGATGATCATCCCATGTATAGGCATGGTATTTTTTTATTTTCCATTCTGCTTCATATGACATCCAGCAGAATAACTGACATCTGATCACAGTGTAAACAGGAAGAGACATTTATTAGCTTTTCCTCACTCGTGTCTGACAGACACAAGTAGAGGAGGGCCGATCGTTGGCTCTCCTGATAGGGGTGATCTGCATTAATTGTTTATCAGAGCAGCCCCCCATGGATGCCCACACTGGGCCACCAGGGATGCCACCAGCACCACCAGGAATGTCCACCACACATGGGTGACCAGGTATTCCCCCCATGGCCACCAGGTATATCTCACAGTGCCGAAAATATGCCAATCGGTGCCCACAAATTGTGTCAGTCAGTGCCCACTACTAATGCCTGCCAGATGTCTCTTCATCAGTGATGCCCAGCAGTGCCACCTATTAGTGTCCATCAGTGCCACCCATCAGTGCCCACCTATCAGTGCCCATCTATGACACCTATCTGTGCCACCCATAAGTACCCATCAGTGCAGACTTTCAGTGCCCATCAATGCCACCTATGAGTGTCCATCAGTGCCTTCTATGAGTGCCCATCATTGCTGCATACCAGTGCCACCTATCAGTGCCACCTCATTGGTGCCACCTTATCAGTGCCTGTCAGTGCAGCCTCATCAATGTCCATCAGTGATAGAGAAAACTTACTTATTTACAACATTTTATAACAGAAAAATTTGTGCAAAAAATAAAAACCCCAGCAGTGATCAAATACCACCAAAAGAAAGCTCTATTTGTGGAAACAAAATGATAAAAAATGTTTTTGGGTATAGTGCGGCATGACAGTGTAGCATGACTGTGCAATTTTCATTCAGACGACAGCGCTGTTGAAAATTGGCCTGGTCCTAATGCACTGGAAAGTGTAGCACAGTTTCCCCCACACTTGGAACTGCACTGCACTTGCGGTCTTCATGCAAGCCACATTTTCAAAAACGGTGCACCTTCTGGAGGCACAGCAGGCCATTAAAATGAATAGACTGCTGTGACTGCACAAAACGTGGCTTGCAGAGCCATACAAGTGTGAACCTAGCCTTAGGCAATTGTGACCAGAACAGTTGTCCCCATTGTAAGATTTACCTTACTTCTTGTTCTGTTGAAAACTCCAAAACGTTGGATTTCCCCTTACTTTTTTTTCTTGTCAACAATGGTTCCCCAGACAAATAGAGCGAGATTCTGTTACAGACAGGGTTACAATAATAAAAATAATAAAAACGTGAAATAAGAGTCTAACCCTCCCCTACCCTTTTTTGACTTTACATACACTTTAATATTTTATTTGGGGTTGAAAAAAAAACATTTTATGCAGTCAGCCATTTCAAGTTATAGAGCAGCAAGCAGTAATGTGACTCAATGATATTCACTGACATAAAGCCAATCGTGTATTCATATCTATCAGGATGACTACTTAATTTCAAATCTTTTCAGCTCAGATACCTCTGTAAATGATAATCAGACCTCTTTGATATAAGCCAGCTCGTATTCCAGCTTTATTTGTCCTGTAAAATATTTATACTACTTCTGTGTCTTCTTTAACGTTGCTGCCTAGCCTATACACTCAATAACATTCTGGAATTTAGACATCTCTACAGACTCTGATTATTGATTTATTTATTAGTGGAGCTCCTTGGAGAATTCCCATGGATCAGTCCGTAAAGAAAATTATTTGATTCT
Source organism: Rana kukunoris (assembly GCA_029574335.1). Classification (NCBI taxonomy): domain Eukaryota; kingdom Metazoa; phylum Chordata; class Amphibia; order Anura; family Ranidae; genus Rana; species Rana kukunoris. The sequence goes on along the minus strand of CM056053.1, from coordinate 257,167,506 downwards.
AGCCCATGGTGCTATTAATTGTGTTTCTCTGTTTTGTCCGTGTGTATGTGTTTTCTATTGTTCACCTGAGAATAAAAACACACTCTAGTAATGAATCTTGACTAAACTGACCGTGATGTGTTGTTTAACTGTGGTAGGGGAATTGGCTTTTAAGCTCTGCTGGGACACAGACCAATATTTGATGATTGATTTTAAAATTTTCAAACAAATACAGGCTTTTTATTTTACCTCCACTTCTTCTATTTTGTCTTTAAAGACAATGGAAATGTTTTACTTATTTAACTCCAATACGATTTTCCGTAAACATTTTTTCGATATCAAATACATTGACAACACTTCTACTCCTTTTACTTTCTCTATATTAGCACACTTGTCATATATGCACCCTCAAAGGTCCCCAAAGGAACAGTATAACCTGTGACGCAACATCCGAAAAATGGTAGGAAGATCTTAAAATAAACTGAATTTGAAACCTTTGCCAGGATAAATATGGAAACTGAAATGGACAATGGAAATGTTTTACTTTTTTAACTTCAATACGATTTTCCTTAAACATTTTTTCGATATCAAATACATTGACAACACTTCTACTCTTTTTACTTTCTCTATATTAGCACAGTTGTCATATATGCACCCCAAAGGTCCCTAAAGGAACAGTATAACCTGTGACGCAACATCTGAAAAATGGTAGGAAGATCTTAAAATAAACTGAATTTGAAACCTTTGCCAGGATAAATCTGGAAACTGAAATGACTTTCACTTTTGGGTTGAATCAAGAGTTTATTTTTAACCTGGCAATTTCAATGCTGAGATCTCTTTGCTGTGAAGTGTTCATCCTGTCATCTGTACTGACACCATCATTATACTTGAGGAAAATTACCAGGGTAAATGACCATATTACTATAGATCCACAGTGTAGGTTCCATGGCAACTTGGCCTTTTCGAAATAGAAATTGCAACATTTGTGGAATACTGTATTGCTATTGATGAGCCTGGAAATCCATGTTTACACAGCTCCTTAGCAGAGTCTTATTACTTTCTATGTAAGAAAGCTGTTCTGATCCAGATAGGAGAGGGTACCCCCTAAATATATTATTGAAATGAATTAGAGGTTCCTATATTGTTTCTTTTGTTATGCAAAATTTGTACCACTGGGAAATGACAACATATGGCACAGTTATAATGACAGATTCTGGCAACGGGACTATGAAATTGAGTAAAAACATGGGTATGTTTCTTAATACTCAAACTTTACACTACCCTGTGTTGCCAGTTCCTGGTGTAAACATTAGACAACGCTGGATCCCGTGATTGCTGCGGCTCCATCTATTCCACAGTATCACTGGCTAGCATCATTACCCTGACGCTACTCTGGCACCATCAGTGGTCCCCTCCTCACATATATTTACAACCATCCCCACTTCGTGCTGTGTCCACATGTATTCCAACATGTGCAACATGTGTTTTAGTTGGGCTCCTGTTCCCGGGACCCCTTCACCTACTACTTACTTTCTTCCACACATGTGTGCTCCCATGGCTACCACATGGGACCTTGTCTGGTTGCACCCGCTGTCCTCATTTGGCGGGGTCTTTTTAGATTTGCTCCTGATGAAGCGGCGCAAAACTAGTTGAGACTGTTGTGACCTTCAACCCACTGTGCTGTTTCCCCCTTCGGGGATCTTTATATTGGCATTGTATATGGTTATTACCATTTTATCTCTGTATAATTTTTTATTGTTTTTTCTTTTTTTTTAGGTTGTATTGAATAAAATTTCCTTCTGTTTTATACCTGTATCTCTATTTTTGATGTCACCCCTGTACCAGTACGGTAATAGTCCTATTGACCCTCCCCTCTTTTTGGTTCTTTGGATCAGGGACCTTAGACCCAATTATTCTATATTCAAATTTCCAGGATGAGGGTACTTCCCACCATAGTATTCATATATTTCACTCCAGAGGCTTTCATTAAGAATAGTGTATTCGTTTTCATCCGAATGCATTTTCGTCCGAATTTCGGGTATTTTCATTTTCGTTTTAACAAACGAAAATTAACGTGCAGAATCCAAAATCCAAAAAATCTGACATAAAAAAATGCTTTATTTTCATTTTCGTTGCTACAACAGTTTGATATAAATAGGAGATTCCACATGAGGATGACAATAGTGATCTGTGTTTATCAAACCTGCGGTCGAATGTGCCTAACCTTAACTCTATTAGTCCAAGATTTTTCTACATAGAGAGGAAAGATTTGACATTATAGAGACAGTGTTGGGGTAGACCATTCCACATGAATGATGAAGATTCGACGAAGCAGCAAAAAACATACAAACGTTAATTCTGTCATTGAAGGCTTATGGTGTCTGTCGAAAGTTCTAAGAAGATTCGTCAAGCAACTAAACTGTACACCGCCACAATCATACATTTCCAAATGCTCGGCCCATAGGCTATAGAAGAATTTGAATGTTGGTTGACTAGCAATAATAATTAATAAATATAATTATTACTAGTGTCATACAACATTAGAATTCTTCTATAGATTGTAGGCGGAACATTAGACCAGAAATGTAAAATTGCAGCATAGTACAGTTTAGCTGCTCAGTTGAATCTTCTTAGAACATTCGACAGACACCATAAACCTTCATTGACAGATTCGACCTTAGTTCATTTGGATTTTCGGACGAATGCATTTTTTAAGAGATAAAAAAAATGTATAGCAAAGTGGGTACAGCTGAAAAGGGCCAAGCAGTATGAAGAATATATTGTACTCTGTACTGTATAGCCTATATTGTATATTAAACTATTTACCCTCCACTGTAAATACTATGTTGTTCATAGCTCCCAACTGTCCCTGATTTTGAGGGACTGTCACTGATTTGGAGCAATGTCCCTCTTTCCTCCTCATTTGTCCCTCATGTTGGTCTAATCTATATAGATGTATATAAAATTCACTTTTTATCTATCAAAAAGTGTTTTCCAACGCTAAACCTTTTATCCGATTTCTAAATTGCTGCATTTGTAAATTTGAAAAGCCAATATAAAGAAATAGTAGTGGTAAAAAAAGGACTTGTGGTTTTAACCCATCTTGTTTTTTTTTTTGTACAATTTGCCTTTAAGGGGCATGGCAAGGGGTGTGTCCTATACCTGCATACTTTTGCTGTTAGGTGTCCCTCATTCCCATCTCAAAAAGTTGGGAGGTATGTGTTGTTCATTATAGCCCGGACCACTGCACTCTATAGGCTATGTTGTATGTTAAACTCCTGAACTTTGCACTGTATATGCTGTGCTTTATACATTGGGAAGAGTCCTAATTGGTTTTACGGCAATGAATTTTGGACACTTACAAAAATAAAATAGTTTATGCCAAATGTGTTTGCATATGGTAAATGGTAATTATTACTGTATTTGTTACATTTATTAACCCTGCATTACATGTATTACTCCTGTATTAACTAACTATTGTAACTAACTAAACAAATACATGAGCATTTACTTATGAACAAGGGGCCAGATTCAGAGAGCCGTAACTCCTGTTAGACTGGAGTAATTTCAAATTACGCACGTTTTTTAGCTAGTCTGAAACCTCAAACCATGAATAGACGGCTACGGGCTTCAATTAGACTGGATCACGTGTTTGTACGCCTTCGGATCCCAGAAATTACGATCTTCAATCGCAATCTCTTACGGCATCTTTAGTCATCTTTTTTTTGCGTAACACTATACCAGCTTTTTGCTGCTCTAATATTAGACAGCCCATGTTAAGTATGGCCGTCGTTCCCGCGTCGAATTTCAACGTTTTCCGACGTCTTTTATTATTTCTTACGTAAGTCGTCCGGGAATAGGAATGTCCGTAAACGACGCTACTCAAACAACAAATGACGTAACGACGTGATTTCGCGCAATGCACGGCGGGAAATTTCTGAACGGAGAATGTGCAGTTTGATCGCCGCAGGGACGCGCTTAATTTAAATGCTTCACGCCCCCTAATCGCGTATTTCGATTACGCGGCGAGAAATAGACTACGCCGCCGTAGCGTACGGGCAAAAATCTACCAGAATTCGATGTAGAGCCTGGTAAAATACGGCAGCGTAGAGTGTTTCGATTACGCAACGCAAATTTAAGTGTATCTGAATCTGGCCCAATATATTTATGGCTGTGGTTCAGTCCTTGTTATGAAAAAACCTTGCTATATACAGCATAATACAGTGAAATTCAATTCTACAGAAGCTTGGCAGGGAGAACAAACTCTCTTATAGAAACATGCTAATTTTAAAGTGGTTGAACAACCACTTTTCCCTACAGGTAAGCCTATAATAAGGTTTATCTGTAGGTACTGGAAATATCTCCTAAATAGGGATGAGCCGAACACCCCCTGTTTGGTTCGAACAGACCAAAATTTTGTGTGAACTTTAGAACCCCATTAAAGTCAATGGGACTCGAACGTTTGAAATCTAAAGTGCTAATTTTAAAGGCTAATATGCAAGTTATTTTTCTAAAAAGTGTTTTGGGACCCGGGTCCTGCCCCAGGGGACATGTATCAATGGAAAAAAAAGTTTTAAAAACGGCAGTTTTTTTGGGAGCAGTGATTTTAAATGACTTTTTATCCTTCAGAAAACACTTTGTGCAGGGACAGTTCTAAGCACGGGAAACATGTGCTGCTTTACATGCATACTTTACACATCCCCTAGGTATGAAATTTAAAGGAATATTTCACTTTTATTGTTTCACTTTAAGCATTATTAAAATCACTGCTCCCGAAAAAACTTTTTTTGCATTGATACATGTCCCCTGGGGCAGCACCCAGGTCCCCAAACACTTTTTTTGACAATAACTTGCATATAAGCCTTTATAATTAGTACTTTAGATTTCTTCCATAGACTTTTCCAGGGTGTTCCGAGGCTTTTTTGAATTTGCCGTGAACACCCCAAATTGTTCGCTGTTCGGTGAACAGGCAATGTTCAAGTCAAACAAGAGTTTGACTCAACCTCGAAGCTTATCACTACTCCTAAACCTGTACGGTTTAGGAGATATTTGCCATATACACTAGCGCTGATGTCATTGGCGCATTTTCTATAGGGCCCGTGCTGTGACCGTCATCCCAGGCCAGTAACAGAGCCAAGGCCCATGGCCCCAGAAGGAAGAGGGGTTGAAGATGGAAACCGTCACACAGCAGGGACAGCTGTGACATTGCGGGCTTCTTCTTCAGGCGAGTGGCACATAATGGGCTAGTATGCAATGCATACTAGCCCATTATGCTTTTACTTTGCAGGGAACAAAGAGGAAGTAAAACCCATCAGGTTTAAATAAATTTTCCCCCAAATTAAATTCTCCACCTAGCATGGCTTGCTGGATGCCAAGCAAAAAAAAAAAGTGCCCCTGGATATTTTTTTTTTGTTATGTTGGAAACAATGCAGGTGCAGAGAGATGTAAAAACAACAGGCTTTTGTCTTTCGCATAAATAGATGTTTAAAGTAAACACAGTTTGTCTTTGAGTACTAAGGAAATATTCTCTATATACTACTTATTTATAAACCAAACCTATTAAATTACTTAAAACATTCAATAGATCACACAGTTCTCATAGGGACATGCATTTGAGGCCATGCTTATACCCATGCTGGGCAACACATAATATGTACTATGCAATCCCTGATGTGCATATAAAAAAATTCAAATATTATAGATTGAATTACTTTTTTTCAGAAAATGAAGACTTGGAGGCAGAGGATCCAAAATTAATTAGATTGTAACATTACACAGTAAAAATAAAAGAGATTGAAAAATCAGCCTCTCTGACAATTGTATGTATATGTGGTTTGCTTTTAAAATTACACAATTTGTAAAATGATTAGAAATGTCATTTATTCTAGACGGTTGGAGTTTTCAAAATGAATAACAAGGAGGATTACTTGCTCCAAAAGTCTAATCCTGTACTGTTATAGCCTTGATCACACTAATCAACATTTCATTTCTTTTACAACACAGGAAATCAATTTAAAAAATACTGCAATGTGGACTCAGTAAACTCTTATTAAAAACCCCACTGTTTTCAGTCCTCTACTATTTTCAGCTTTCTGAAACTGAGCATTTTTAATGAGACTAATTGCAATCTTCCAGCCTTTCATATCGTAACAGATTTTTTAAAAGTGAATTACAAAGGTATTAGCTGGGTGGTCTCATTTTTAAGGAAACTGCCAAGGGTGATTTGCTATCACCTTCATTCCTTGCTGAGCAAAGGTCTATTTGCTGTGATGAATTACTTCTATAGTAAAGAAAATAGGGTCAGGCAGGATCAATGGTAATGGTAAAGAAGACAGAGAAACACAAAAAAGAAGAAAAATGATCTGAGGTCATTTCCTTTAGTCACTTAAGTCTAATCATGGTATTCAGAAGAAGATTGTGTTGAATGGTCTTGTCTTGTTAATGGATAAACCTTTAGTCAAGACATAGGCAGAGGTGAAGATTTGATACCTCTGGAATAAATAAAATATGAAATTACACACAGTGAGCATAATTATTTTTTTTTCTTTTGTTAAGGCTCGGATAAGGTGGGAGAAACTCTGAGCACAGCGGGAGACACAGACGATCGACAACACTTAAGTGTATTTGCAAGGACAGGATTTATACCACATTTGAGTTTAGCAGCTGAGTAACGTTAAAGCTAAACCATTGACAAACAGTAAAACAATGCAAATGCAATAAACATATGGGAGCTATTGCAAAGGATTTGTATTTCTGTCTATATAGTTCTGAGATGTACACAGCTCTGTCACACAGAACAGACCTGTTGAGGAAAGTGGAAAAACAGCACTGGACCCATAATGTTATCTCACTGGTACCTTAAAGTATTGATGTTAATATAAATGTTCTGGTTCCTGGGCAGGCAGCTTCTGCACCTCAAAGGATCTCCATGATCTCCTTGGCTTGTAGTGTAATGCAGTGGTCATCAACCCTGTCCTCAGGGCCCACTAACATGCCAGATTTTAAGTATTACCTTGGGGAGATGCAGACTAGAAAACTGCAATCACTGAGAAGCAGGCCCGGATTTCCCACAAGGCCACCGAGGCCAGACCTTGGGGCGGCAGGGTGCCAAAGGGCGGCAGCGGCATGGAGTCCCCCGATGCCCAAACATACAGTTAATAACGGTAAGTTGCTTTCTGGCAAGACTAAATGTAGTGTGGGGGAATTCGTTCGATGTCACCGAAATCACTTGTAAAATGTGTGCTGCCGTCCCCCATACCTCTCTCTGCTGGCTCTGTCTTCGGGACTCCTTCCTCTCCCAGCCGCCAAGTCTGTCTCCTGTCCCCGCCGCTGCCGATGTACACGGTGAACTGAGCTCCTCCCATCTCAGCTGTGACAGGAGTTCTAGCAGAGTGCAAGGACTCCTGTTTTGGAGGTGACAGGGTCAATAAAGTCACCTCCACCTCCAATTGCTATCACACAGGGAAGTGTTTTCTCCTATGTGATAGCAATAAAGTTAAGTGAAAAAAATTGATTAAAAAAAAAAATTCAATAAAAAAATACTAAAATAATAATTAAGTTAATAAAATAAAAAAGTAATTAAGTAAAGAATAAGAAAAATAATATTAACAATAAGAAAATTATACAATAAAAAAGAGTAAAAAAAAGAACTAACCATGCCACCCCTGTCATCCGGTTGCCATTCTCTGTTGATTTGGGGGGGGGGTGGGTTTGGCTGGCAGGGAGGGGGTGCATTGCGGAACCTGGCCTTGGGGCGGCAGGGAGAGCAAATCCGGCCCTGCTGAGAAGCAAATGATATCACCTCTGATGTATTTCAGTTATCTTGCAAACCTGGCTGTTAGTGGGCCCTGAGGACAGGGTTGATGACCACTGGTGTAATGGAAGAACATTTTTAATTGAAATGCCATACCACTGTTAAGAGATCCAGAAACAACTCTATTCCAATAGAAGCCAGAGGGGCGATCCAAAACATATAACATGTGTTTCAGGGGTCATCAGATTCATTAGAATAACCCTGAGTAAGGGGGTGCTCTTGAACCCCTGAAATGCATTGGTTATTTATCTGGATTGTCCTAATTTTATTGTAATACAATTGTATCAACTGTAGGTCTCTTAGCAGTGGTGCGGTGCTTCAACACAACCCCACACAACACAACCCCATCTGGGAAGGCAGGAGACTGAAAGTGGTCGTATACCTTTTTTTTTTTTTTTACCTACAGGTAAGCCTATAATAGGGCTTACCTATAGGTAAAATAATATCTCCTAAACCTGTACTAAATTAAACTAAATGTATTCACCCTTGAGAAGAGGAGATTAAGGGGGGATATGATCCACATGTACAAATATATAAGGGGTCCATATAGTGAACTTGGTGTTATTCACTTTACGGTCATCACAAAGAACAAGGGGGCACTCTTTACGTCTGGAGGAAAACAAAGTTCATCTCCAAATATGGAAAGGTTTCTTCACAGTAAGAGCTGTGAAAATGTGGAACAGACTCCCTCCAGAGGTAGTTCTGGCCAGCTCAGTAGATTGCTTTAAGAAGGGCCTGGATTCTTTCCTAAATGCACATAATTTACTGTAACTGAGTACTAAGATTTGTAGGTAAAGTTGATCCAGGTTAAATCCGATTGCCTCTCGGGGGATCAGGAAGGAATTTTTTCCCCTGCTGTAGCAAATTGGATCATCGCTCTGCTGTTTTTTTTTGCCTTCCTCTGGATCAACTGTGGGTAAGGAGTTGGGTGTATGGGATTGTTCTGTGTTTTTTATTGTGTTTGTTTATTTTTTTGTGGTTGAACTGCATGGACTTGTGTCTTATTTCAACCTGACTAACTATGTAACTATGTACGGTTTAGAAAATAGTCACCTTGCATGCAACCAGACCTTTCCGGAAAGAAGACTCCCACGCGCAAGCGCGGGTGTAACGTCATCGCACCCCCCCGGCCACTCACAGTGCCAGAGACGGGAACCCAGAAGACACGCCTAAGGGAAAATGTCAACTCCCTCTGCGGTAACCAGGATCCGATGCCGATGCCTCAATTGAAGGTAAGTATTTCATAATGAACTAGCATGCGGTGCATACTAGCTCATTATGCCTTTGCCTTTCAGGTATTTTTTTTCTTCTTGTGCGGGTATATAACCGCTTTAAGTTTTAAAAAATGCATGTAAGGAACACTGATGCCCCGTACACACGATCGGAATTTCTGTCGGGATAATCTCAGATGGATTTTTCTGACGGAATTACGTTTAAGCTGTCTTGCATACACACAGTCACACCGAATTCCGACCGTCCAAAACGCGGTGACGTACAACACTACGATGAGTTGAGCAAAAATAAGTTTAATGCTTCCGAGCATGTGTCGACTTGATTCTGAGTATGAGTGTTTTTTTTTCTCCGTCGGAGTTCCATACAAACAAATGGAATTTCCGATCCATCTGAAAAAAAGAGATCATGTTCTCTTTCTAAGTCCGTTGGAATTTCCGATGGAAAAACTCAGATGGGGCACACACATGGTCAGAATATCAGATGAAAAAATTCTGTCTGACTTTTTCCATCGGAAATTCCGATCGTGTGTACAAGACATTAGATGTCTTTCCCCTGTCTGTAACTGGACAGTGAAAAGAGGTAGGAGACTGATGAGCTTGTCACTTTCTCAATCTGATCTCCCCTCTCTTCCTATCATCATCTTCCCTGTTAGAACACGATTACTGCAGCACAACTGAGTGGCTCTTTGTAGTGCTTCCCCCTCTGCCAGTCAGAGCTCTTCTGTACAGGAAAATGGGAAATTGGCTGATACAAAGTAAAATCATGTACTTACACTGTTTTCATTTATAGGTACATTTTATATTGTAATAATGAATACAGAGTAACAGAGCTACAATAATTTTCGTATATCTGTCCAAAGCGTGGCTTTAAAGCTGAACTCTAAAGACACAAAGGAATACTGCAATCATTAATACCTCATTAGATGTATTTTTCAAAAATACCAGCAGTGTAATTACTTGCATTTGACCTGGAATTAATTTCTTGCTGTCCCTTTACAGCAGGTCTGCATTGTGAAAGGAAGCAACGCAAGGAGCCAATCAGATGTGCTAACAAGAAACCTGTGGATAGAAAGCATAGTGAGAGAGAGATAAGCTAATCAATGTGTTGCTCTTTTTTTTCACAGTCTAATTACAGACTGTGGGGGCTCAAGGAAAGCGAGTTGAAAATGCTGGTCTTCAGATTGAGGACTTTAAGTAGCATAATTGCAGGAGAAATGTCTGGACTAATTGTCAACATTATAGCAAAAGCTGGTTTTGTTATATTATATATTAATGGGATATTTGTTTTGTTGTCTTGCTGTTTTTGGCTGGAACACTGTTTTAAAGGAAATTTGTGAGTAGAGAAAAATATAGATTGCTCCTGCTGACCTTGCCTTCTAAAAAATTCTACTTGTTTTACTGCCTTGCCAATCCAATGGTTTCAGTGGTTTCTGCTTCACTGGCCTGGAACAAGTATACAGACAAGGAGCTCTGACTTAAAGTGATACTATGTTTTTTTTTTTTTTTTTTAAATAACAATCATGTCATACTCACCTTCACTGTGCAGTTCGTTTTGTACAGAGTGGCCCCCAATTGTCCTCTTTTAGGGTCCCACCTTGGCTCTCGCGGTTCCTCTGCACAATAGATAACCCACTCTGGGAAGCTCTCTCCTAGGGAGTTACCTTGTGAACACGCTCTCATGCCATACGTGTCCAAAGCCGCCAAGTGTATGACTCAGCCCTGCCCCTGGCGGCCGCATCATTGGATTTGATTGGCAGCAGTGGGAGCCAATGGCTGCGCTGCTATAAATCTATTTAATAAAGAGACGAGAAGCAGGTGAAGGTGAAAAAACATAAGGGGGTGACCTTGCGGGCGCACTCCCTTGTCATACACTTGGAGTCCATAGCCGCCGAGTGTATGACTCGGCCCCGCCCCCAGGTGGGCGCATCATTGGATTTGATTGACAGAAGTGGAAGCCAATGGCTGCGCTGCTATCAATCTATCCAATGAAGAGTCAAAAAGCAGTTGAAGGTGAAAAAACACGAGGGGGTTACCTTGCGGGCGTGCTCCCGTGTCATACACTCCGTGTCCATAGCCGCCAAATGTATGACTTTGCCCCACCCCCGGCGGTCGCATCATTGGATTTGATTGGCAGCAGTGGGAGCCAATGGCTGCGCTGCTATCAATCTATCCAATAAAGAGCCGAGAAGCAGGTGAAGGTGAAAAAACATAAGGGGGTGACCTTGCGGGCGCGCTCCCTTGTCATACACTCGGCGTCCATAGCCGCCAAGTGTATGACTCGGCCCCGCCCCCAGGTGGGTGCATCATTGTATTTGATTGACAGCAGTGGAAGCCAATGGCTGTGCTGCTATCAATCTATCCAATGAAGAGCTAAAAAGCAGTTGACGGTGAAAAAACACGAGGGGGTTACCTTGCAGGCGTGCTCCCGTGTCATACACTCTGTGTCCATAGCCGCCAAATGTATGACTTTGCCCCGCCCCCGTCGGTCGCATCATTGGATTTGGTTGACAGAAGTGGGAGCCAATGGCTGTGCTGCTATCAATCTATCCAATAAGGAGCTGAAAAGCAGGTGAAGGTGAAAAAACATGAGGGGTTACAACCCCTTTAAGTTCTGAAGATTTTGAGGATAGAGACAGCCAGGCAACTTTAATTTTTTGAAGAAGATAAACAGTAGTAGCTTATGTATGACTGTCTTTTTCAACGATTTCTTTAAATCATTTTCTAGCTCTACAAACTAAAATAATCAGAAATGAACAAAGAGCAAAGAGAATGAACTTTATCTAAATACTTTTAATGGCTTTGTGTAACACAATGTATTGAATTGATGGCTTTTGACACAGGAACCATTGCTTATCTTTTTTTCACATCAATTATGTGATTATATTGTTTCATTTTAATCTGCCTATTTTACAGCACTTATAAAAAAAAAAATAAACACTAGGATACAAAGAAAATTTAATAAGCAATAAAAGAGACAAATGCAACATAAGGCTGGTTGACTTAGAGGATTATGGCTAACACTGTTAATGCATACTTCATTGTCCGCCTTATTCACATGTGACTAACGCTCATAAGCCAATCTATTTAATCATTTTTGCTAGTGTGCTTTTTGTATTTGAGGATAAAAAAAATCCTCATTTGTAGTCAGTAATCCTCATGCCATGCAGGCTCTAATTTTAGGTTTTTCAGTAAGAGCTGCTGCTGTGGGAGATTCATCAATGTACTGTAGCTGCCTTCATAAATTATACTCCATTAAATTGAATGACAGTTAATGTGCAATTGTGGAGCTATTGTTGCTGTTGCCCTCTCTTCAGCTGTACCCTTGGCATCAAGATTAAAAAAAAAAAAAAAACCTCCTTGCTTGCAACATTATTTGATTTTACACAATGTAAAGAAGCCCGCTGAGTGACATAAAAAAAAAATCATCATTGACATGAACTATTCTTTTCACTCAAGAAAAGATCTATGGATTATCAAACAGAGACAAATTATAACTAAGTTGGTTTCTGCAAAAATCTAATTAAACTTTGCTTTACACATGCTGAGATGTCAACTTCTCCAAGTCCCTTAGTAAAGCTAATGATCCGACTGTTTTTGAAGACAGGTTTTCTTTACTAAAATTGCATTAATTGAACTCTATGTAGCGTTAAAAAAAAAGGCTAACTCATTATTTTATTTGTGACTTGGCGTTAGATGACATTTCTAAGTTCAGGATCAGCTTTAGGTTACAGACCCCTACGTGCAAATTTTAGCTATGGTGCCTTTCCCCCGCCAATTGGAAAAATCAAACCCCTTTACTGCACTTGTAACTACCGAAACCTATTTTGACATCAATATGATATGCCTGTACATGGGATTCCTCCCTGATCTCCTTTACATAATTCAAATTGTACACATGACATAAGAAATCATTGCTGCAAAACATAGATCGATAATTTTCACATTGTGCCAAGCTGCCTTAGTAATGCATTGGTACCAGAAGGAGTGAATTATTTTTTTGCCAACATCCAGAAAAGAATAATTGTACATAGTTACATAGTTAGGTTGAAAAAAGACCATCCAGTTCAACCATAAACCAATAAATAAAATAAAAAATATCGTACAATCCTTATACCCAATTCTATACCCACAGTGGATGCACATGAAGGCAAAAAACCCCAGCAGAGCATTATCCAATATGCTACAGCAGGGGAAAAAAAATCCTTCCTGATCCCCCGAGAGGCAATCGGATGTTCCCCAGATCAACTTTACCTATAAATGTTAGTAGTTAGTAGGGGTTAATCTGTAGGGGGCCCTGAAATGGTTAAGTGGGTCCTAGGGAGTAATTCTAACGGTTAGGTGGCGTGGCTATCCCTATGAGAGGGAGCATTCGATCAGCGACATGTCACTAGGAAGAACGGGGAGATGTGTTTACACTGACATCTCCTCATTCTTCAGCTCTGTGACACGATTGCGGGATACCGGCGGACATCGAGCCACACGGCGGCAAATTAAAGCAGATCTCCACTCTAAAGTAGAGTCGCGCTAATCGGAACCCTCCCCCCTCCGGTGTCACATTTGACACCTTTCAGGGGGAGGGGGGTGCAGATACCTGTCTAAAGACAGGTATTTGCACCCACTTCCGGCCACAGCACAGTCGGGCAAAAGACAGGTTTTCCTAGCTTTCCGTCGCCCCCCGTTGTGTGCTGGGAACTCTCGGCTCCCAGCACACATCGGGAGCCAATAGGAGGGCGCAGCGCAACTCGCGCATGCGCCGTAGGGAACCGGGCAGTGAAGCCGGAGCGCTTCGCTTCCTGGTTCCCTCACCGTGGATGGAGGGGGGAGCAGCAGAGATATAAGTGTCCTAATATTAAAAGTCAGCAGCTGCAGTATGTGTAGCTGCTGGCTTTTAATATTTTGTTTTAATGGGCCATCCGCTTTAAAGGGGACGTATTTGTACGCCCATTTGCCTGTCCGCGCCATTTTGTCTACGTAAATCTGCATGCAGTGGTCCTTAAGCGGTTAAATATTCAGAGCAGTCCTTCTGTCATCAACAACAATGCATTTTTCAGTCACTTAAATCCCCTTTCTGCCCCACTCTGATGCTCGGTTTGAACGTCAGCAAGTCGTCTACAGCAAGTCTAGATGCCTAAATGCATTAAGTTGCTGCCATGTGATTGGCTGATTAGTAATTTGTGTTACTAAGTAATTGAACAGGTGTACCTAATAAAGTGGTCGATGAGTGTATATTATAGTGTTATATGTATATTACAAAGTATACAAATATGCAAGTTTACAAAAACAATAACCAACACAACCCCACCAAAATAAACACATTTTTTAAAAATTTCAAAAATGAAACATGAAAAAAAATGCATAATGCGAAAATGTAAAAGAATGTAAAAAAAAAAACAAGCCTGCTAAAAGGTGAAAGGTGGTATATCCTAGATCAGTGCTGAATCATAGAGCGTTACACTGCGACCGATGCAGAGAGCTCTACATTTATCATTGCCCCGGCTGCTTCACTTCAGCAAAGTGGCAATTTGTTGGCGCTGGTTTGTTTTTTGAATGCCCTTTTCTAAGAGGCTGCTATAATGATCTAGTAAACCATTAGACATTGAATCTTTGTCTCAAGAGATTGCTAAAGAGACAACAAATTTCCAACAGACTGTCACATACCCCAAGCAGTGATTTATTGAGATTCTTCCAATTCAAAAATACTTATTCTCTTGTTGCAGCAAATGTGTCAATTTTTACAACAGCAGAACTACAACAAGGTTTGGCTGTTAAACCATACAGGGAGTTATGTACCGAAGCAACTAAAAAATACACCTAAAGGAAAAAAACTGCACTATGCTAATATGACATTGTTGAGGCCCCTTTCACACTTGTGCGACCTGCAAGTTTGCAGTGATTAGAAGCAATGCCTGTGTAATCTTGAGGTCTTTGGACCTCAAGTTGCATCAAAGTCGGACAAGTGCAGGGACTACTTTGAAGTCACTGTGACTTGAAGTCACACAGATATGAACGGTACTCATTGGAAATCATGGGGTACGATTTGTCATGTGACTTTGTAGTCCCAATTTGCAGAACAAGTCACACAAGTGTGAAAGAGGCCTGATGTGAAGCTTCTGAATTGCATAAAGTTAGTATTTGCACAAGAACTAAGAGGAACTACAGATGTACTGTCAAAACTCAGTAATGATAAATGTATGATCTGGCAACCTATGATGCATGCTATCAAGTAAAAATCTTAGAACAGTATTTACAGTATTTTACTGACACAATACAGAATAATATCACATAATATATACAATATTATGGGTGACACAGTGGTGTAGTGGATAGCACTCTCACCTAGAAGTAAAAAGTGTCACTGGTTCAAATACCAACTACAACACTACCTGCCTGGAGTTTGAATGTTCTCCTTGTGCCTGCATGGGTTTCCTCCGGGTACTCTGGTTTCCCTCCTACACTCTAAAGACATGCTGGTAAGTTTATTGGATCCTGTCTAACTTGTCCCTAGTATGTGTATGAATGAATGTGAGTTAGGGTCCTTTCACACGTGCGGTCCGTTTTTCGGTCCGCTCCGTGTGTCCGTCAGCTCAGCGGGGGGGTCTCCGCTGAGCTGTCAGGCGGACAGGGCGGTCCCCGCACACTGTGCAGGGACCGCCCTGTCTCTCCTCCGCTATCCCCTATGAGGAATCGGATGGAAACGGACCATCTGTCCGTTTGCATCCGATCCGTTTGACCAGACGGAAGAAAAATAGGACATTCTTCTGTCCGAAAAAACGGATGCGGATCTGGCGGACGTTAGCGGATGCATCATCCGCTAACGGATCCGCTCCCATAGGGAAGCATTGAGGTCGGTTACCGGACGTCCAAAAAAACGGACGAACGGAACGGACGTGTGAAAGGGCCCTAAGGGGCCTTAGAGTATAAGCTCCTTGAGGGTAGGGACGAATGTGAATGTGAAATGTGTATGTAAAGCACTGTGTAAATTGACAGTGCTATATAAGTGGGACTTTAATTGAAGCTTTCTATAGTTGCCCACCACCAATGATACTATCAACAATTGTATTTATATACTACAGCTAGGTGAGACTGTTTGGGACTCTTCATGTGCCCTTTCTTTACTCTATGTTCTTATACCCCTTTTTTACTATTATATCATTCTGGCATTTTTATCCTACTATAGATATACCCCCCAATCTTGCATCTGCTCCTGACGAGTGGTATTGTTAACCACAAAACGCGTAGAGATTTCCTATGATGCCATGTCACAGTGATTACGGTCTACAACGTTATTATATTTAAATTAATTTTTAATGTAAGAGTCTATCATTGTTACCATATCTACATGCTATTATTGCAATTTTGGTTTACAGATTCAAGGTCTGCTACTATAACATGTTGAGTTAAATTTACATTACCATGTACTCTCTAGGCATATACATTGAGATCCATCATTATACCATTTTATTTCTTCTATGTACAATATGTTGGAACAACTGTTTACTATCATGAACTGTTTAGACTTTATTTATTGAGACATATTTATTTATCATCTGATCCCCTCACAGTTTTTTCATGTATATGTATGCCTTTTTGCAATAAATACAATGCCTACATCGATTGGTTCATTACTTAGTCATGTGCTTCAGTTAAGGTCCCACAATTTAGTTTATTTGTTCAATATATTTGGGATGGAGGTATATGTACATATTTCCTCATATAAAGTCCCAATTTAGCCTTAGGTTTAGTTTCTTGTTCTCAGTGCTATATATATTACCAATATAATATAATAAAAATTAACGTGACACCTGCTAACAAGACGCATGCTAAAACAAGGAGAAAGCAGAGTGACAGAGAAATGAACTCATCAGTCTGCTGCTGCTCTTTTCATTGTCCAGTCATAAACTGGGGGCGGGACAAGACCTGTGAGTATTATTTAGCTGCAACAGAAAAAAATCAGGTCCCCAGCCTTCAGCTATGAATAAGCACTGAACCCTAGTGCGAAACACGTCAGCTATACACCCCACTGCTTGCTTTGTTTTGTAGTGCTCTTTTCCTTTTACCATTAAAGGCTACCTTTTCAATTTTTTTTTGGTGTGCGGCTGTCCATATCTCCTCTTCAAGTCTTTTTTTCCCCAGCTCTGCCAGATGAGGCTGTGCTGTGCGAAAAAGCTGTGTAACTCTTCGAACCTTGGCAAACAAAGCAACTCTGACATGTATTTCTTTTGTGCATTTAGCTGTTAGCCTGGAGTTTAGCTTTAAGTATAATTTTTTTGCATAATTTCATTTATTTGCATATCTCAAACGTTTCACATATTGGACTGGTTTAGTCATTGCATAGGGTTTCATAAATTATCGTAAACCTAGTTAAGATCCAGAATACTTTCAATGTCATGCTAATATGCAGCCAGACCTTGATTTCACCCCAAACAGTCTTTGCATTTCCTAGTAAACAATTCATTTGCTAGACAGAGTCATAAAAAGTGGATAAGACTTTCAATTTAGGCTCACTGTTGTATTCAACAAGCTCATTTAACGTCAATGTTTCCACACAGCTATGGTTTCAGACTGCGCTCATTTCCAAATCTATGAGACGCTTAGCACATTTTTCAGAGCACTACAAAGTCATCTAGCTAAAAATGCATTTCAACTTTCCCATTTTTTAGACCAAAATGTTGATGAATATGCAGTCTAATTGCTGAACTGTATTTGATTAGTTTACAAGATTATTCATGCATCTTTAATAGCTCCAAACACAAAAAAAGAATCATGTACACTTATTATAGAGGCAGTGTTCTAACAACAGCTGGTCTTGTCAAGAAAACCAGATCAGCTTAGCAACGTTCTCCACAATTTGTAAGGTGGGGGCCTTCGAGAGTGTACAGCTTTTCGTTTATAATGGAATAACACACATTGGTGTAAGTTTGTCCTTAAAGCGTAATTTCCACTTTTGTTAAGAAAAAAAAACATTCCCTCTGGGTGATATATGTACATTGCAGGGATTTTAACAAACGTTGTTGCAGATTCCTACCTTTTGTTATTCTGAAGAAATCCATGTGTGTTTTTCTGTGTCCATGTGGAAAGTGAGTCTAATGGGAGTGGTTATATAATTATCAATCAGCTGTGCACCTGCAGGGCACTATTGAGGGAACCTGCTGGGCCTGTGAGATGTGTTCTTATTGGGAATATCTCATCAAAAATGGCATTTGTGTTGCAAGGGAAGCCTGAAATCTGACTTGTATCTTAGTACAGGCATACCCCATATTTAAGCACTCAATGGGATTAATTTACTAAAGCTGGAAAGCGCAAAATCAGTCTCACTTCTGCACAGAAACCAATGAGCTTCTAACCCCAGCGGGGTGTATATAACAACCGCAGGGGAGATTTATAATGCTACTCTTTTCATCAGTGGCAGCTGGTGTTCAATATTTGGGGGGGCAAACAAACCTGCCACCCTCACTTGCACTAATGCTGGAGGCGGATGGCGTGAAGGTGGTGATCCCCCCACACACAGGAAATGGACAGGAAGGCAGTGATGCCCTTTATTGTAAAGAACCCTGAATACTTGCATCATATTTAATAAATATTTAATAAATTGCCCAGTATAGGGGATCGCTGAACTGCAAATTACACATGAAAGGAAAGTTGCTGCAAATCAAAGATTTTACAGTGAGCTGTCAAGGGCAAATGTTTGTAGTTCCAGTATAAAAGGGGTGTGGAGTGCATAACTAATACTATATAACATGGGAATGGATGGAGAGGAGAGTGGAGGAGAGGAGTACTGCCAATTATCAGACTGCAGATTAGGCTCGGTCCCTGCTGCTCAGATCCTGGCTCCGGAGGGGCTGCCAGGTGGCTGGAAGGACAAGATCACTCCATGAACCAGAGTACATCTAAGAAGAGCACATAGATCTGAAAGAGTCCACAAATCCAATCCTACCACCCCACTCCCCAGGGGAGAACGGATGGGAAGGCAAAGATCAACCACACCCCTCATGGGAGAAGGACAGGAAGGCGTCCATCAGAGCCCTTACCTTAGGAGGCAGATGATGAGGTTCTGCAGGGTTGCTGTTCTTTGCTCCAGCTTGTCGAGAGAAGAGCCGGTGCTGTTACTTCTCCTCCCAGCCAAACAGGAAGTGGGACCTGAGACCCGAATGGCCGGGAGTGCCAAGACTCCCTGGCCACTCAGGTCTCAGGACCCACTTCCTGATTGGCTAGGAGGAGAATCAGGAAACAATATGACATTTTAATTTGGTATTGTTAGACAACTTGGTGAGCTCATGGCGCAGTATTCTGCGCCCCGAGCACACCCTTTTTTTAAGCCAATTAGATCTTCAGGCTCTAATCATGAAACCATTGTAATCCATGTGTCTTGCACCCTGCATGAAGATTAGGGGCTGGGCGCATGGATTAGGGGGGCAGCGCCCCTGCGTCCCTTATTGACGTGCCGCCACTGATTTTCATACTATGATATTGCCACTAGAGATCCATATGTATCTGATTACTGCTGTGTCCTTTTCAAACCTGCACTTAAAACTTATGAAACTTAGTGTTGTGAGAGAATTTTCCCTACTGTAAATGAACCAAACTTTTATATCCTACTATGTACAACTTCACGCTGTGATAATGCACGCTATGTTATTTGCGAACTGTCCTTGGCATTTAAATCCTTTAAACCTTTCTGTAAAATTATTGACATTTTGTTATAGAAAAAGGTTACAAAGAAATACACTCCTTTCATTTTTCATGGTGAACACTACTCATACATCTTTACAGAAACATTATGAGATGTAGCATCTTGGCCCTGACATGTTGGCATATGCACATTAGTAATAATTGGAGTACTGGGATAATTTGATATTTTGAAACCAGCGTTTTAATTAGGAACAAACAAACCTGAATTGCTTAATGTTCATCAGCAATAAACCTGGACTGCGACTGCTTTCATCATTTTACCATAAAAATAACCACAGAGGGATGAATAGTTAGTAAAGCATGATAGTAAAAAAAAAAAAAAAAAAATACACATTCAACAGAAAACCTGTGCAAAGCACTCTAAGGAGAGCTTCACATGGACTTCCCAAACCCTCATCTGTTCCCCTATCCCCTGCACCTGATCGTGATAATAAAAAGTATCTGCTGCAGTTAAATTTGGCATAGTTTACTTATCACTGTTAGTAAATGTGGTGTGTGGGCAATTCCTAAAAGATTAATTATTTATTACCACTGCATATTCATCAAATGGCACCAATGCCAGAATTTATATGTATAGATTAGGTGGATGTGAGAACATTTAGAAATTATTTTTAATGTGTTTATCTTGATCGGTTCAGTTTAACATAACATCAACATAAGATGAGGATGAAAATTAGATTTATCAGTCCAAGTTTAAAAATCTATATTTGCTACATGTCAATAAACCTTGCATCTCATTAAAACTAAGCTGCCAACAAACAACTAAATAGACAGTGTTAATGCATATGAGTGTTTTATTTGGCAAAGGATTTATATTGGAGGTTTGGATTGCCGCCAGAATCAATGGTATGGGAATGTCAGGGGATACACATATTAGGTGTAAATCATGTTATTAAAATAATATTTCAGCTCTGGAGGGTTTACCCCACTTCATGACCAGGCCATTGTTTACAAAACATCACTGCGTTACTTTAATTGACAATTTTTTATGTATTTTTTTTTTTTTACCAGAAATAGAGCTTTTTTTTGGTAGTATTTGATCACCACTGCGGTTTATATTTTTTGCGATATAAAAAAAAAAGCCTGACAATTTAAAAAAACAAAACACTATTTTTTATTAAACATACTTAATAAAAAAAAATATATATTTTTTTTTTTTACTAGTTATGGTGGCGATTAGAGACATAAGTCTCTAATCGCCACCATAACTAGTAAAAAAAAAAATATGTACATTTTTTTATTAAGTATGTTTAATAAAAAAATAGTGTTTTGTTTTTTTAAATTGTCAGGCTTTTTTTTTTATATCGCAAAAAATATAAACCACAGTGGTGATCAAATACTACCAAAAGAAAGCTCTATTTCTGGTAAAAAAAAATACATAAAAAATTGTCAATTAAAGTAACGCAGTGATGTTTTGTAAACAATGGCCTGCGAAATTGGGACTGCGAAATTGTGGGGGACAAATTGGACCCCTAACTGACACTTTTGACACTTTGGGGTAGTGACACTAATACAGTGATCAATGCTAATAAATATGCGCTGTACTAATGAAACTGGCTGGGATGGGGTTAACAACAAGGGCAATCAAAAAGCTTTACATTTATGAATAAGTTGTGCTTACTAACTGTGGGGGAGGTGCTTTGACTAGGGGAAGGCAAAGATCTGTGCTCCTGCTTATAAACACAGGGAAAGTACCTTCCCTATGACGGAACGGCGGTTCACCATTCTGTTTCTTCCCCAAACGATCAACGGGTCCTGGCGGACATCAAGTTTGCCAGACCCACTGATTGACTCCCCTGTGATTGGACATGTTCCCAGACCTGTAGATGTCAATCACGTAATTGGTATGTGATCTGGCACAGAGCGACCGCCCTGCAACTGTAAATGTAAGTGGGCTGGCCGCTAAGCGGTTAAAGTACAATGATTTGGGTGTAGCCCCTTACATACATAATGTGCCTGCATTAGTCAATTCAATTTAACATATTGTAATTGATTTGTAGACATGTGCATTTGTTTTTCGTCAAAATGCATTTTCGTCTGAATTCCTGGTATTTTTGTTATCGTTTTAACAAACAAAAACGAACACGCAAAATCCAAAATCCAACATAAAAAAATATATATTTTCGTTTTCGTTGCTACAACAGTTCGATATAGATAGGAGATTTGACATGACATGACAAAGAAAATCTGTGTCTATCGAATCTGTGGTCGAATGTGCCTAACCTTAACTCTATTAGTCCAAGATTATTCTACATAGAGAGGAAAGATTTGAGATAGAGAGACAAGATTTGACATTATAGAGACAATGTTGGGGTAGACCATTCAACATGAACGACTAAGATTCGACGAAGCAGCGAAAAACATACAAATGTTGAATCTGTCATTGAAGGCTTATGGTGTCTGCCGAAAGTTCTAAGAAGATTCGACAAGCAGCTAAACTGTACGACACCGCAATCATACATTTCCAGTCAAATGCTCAGCCCATAGGCTATAGAAGAATTCAAATGTTGGTTGACTAGTAATAATAATTTATAAATATAATTATTACTAGTGTCATACAACAATAGAATTGTTCTATAGCTTGTAAGCAGAACATTCAACCAGAAATGTACAATTGCGGTGTTGTACAGTTTAGCTGCTCTGTCAAATCTTCTTAGAACATTCGAAAGACACCATAAGCCTTCAATGACAGATTCAACCTTAATAATTCAAATTTTCAGACGAATGCAGTTTTTAACAAAACAAAATAAATAAAAACTAATTTTGGGAGTAACTAAATAAATGTATTTTTCAGACGAAAGCGAAATTCCGAAACAAAATATCTCAGTGTGCACATGTCTATTGATTTGTAAAATTGGAGAAAAAAGCCTGGAACTCGGATTTAACACAACATATTTAATCTTTGGCACAAACCCCTTAGTGACATCTGGCAAATTAAACTGGCTATTTTTAAATCACACCTCTAAGGAGAATATTAGGGAACTGCCATTGCTGACCAACTTGAAAAAGATAGGAAACTGATTGCAACTGAAAAAGTGAGGGAAACTCCTCTCTTAAACTGACCCTACACTGTTAGTTTGTTTTTTCATTCAGGCAGTGGTTCTTCTATCCACACAAATTAAATGGATGGATAGATGGATGAATTCCCCCCCACCAGGATATTTTATTCTGTCGTCAGAATACACAGATGAGTGGCTGAAACCACTGATTGAGAAACATTGTCCAACACATTTGGTTGAGCAGGGATTACCACACAATTTCAGCTTATCCCCGCTGAACCAGCTTAATTTTGATCAGTGTATGATCAGCTGTAGACAGCATTCACCAAAACAGATTAACCCCCAAAAACAGTAAGGTGAGCAGGACAAAAAGCAAAGGTTAAAGGTGCATAGAGGAAACACAGACTACAAACCGGACAGGGATTCTAATCTTTTTCTTCTCTTTCTAAAATTGATCAAAATACATTTTGGCTATACGTACACATCAAATATCCAACTTACTTCAGTTCAGGTAGCATAAGGCTTTTATAGATAGTTTTGTTTATTTCTTTATAGAAATGTAAATGTTTGTTTTTTTGGTCACATATACTATGTTATATTTTATTTTTGATGACAAGCAATATTTATATACAGGAAGTCCCCGAGTTACGAACATCTGACATGCGAACGACTACTTACGAACGGGAGGCTGCGTGGCCACTTTTCGATGGAACCTTTTCAATGACGGGCACATTCGATGGGACCTTTTTCGACAAAGGGCACATTCAACGGGACCTTTTCGACAAAGGGCACATTCGACGGAACATCGGAAAACAATGTATCTGCCGTTCTGCACATGCACGGCTACTTTTCGACGGTGGGCACCTTCGATGGAACATCGGAATATGACGTATGTGCCGTTCTGCACATGCTGTTCTGACTTACGAACATATTCGACTTAAAAACAACTCTACAGTCCCTAACCCGTTCGTAACTCGGGGACTGTCTGTAACCTTTATTATTGTATTTATTCCAATCTAGCTTGTGTTCACACATACAAGCGTTTCATTTCAGAACACCACTGAGAATCCTAGGCTTCTTAAAAGGACTTAAAATTATATTTGCATGTATAATGTTTGAAGCATGCACAAACGTAAATAACAGAGACCTCAAACCACTTATTATTTAGTTGTTACTATTTTCTCACTTTGTTCTGTAAATCTAAAAGGGAACACAAAGTGAGCCAGAAGGCTTGCATGTAAAGTTAGATCTGCAGAAAATAATGAGCAATCGAAAAACCACATTTAATTAAATGATTGAAGATAACTACATCAACATGTTGTGCTTTGACCCAAAACAACATGAAAGTATCAATCTAAATAACAGGCTGATGAATGCTAATGGGTGTTTTTGACTTCCACCAACTTCTGGCTCGACTTGATTTGGGAAAGTTCTTCAGAATAACTTGTCTGATAATTTCTAGTTAAGACAACAATCTTCTCATTCATGAACTCACCTCATGCTTCTGGTAGTCACAAGCAAACTAAAATATGCAGAGTGACTAAATCCTGTGAGTATTCTCCACAAGGGCTAAAATTAACATACACTTGGAAATCACTTGTCTCTCCACATAGGAATATAAATAAGTAAATAGAACAAAGAGTGTAATAACTTACTGCAGCAATTTTTTTCCTTATGCCTTATGAGCTGATAATGTATTATTAAATAAAAAGTAGTAAATAAATACATACATTGTAGCTACAATTTTTATAAAGCACAATTTGAATTCTTGATGTGTTTATATATGCCCAAATGACATATTGGTTGTCCAATCCAAACAACTTCAGCTAGACGGGGCAACTAATCCACATTTGTGGCTACCAGCTATAACAATTTTTAACATTTCGCTGAAAATTGATAAGTTAGCTCTAAGAAAGTCTTTCTGCATTCTCCAATCCCTCCCCCACAGCTATAATGGAAAGACCATTCCTGTTTTCCCAGTTGGCCTTCAAAGTCTAGTTTAGACTTCTGCAAAAATAATATATATTTAGAAATAAAAATGTAAAGTGTATCAATGCCCAAAACTTTTTAATCAAGTTTTGGAGACTGTGGGTCAAGTTTAAAACCCTTGTCAGATTTGACTCCTACCCGGGGATCATCGGAGAAAAATCGAAAATGTTCTATATCTAAACTTCGATGGAATTCATCGGAATTTCCAATGAAAAAAACTCTGATGGGGCTACACACGATCGGAATATCCGATAGAAAAAAGACCGTCTAACTTTTTCCACCAGAAATTCTGATCGTGTGTAAGGGGCTTTAGAGATACTTCCCCTTTCTTTCTGTTTTGGACGCAGTGTTTTACCAGATGGGAAAAAAAGGGAAATCTGCATCAGGGAAAAAAGCACCAATAAAAATCTATCAAGTGTACTCCTGTATAACTACACTGCATAAAAAAAAACATTCTGTCTGCATTGCTATTGGAGAGATTTCCCCTCACTTTCTGTCCTGTAGACAGCCTTTTCACTAGGCAGGAAGTTGTGGAATCTCTCCAATGGAGTCTTTATTGGCAGTGAAACCCCAAAGGATTGGCAATCCTTTGCCAATCTGTTAAAAATTAAACAAAGTTTTGAGTAGAGGCACACTTTAACATTAATGAGCAATTCATTGTTAGAATAGCAAAACTTCAAAAGCATGGTATACTATTGAATTGTGTCCTTTGCATCCCCATTTATCATCAGCAGGAATAGTTCTATTTATTGCACAGCATGTTTTTCTTTACATTTTAATTCAGATATGAGCCTGTATGCAAGTGAATAGCCTTATACCAGGAAATCTCCAAGCTCTCAGCAGGCCTTTTCTCGCTTCTGTCATGTAGAGAAGGTGCAGGCATATGGAGAATGCTTTAAGTAGATTTGCCAACTGGCAATGGAATCCAAGAAAAATACACCTATTAACCTTTTTCTATACTGTAAATATAGCATTAAAATAGGCACGGCATATTTTTTTAAACATTGTAAATAGGAATAAATTAGGCCTCCTCCCCATTCTTGAAAATTATTATTAAAAGAATGTATCCAAAGGGTCGCCTGTCTTTGCTATCCCAAGCTCTTCTCTGCCTATAAATCCCCAATATAATGGCAACTGAATGAAAGGACAACATAATGATTCACTGAGCCCAATTTACTAAAAGAAAATGCACAAGGACCATAGGAGATTGCAGATTACAGATGCAATCAGATGCTCCCAGACCCAGCAAATATGACCTATCATCTGATTTAGTACACTACGTTGTTAAATTTATATATTGTGGTACCAGTTTGCAGTAGCCTTTCAGATACGTTTTTGTGACTTATATGCCTATATGATACATTAAGGAATTTGTGTGTCAGTATGCTGCTTGCTTACATTTAACTACACGTCTCCTTCAACCCATCACATGCCTTACCAATAATATATTTGGTTTTTACCATGATTTTCTTTTTCATATGCTTTAGAATTACAAGTATACAGTAATAACACCAATAATACATAAAAGGCCACTTCCAAATATTTTGAGTGTGCCTGAGTGCAATCTTTCTTTAAAACGAAGAACCTAGTGATAGTAGTTTTACAAGTGTAAGAATAAAATATAAAAACAAAATTGTGGCAAATTCCACAACTGCTTGTTAAGGTAAGAAAAGAGTATATGTTTTTAAAAGCAACAGCTCCCAAGAAGGCATATTTTGTGTTCTTGGAAGAAATAAAACTGTGTAAGTATAGGTAATTATCATTACCACATACAATCAATAATGTGGAGAGCATGGTAGAGCATAGACTATTGTGAAAGCATGAACTATAGCGTCTTTTTTTTTAGTGACTATTAACCTCCCTGGCGGTATGATTAATTCAGATTTTAGGTGCTGAAAGCGGTACCATTATTTTGCATGGAAATTTGGCGTTTTATATTGTAGGCCTGTAATTCTTAGAAATAACTCAATTAAATCTGTCCAAACAAGAGTCTAGTAGACATTCCGGGTATAATAACATTTTAAACACAAAATCATAAACTATAATACAATAAATAAATATAAATAATTATAAGAAATAATATAATAACAATAAAAATTTATAATTTAAATTTTTTGATGACGAATTTCCCCACAAATCACTATCGCTCAATTTTGCAAGTGATTCTTATTTATTATGGCTGTTTTCTAGCTGGTCTAAAACCACTTTTGACATAAAGGGACACTTTTTGGTTGCTATGGACAATCTCCAGGCAGAAAGTTTCCAGGCAGAAAGATAAAAGTGCATATAGGACACTGGGCAGACCACTAGGGACAAGAGTGTGTGTATTTTTTACATACAGTACTGTAATCTATACAGGATTGTGCTTATTTACTTTTTTAAATTTGGCGCTGATCTCCGCCCCCGTGCGTCGTAACGTTGCAGGGACGGAGTTTGGCGGCACACATGCACTGTGAATCGAGCGAGGAGGACACTGCTCGATCACACAGCGTGGCGGCATCACAGAATCCAGGGACAAGGTAAGTAAACCATGCCTGTGGACTCTGCCAGGCGATCCCGAGTATGGCTCGGGGTTACCGCTTTTGGTCCTGAAATTCCACCCCGAGCCTGACTCGGGAATACCGATAATGATTTTTAACCTAACATGTAGATGGACTGAGTAATATAAGACAGCCCTTAGGATATTTGGGGCATCACGGGCGTTGGCGGTAAAGCACCAATATTTTTAGTGGTGCTTTACCGTAGTTTTTGCAGTGCTTTTTGGCCACTATTGGGGCGCTTTTAACCCCACTTTGCCAATGGTTTGGACGTGCAGGGTCAGGATGCGGCTGGCAGGACTATTTTGAACGTCAAAGCAAAGCTCCTCAGTATGAAAGTAGCCTAAAACATAACATTTTGATTCCAGGTACTTCAACAACACGTGTTGTACCGTGTTAGCCATTGACTAAGAAGAATTTTGAACTTAGGGTAATACAATTTAGTGGCTAATTATATAAACTGTAATGCAAGCTTTTAAGGTAGTTCGATAATGCTATCAGTTCTTATTGCATGAATAAGAGGTCAGCATGCCTGGAAAACATGCACTACAATCTATTTATTATCCAATAAAAGGTATGGCCCTAAGTCCACAATTGTAAGTGAATGGCCATGTATACACCGTCAAAGCTAATGAAATCTCTGCAACTATGTTGTGAACATGTAGTAAATAATGTAAATCTATTCCTATGTTTGGCCTACTTGGCAGGCTCTTTGATGCAATAGAGAATTTTCCAAATATGTATTAAATAATGCCTATTGACTAACTACATCATTTATTAATTCACAAGAAACATTGTAATGCATGTATTGCCTCTAGGTGGGCAGGTATTTGTAACCCTCATCCAACATCCCCACACTTTCACCTGGGTTATGATGAAGGGTATCTCGGTTGTTATCATACATATAAGTGCACATAACAAAAATGATCATACATAATACCGTGTTTCCCCTGAAAATAAGACCTACCCGGGGAAAAAAAATCAGAGCGTTAATTTCCAGGAGGGTTGCAATATAAACCCTACACCGAAAATAAGCCCTAGTTTAAAATGCTTGTAAAATTCTATAATCCACTCTATTAAAGTAGTATTTAATGTACAATATGTGTGTTTCTGTAATATAAATGTGGGGAAGAGAGCTCCGGTGGGTCACAAAAGCGCAGAGCAGTGCTATAACGAAGGTATTTGGCACAATTATATTACAGAAACACACACATTGTACAATATATAATACTGTAAAAAAGTGGATTATAGGATTTTACAAGCATTTTACCTCACTTCACACTGGGGATGCCTGTCAGGCTGGTACAGAGAGAGGGGGAGAGAAGACAGCACATTAGCAAATAAGCCCTAATGCGTCTTTTGTTGGCAAAATTATTATAAGACCCTGGCTTATTTTTGGGGAAACACGGTAGCACTTGCCTTCTCCACTGTGTGGTTAGAAGTACAGGCCCACATGCTGGCTTTGTTAGACTTCCCTAAAAAATACTGTGTTATTTAGAAAATTTGCTGATATTCATTGAATATTCCATTAACATGTATAAGAACATCTACTGTTTAAATGGAATGCTTTGACAGAACTGTAGTTGGAGTAAAGGTAATCATACACAAGGGAAGCTAAAGAACAACAAACAATCAGAAAGCTTTTTTTTTTACTTGACATGCACTTCTTGCCCTGATCAGCTCCACCCTAAAGTGGAACTTCCACTCATCGGAACCCCCCCTCCGGTGTCACATTTGACACCTTTTAGGGGGGAGGGGGTGCAGATACCTGTCTAAAGACAGGTATTTGCACCCACTCCCGGCCACACAGTCTGCGGGTAGACTGCGGGCAGAACGTCAGATCCCCCCCCCCGTTGTGTTCTGGGAAACACACAGCTCCCAGAACACAACAGGAACCAGTCAGCACGTCGCAGCGCGACTCGCGCATGCGCTGTATGGAACCGGACAGTGAAGCTGGGGTGCTTCACTTCCTGGTTCCCTCACCGAGGATGGCAGTGGGGGCAGCAGAGTGACAAGCGATCGCTCGTTCTCTGCTGCCGACGGCGCTGGACTCCAGGACAGGTAAGTGTGCCAATATTAAAAGTCAGCAGCTGCAGTATTTGTAGCTGCTGTCTTTTAATATATTCTTTTCGGCAGACATCTGCTTTAAGTCCCAGGCATGGTGCAATAGTGCAAAATTGGTTTTGTAATGCAATGCATGTTGGTAACATATTATTATATTATATCTTTTTAGAAGTCCTTCTCACTGTGCACTTATTTTACTTCCAAGATAAAGCCAACACATTTTAGAGTACATATAAGCAGCAGTCTTTACTGCAATGAAGCTTATATTCTATTTTCCTCAGAACACATATCAATGCAGCAACCTACTTTGAATAGTACTATTTCTTTTTTCACAGTGGTTTTCAAAATTTACAACAATTTACCTTCAAAATGTCAATATTAAAGCATGTGTAAACCGAATCACTAAAATTGAATACAAGCTTTTAACATGTCAATGTAAATTCAAAAGTAATTTTCCAGATTTTTACAGTAAATCTGCTCTCTTCAACTGATGATCCTGGTAGGTGAGGTAGGGCAATGTTTTGTCCCTGTCCCTTAATTTTACTCAGCTGATGATCCCGATAGGTGAAGCGGGACAATTATTTTGTCCATGTCCTCTAATTTTGCTCTTGCCATCCAGTGACATGGACTACCAATGTAGACTACAAGAGGCTGTTTCAACACTCGCCGATAGCAAGCAATTGTGCTGCAAGTTTGAAAATGACTTTATAAGCTATTGCTAGACTTGCAGGCTCAGAGGTGGCTCTTTAATTAGGCAAATTAGGTGGTCGCCTAAGGCCTCACTTTCACAGGGGTCTCACAGCTGCCTAATTTGCCTTACTGAGGAAGGGGAGAGCATAGCATCAGGAAGAATGATGGCACTGCCTGCGGATGTGTGGGATCTCCTCATGCAAGGACTCTGCACTAAAAATGTAATACTTTTTCCCATTATGGGAGTGAGTGGGGCCTCATTTCTAAGTTTTGCTTAAGGCCTCACAAAGCCTAGAGCTGCCTCTGTGCAGGCTTCACAAGTTTGTTGCACAATTGCAGCAAGTCTGCATTACATGACTCCAGATCAACTTTCTTTGAAAACATTCTGCAAGTCTGCTGCAAGTTGTGGTTCAGTTATGTTGTGCAATTGTCATCCCACCACAGGAGTCACTGTGGCTGAATTTTCATGCTTTAGAGAGGCAGAGCTCTTGCTGTAAAATCACCACTGCAACTTTGCTCTTGCTAGAGACTTGCCATGCAAATTTGCTACAAGAGGCTGTTTCAACACTCACGCAAGCAATTGTGTTGCAAGTTTGAAAATTACTTGCTAAATATTGCTAGACTTGCCAAACTTCACAAGTTTGTTACACAACTGCAGCAATTCTGCACTGCATGACTCCAGATCAACTTTCTTTGCAAATATTCTGCAAGTCTGCAGAAAGTTTTGGTTCAGTTCTGTTGTGCAATAGTCATCCCACCACAGGGGTCACTGTGACTGAATTTGCATGCTGTCGACTTGCAGAGCTCTTGCTGTAGACTCACTACTACAACTTTGCTCTTGCTAGAGACTTGCCATGCAAATTTGCTACAAATTGGAAAAGTGTCAACTAGAACTTGTGCTTCAAGTGCTCAGCAAGTGTACAATTTTCCAGTGAAAATGTGCAGCAAGTTAACAGACTTACAATTCAACACTGCCACAAATTTGTGGCAAGTTATAGTTGCTATCTGGGCAGGTATGGTCCACTATTATCACCCACAGCAATACAGCTATTGCTGGGAGGCATACATGTACATAGGAAGTGGCTGCAAAGAGGCAGTAGAAGATCAGTATTAGTAAGATGCAAATGTTAAACATGGAAAAGACAAGCATTTTCTAAAAAAAATATTGTACTATTAAAAAGGCAGTTGTTTAATATAAACAATGCTTAATCTTTTGGTGGCCACTTAACCTAATAGCAGGGAGGGTGAGTGCCAGTTCACACAGGGGCAACACAACTTACAGAGTGACTTTGCAAGGCGACTTGGAGGTGACTCCAGCGCGACTTTCAGCGACTTACGGTGCAACTTCAAGTCGCCTCCAAGAAAGGCGATTTTTCCTGTGACCAATTAGACCTAATCAGCTCTTATGACATCACTGTTGTTTCTGTTCTGTTCCTGGTTCCCTGTTCCCTGTCTGTGTCCTGTGACCACAATGTTCTCTTTGCGTTATTTAATGACAGCTGTCATAACAGTTGGTGTGGCAGTATTGATAAAAGAGGAAGCGAAGGATGAGGATGAGAAGAAGACGTTGCTACTGGATCCATCCAATCATTGCTAATAGAGATAACAGAGGCCAGTTCTGGGCCATGAATGAGAATTTGAGTTTTTTTGAGGACAAGTTTTTCAACTATATCCGGATGTACATATGATATATTTGGATATACACATATGAACTAGTCTATTTTTCTCATATTTGTTTTTTACTCCATATCTTTTGCTAGATAAAGTCTTTATGAGCCCCAAAGATTAGTATATATTTTGTGGCATTGACCCTAGAGAATAAAATGGCAAACGTTGATATTTAGCTGAATTGCTTTTTATCCACCTAATGCCGACCATCCACTCTAATCAATGTTACTGCGGTGATGGGTGAACTTGCATGCATTACCCCGGCAGAACCCCTTCAATCAGAGGCCTCATATTTGGATATAGTTGGGTTAAATCCATAATGTGTGCTTGTAGCTACTATTGGCTGATATGTCATATTTTCAATATAGTAAATTACCATCTTAATAATTTTTTTATTAAAAGTTTCGACAAATTGCTTGATCTGTTTTCCATCCATCTGGAGCGACAGACAACATAATGGTATTCAGAACGGGAGGTTGCAAAGGCGGTGGAAGACCTTGGGCATGGTGTCGGTGGGAAATTGGTAGATTCATGAAAGAATCGTTGGTTACCTGATGCGCCAATTGTTTATGGAATTGGGTGATGGAGACGGATAGGGGGATCAGTGGATAAGCAGGATTCATCTCATTGCCATACTCATCGGAGTATGGATGGAAGCAAGAGAGATAATAGGGGTGGGTTCTGGGTGGTGAAGGGTTTGGGTTTGTATAGTAGGGACCAGATGGTGGTGACGGTCCAAACATAGGTGAGGAGGCAATTGCTGTCTTGTCGCGCAGACTAATATCAAAGAGGTCAATCACAGCCTTCGTCACATTATTCTTCCGCTCCTGGGGATTTTTTTTTTAGCATGCCTGCGATCATTAGACCAAATTAGCCAAACTAGCCAATGATAAGAGGAAGAGGGCGAGGCCTGGGCCACGGCTATGTGTCTGAATGTAAAGAGCAGGGGCTGGGAGTGCCCCCATAGAAAGCTGCTTGCTGTGGGGGTACTCAGCAGGAGGGAGGGGCCAGTAGCAACAAAAAGTAACCCAAGAAGAGGAAGATTGTGGCTTCTCTGTGCAAATCCACTGCACGGGGCAGGTAAGAATAAAGTTTATTTTTAACTTAAAAAAACAAGACTGTAGCCACCATGGCGGTATTATTGCCACCCTGGTGGTATGATTATGTCAGATTTTTGCGTCTCAAAGCAGGTACATTGTTTTGCATAGATAATTTGGCGTTTTATATTGTAGGCCTGTAAATCTTAGTAATAACTCACTTAAATCTGTAAAAACAAGAGTCTAGTAGACATCCCGGGTATGATAACGTTTGAAACACAAAATCATTCATTATAATACAGTGGAACCTTGGTTTACTAGTAACGCGGTTAACGAGCATTTTAAAAGATAAGCGACTTATTTTTTCAATTCTGACTCGGTTTTCGATTGTTGTCTCGTACAAGCAGAATTCAAGTTAATGGGGTGTGCAGTACCACATGTGGCCAGAGGTGTGGGGCAACGGTTCGGAGCTGTTCCGAATTACTCAGAATCACTCAGAAATACTCGGAAATACTCCGAAATAATCAGTTCCTAGGTGCTTGGGAGCCTTTCTGAGAGTTTCCGAGGTCAGCCAAGGTATCCCCGAGCATTTCCAAGGCTCCCCAGCCCCCCCTACCTCTGGCTACATGCGGTATTGCATGCCATTATAGTCAATGCGGAACAAATTATTTTAGTTTCCATTGACTTCTATGGGGAAACTGGCTTTGATATGCAAGCACTTTGGATTACGAGCATTCTCCTGGAACGGATTATGCTTGTAATCCAAGGTTCCACTGTATAATAAATAACTATAAATAATTATAAATAATAATACTATAATAATAATAAAATGAATTTCCCCACGATTCACTATTGCTCAATTCTGCAAGTGTTCTAATTTACTATCGCTGTTTTCTAGCTGGTCAAAAACCGCTTTTGATGTAAAGGGACACTTTTTGGTTGTCATGGACAATCTCAAGTTTCCAGGCAGAAATGCATGCAGCGCACTGCACAAAGCAATATGGACAAAAGGGATGTGAAATGATTTTATACAGTAATCTAATCTGTAAGATTACAGTGTACTGTATGTGTTATGAATTTTGTACTTTTGAATTTGCCGCCGGGCTCCGCCCCCATGTGTCACACGCTTGCAGGGAGCGGAGCCCGGAAACACAGAGGATTGTGTGGAGTACACAGCTCACACACACAAAATGGGGAAACAGCGCAGGATCCTGGGGACAAGGTACCGTATATTTTTGAGTATAAGCCGAGTTTTTCAGCATATTTTTTGTGCTGAAAATGCCCCCCTCGGCTTATACTTGAGTCACCTTTTTGCGCCTGATCCAATCTTGGCACACATGTAGCCCCTCTCTTCCTCTACATGTGTGCAAAGTTTGTTGTCTGAGGGACCTGTGGCCAGGGAGCACCGATTATTCAAACCCAGACACTCCTTCCATAGGCTCCCATGTTAAACGATAATTTCTCCAGTGACTTTGGGGACCCGGTACCCAAACTTGGACCCAAACTTGGCACACATGTAGCCCCATTTCTCCTCTACACGTGTGCAAAGCTTGTTGTCTGGGGGACCTACGGCTGGGGAGCACCAATTTTTCAAAGCCGGTCACCACTTCCATATACTCCCATGTTAAACGTCAGTCTAGTGAGGCATGGGCACAGTGAGGCATGGGCACAGTGAGGCATGGGCACAGTGAGACATGGACACAGTGAGGCATGGACACAGTGAGGCATGCAAATGGGCACAGTGAGGCAAATTGAGGCATGCAGATGGACACCCTAGGCTTATACTCGAGTCAATAAGTTTTCCCATTTTTTTGTGGTAAAATGAGGTGCCTCGGCTTATATTCGGGTCAGCTTATACTCGAGTATATACGGTAAGTAACCTGGACCTGGATATTGCAATGCAATCCCGAATGTGGCTCATAGTTACTACAAATGGTACTGAAATGTAACCTCGAGCCACACTCGGGAATATCAACAGGGAGGTTAAACAAACAAAATGTCATTCAGTTAGGAATTATGTAATATATATTGAGTATCCAATGTTTTTGTATTTTATGGAGTCCTGTTGTTTTGAAAGACATGGAGTAGCTGTAAAGTCTGCATTGTGCAGAATATATCAAATGATTTTTGTAAGAAAAAAACAAAAAACACATGCCGTACTGCCTATGAAGCAGCTTCATTAAAAACCTTCCTTGTGTTTAGATTTATTTATTTTTTATAATATTTGTAAAAGACCATTAACCTAATGATACATATGATAATGCTCTGCCTTAACATAAGTTCATCCAAAAATGAAAGCTGTCATTAACAACTTGCATCAGACAGTCTGCATAAACATAATTACAGGTAAAATTAGGTTAAGAAGCAAGGCTTCCTCAGAGTTCAGGAATTTGGAGCATCGTCGTAAGAACAAAGGAGGTTTTGTCATTAGCAAGATTCCGAGTACATCATTTGATTACTGATTCACTTGCCTCTGCATAAATAGATCCTGAAAACCTGTACTCTTGAGGACCCAAGTTCTGACTTTAGATAACGCTGCACTAATACGCCTTGAAATCTTTATGTCTCCCTCTAAAAATAATTTATCAAACCCCTATTCAAACCAGTGGGAGGTTTGGCTAGAATTAGCACATTAACACTTCGCAGAGTTTGCTGGATAAGTTTTATTGCTATAAATGGCAGGCTCTGCATGGTGTTGTTTTGAAAACGACACTGTTGTGACTGCCTATTAATTGGTTTTAGATGATTAACTCCGCTTGCTTGGAGCCAGATGAGCTTTACTTCTTAGCATCTACATCAATTTTTGTCACTGGCTCACTAAAATAAGACAAGATCTTACGTTTCAAGATTATCCCCTTAAATGTTACTAACGTGTAGGCAAAATCTGAAGAGGAAAAAAAAAAAGACACTATGGCATTAACTTGCATGCTATTAAAGTCAATGCTGATGAACTTGAGAAGTCTGTAGACTACAGGTTGCAATCAATATGTGCCCACGTGAGGGAGCTCTGTCCTTTGTGAAAGGCTCAGGCTCGGATTGAGCCTGCAAGCTTGTCAGATGGCATTTCACGTATCAAAGATTAAATATGACACGTGGTTATGTAAATAATCAGTGGGTTGAAATTAAATAAGAATCTACTTTCAGTGAAACAAAGGGTCCCTAGCTGCATTAGGAATGATGGGGTGATAAGAATAGAAATCCTTTTAGTGTATCACTGGGGTTTAGGAAGTGTTTCTGCATAGAACTATATTTAAAAAATCATTAAACAAGTCAACTGGAATCAAAGAAAGAAGCACAATGTAAAATATTTACAAAGACCTAATACCCTTTATCAAGTTCACATTTTAGCTTTTGGAGACCAAGACATATTTTACACTAGAGAGCTAATATAAAGTGCTATAAGGGTTTAGTACCAGAAAACTACTGCATTGCACAGGTCAACAATTCCCTGATATGTCTACTCTTGAGCCATACTTTGATCCATAACATAAAAAATACAGTTGGCGAGCAGACATAAAAAATAATAACAGAAAAGAAAAAGGATTGCATACCATGGAGCGGTTACTAAAGAATATTTTATAGCCTTGCATAAAGACTACATAAACTCTTAATATCTGAATACATTAATCAGCAAAAATAAATGAAAGAAAAAAAACGTCTTTGAACAGTGTGCTATTCTCGAGTCTCTAATGAATTTTGGTACACTTTAAAGGTGTGTAGACATATTATTTTATTTTCTACTCCATAAGGCACATCTCTCTGCCAGAAACTACTTTATGGCCCGAGGTATTTTTCAGTAACAGAATAGATTTTCTGTTAAGAAGCTAATTTGTTTTGGAACACACTGTAATCTGTTTAGGTGCTTCTTTCAGTGCTTCTTTCATGTTCCTTCTAGAAGAGATCTTGTCTGCTGGACAAAATGAAGCATCACACTTTTTTATGCATATGCAGATACAAGGATAGATAGATAGATAGATAGAGAGATAGATAGATAGATAGATAGATAGATAGATAGATAGATAGATAGATAGATAGATAGATAGAGAGATAGATAGATAGATAGATAGATAGATAGATAGATAGATAGATAGATAGATAGATAGATAGATAGATAGATAGATAGATAGATAGATAGATAGATAGATAGATAGATAGAGAGAGAGATAGAGAGATAGATAGATAGATAGATAGATAGATAGATAGATAGATAGATAGATAGATAGATAGATAGATAGATAGATAGATAGATAGATAGATAGATTCTCCTTTCCCTTTTATCTCTATCCTTTTTTATTGTCCGTCCCCCCATTCCTCTATCTAGCCATCTTTCTTGTTCTTTCTATTATTCTTTCTCTCCCTTTTTCTTTGTTCCTCCCCCTCTTTTCCTCTCCGTTCCATGTATTCTCTATTTGTATTCCTTCTCCTACTCCATGGTGTGGGGAATGGGATGAGTGGCAGTGCTGGCAGGGAGTTGGAAAAGTGGCAGT
Source organism: Rana kukunoris (assembly GCA_029574335.1). Taxonomy (NCBI): domain Eukaryota; kingdom Metazoa; phylum Chordata; class Amphibia; order Anura; family Ranidae; genus Rana; species Rana kukunoris. The sequence continues at coordinate 257,130,322 of CM056053.1, read as the reverse complement.
GCTGGTGGGGAGTTCTTAATGACAACTACAATCTCTGGTAGTGTTATTCACTGTAAATAGGGTGTGCTGCGCTGCTATAATTAATACATCAATACTATATGTGATAACAAAATGTGCATTGAATACAAAAAGAAATAATTAGAAAACCAACACCAAGTGCTCCAATGTATAACAAAATCACATAAAAAAGAAAACAGTGTTGACAAAGTTCATAAAGTGTTGGTATTCAGCTCCAGGGAAAATTCAAAGTTCAGTGAGTTCAGAGAAATATCCCAAGTAGGAGATTGTGATTCTACAGGACAGAAGAGAGCCTCCACCTCCACCTCTTAATGCAGATCTGCTTACCAGATAGATAATAATCATAAGCATCAACAGCACAGCAGGCTGGATTGCCTTAACGAGTATCAACGTGGAATCCTGTGTGAATCTCCAAACTCAGTCTCAATGCGGCTGGGTCCCAAAAATCAATCACTCCCAAAGTGTAGCCAAGAAAAGAAAAGGGATGCCAACATAGAGTAGTAACGTTTTAGAAAATGTAATAAAAGAAATTTGATTGCACTTACAAATAACGAATCCTTTAGAAGCATATAAATAGTAAGCCGGCCGGCTCTCACAATCCGCCCGTCCTTCCGGATGGTCGTGAGGATAAAAACAATGGTGTCGTCAGCACGCCGTTCCTCCCTACGCCGTTTCGTCCAATAGCAGACTTCTTCCAGGTGTTATTCACTGTGTGGTGTCTCGTAGCAGCTACACCTATGCTAAAATCAGGAGATAGGAATTCCTCCAGCCCCTCCTACTTCACATTCCTCATTAGTCAGCTAACGTCTCCTCTCTGCCCCCCAGCCATGCCGTGAAGTGAATGGGCGCCTGCAAAGAGTCTGAGTGGGCAGCTGCGGGGTCAAGGGACAGCCCTGCTGGGCGGCCGCAAAAGGGCTGGGAGAGGGGTGTGGGCTTCAGGAACATGGATATGGTGACCTCCGTCAAATCATCATTTGACCCAGGAGGGGGTCCCGACCCCAAGTTGAGAACCACGTATCTAGAGCTTAGTAAATGAGCAGAAGTTCTGCTGATTTCTATCATGTGCAATTCCGTTTTCCTTGCACATGATTAGGTATTCTTTGCAAAGTAAAGCCTTACCTCATTTATTAAGCTCTGAAGCAACTGCAGTTGCAGAGGCTAACTGCACTTTAAAAAGTGAACTGTCTATTTGTCTTTAGTAAAACTCCTGTTTGTTTGGCAGTAGTGGGCTCACTGGCTACTTGATTTTCAAGTTTTGAGGATATCACTTACACGGAATTGAGAGATATTTTTTGGACACTTATAACACCTTGTGTGGAATATACATAGGTTTCACCTAAATGGGTGGTGACTTTTGGAGATACAATATTTGTGATTGATTGTATGTTTCATTCTTTTTAGATATTTGTTAGACTGATTTGTACGATTAACACAGAGCAACTACCATATTTATTGGCGTATATAACACGCACAGGCATATAACATGCACCCTAACTTTAAGAGGGAAGTTTCAGGGAAAAAAACTTTCCACAGCCCCCTGCGTATAACACGCAGACACAGTTTACCCTCTATTTTTAGGGTAAAAAAGCGGGTGTTATACGCCAATAAATACAGTATTTTGAGTTTTTATTTATGTATTAAGCATTTGTATTTTTATGCTTTTAGAGTGCAGCTCTAATAAATTACTAAGTGCCATCGTCCATAGTAATGAACTAATAAATGACCCTTTGGAAAAGCTTAGGTTTGTTGGATTATCATAAAGCATTGTGCAATACCAGGGCTAAACCTACCAGATAATTCTGTTTTTCACCCAGATCATAAGTAGACTTTGAAGTAGTAGACTAGAATATCTAGTGGGACAACTGATTCATCTTTCTATGTAAGATGAATAGTATTTTTTTAAGGTTAAGGCAGTATTATTAAACCCAAAACAAAAATGTTATATATACCAGCCCTAAATGTGGTAGCTGCACTAGTTTTATTTTTTTAGGCTTGTTTAGTATGTTTTCATTTGGGATCCAGCCAGTAAAACAATTCTGTCTCAGGGTGGACCTCACTCCATGGAGGAGCAATGGAGACACTATTGGACAACAGCCAGGGGTAGACTGACCATTCAGGCACTCGGGCACTGCCCGAGGTCCCCATGCCACAAGGGGGCCCCATCAGGGTTGCCAGCCTCAGTAAAACCAGGGAAAGTATGTAAAAATGTGTGTTTTTTTTACATCCGTTCCTGAAATGTCCCTTACCGATATCCTTTTGGTCTAAAAATCCCAAGTCTATAGCTGTCCCGCCTCTCTAGTACCTTTTCAGTGTGTGTATGTGTATTCTGTGTGTATGTATATTGTGTGTGTATACTGTGTGTGTATACTGTATGTGTGTTTATACTGTGTGGCCCCATAATCTATTGCCTGGGGGCCCCTATAATCTCCTATTGCCTGGGGGCACCATAATCTCCCATTGCCCGGGGGCCCCATGAGTTGTCAGTCTGCCCCTGACAACAGCATTGTCAAGCTAAGAAGAGGGAAGTGCTAAAGCAACATTGTTGTTTTACTTCTAGGGCAAAGGTTTTAATAAATGAATAAAAGCTGGTAAGCTGAAATGTAATATTTCTTTGGGGGGGGGGGGGGGGGGGGTTTAATGACACTTTAAGTTGAAATGAACATGGGCAATTAAACAAAGTGCAAAAGTTTTGAGTGGAAGCCTGAATATGGATTTTAGTGAATTTAGGTCATGCAAAGAAATAAGTAAACAATACGGTTTGAATTCATGCCAGCAGCATTAAATACAGGACATTTTATAGTCTATTTCTAAAGTACCCGTATGCTTACTTAATGTTCCTACAAGACAAATTACCTGTCTCTTTTGGTAGTGCTGTTGGATTAACTGTAGACAGAGAGGCAAGGCTTTTTGTGTCTGTATCTCTGTACATACCATTAGGAGCCAGAAACAAGGCTGCGAGTTATCTTACTGCATTTGCAATGTGCAGCTCAGTTAAACAGTATTTTACTCACCATGAATATAATTGCAACTTTCATCTCTGGCATTTGGAGGACCTTTTCGTGAACCAATTTGAGATTTATTTTTTGTATGAAGTTATGATGTGAGTTTTTAATACCTCAAACATTTCTTCAAAGAGATATGTCCTTACAATAAACTGGCAGCAACACATACCTGCTTTCAAAGGGAAGCAGAATGTAACAAACCAAACATAGGCTACTCTTTACTCTTTATGATATTTATTGTATTGTGATACTTTATATCAGGCTACAATATATTTGTAATTGTTATTATTATTTCGCTATGTGCATATTGTTGTGTGGTACTTTTTTAACCCGTAACAATTTTCTTCTTCTTTGTGAAAAATAGTTTTGCATCAAAATGATTTGCATTAAAATTGTACATTTCTCTAAATAAGTAAGATATAAATGCTCTGTAAAGTATGTAATTTAGACATCAAACTATATTTAGAATCCCGAAAGTAAAAATTGCACTTTTTTTGTATGATTCCTATAAATGATTACGTCCGTCAATCAATATGAATGAAATGCTAGTAGTTAGTGGCATACTCGTGAGAAATATCATTAAAATCTACCCTGTCAGTGACTTCTGACAACCTGAACTGCCAGTCATGTTCAGTTCCACTACACAAGCAAAATAACTGTCATCTTCATTTTGTTATTTTTAATGGGCTTCACAACAGAATGAACAAAAAACAAGGTACTGCCATAGTGTACTAGATTTACATAATTATTTTTGTGTGAATGATATTTCACCTCTTTCGATACAATTTAAAAGCACAGCACTGTTCAGAGTATGCAGTTTTATGTGTATAAAATAGCCGAAGGGACATCATCTGAGTGGCTACAATCAATGAGAGATTTCACAAAACAGTATGCAATCCTTAGGAGACACACCAATATATGAAGAATTGTAGAATATATAAGGATATGTAATATGTAGATAAAGCTAGATCTAAACCAAACCACTAAAAACCTCATAAGTTTTTCCATGTTAATTAATTTCAAAAGTATTTTTTCAAAGGCACCGCATCTTGACCCCCCCCCCCCCCCCGACTGACGCCAGACCATGCTGTTTTCAAGGAGATGAATATTTATTGAGATTGGATCAACGGTGCCTAGGGTACATGTCAGACAGATTGCTTGTATACAGGTGCACTGGGGATGATTAACTAAGACCCCTGTCACACTGGGGTGGTTTTCGGGAACTTTAGTACTAGAAATATCTTCTGCTAAGCACCTGCAAACCGCCTCTCAGTCATTCCAGTGTGCCTTTTCCCACTGGGGCAGTGCGCTTGCAGGACAGCAAAAAAATTCTTTCAAACAACATCTTTGGTGGCAGGTTGGGAGCACCAAAACGCTCCTGTCCATTGGAATGAATGGGCAGTGCTTTGAAAGAGACACAAAATGGGAGTTTCTAAGCCTTTTTTGGGGTTAAAAGCACTCCTGCTAGTGGCTGAAAAGCGTTGCAAAAGCACCACCTAAACAGCAGTAAAGTGCCGCTAAAACGAGCAGCACTTTACCGTGGCCGTGGCCCCAGTGTGAAAGGGGTCTAACACTGGAAAAGTCTGGTACAGCTCTGCACAAACACCAATCAGCTTTAATTTTTTTTTGTTTAATTGAACAAGTTGAAGTCAGAAGCTGTTTGGCTACCATGCAGAGCTGCACCAGATTTTACACTCTACAGTTTTAGTAAATCAACCCCACTGTGTACTTTGTCAGTCACACATCACAATGTCGGTGCTTTATTACCCAGAGTAACTTATATAAAGGATACTTTTCCAAACACTGATCCTATGAATATAGAGCTGTCAAAAGTTAGAAATCACTTACACTTGTGTTAAATTCAAACTCACATCCACAGGGGATCAAACAGCTTTAGCTGATGAAGCTTAATTCCAGCTGCTGCAGCAAGGGTCAATTGCAGATTGAGCTGCGGTTTCTGAATATTTTTTTACCTAAATGCATTCTATGGGTTTGTCTAAGGCTGCACACATTTCAGCTTGGGAGTGCGCCTTAACGGGAACACCCTTATTACACGGATTGCTAAGGTGGCACCCGGAGGATCATTGCATAAAGCAGGTAAGTGTATTACTTGAATGTCCTAGCAGCATCCCGGTGGGACAAGTTTAACTGGTGTCTTAGGCCTCGTACACACGATAGGTTAAACAGAGGACAATGGTCTGATGGACCGTTTTCATCGGTAAAAACCGATCGTGTGTGGGCCCTATAGGTTATTTAACCATCGGTTAAAAAAAGCCAACTTGTTTTAAATTTAACCGATGGATCGGTTAAAAATCCACGCATGCTCAGAATCAAGTTGACGCATGCTTGGAAGCATTAAACTTCATTTTTTTCAGCACGTCGTGTTTTACGTCACCGCGTTCTGACCCAATCGTTTTTTTAACCGATGGTGTGTGGGGGAAACGGACCATCAGTCAGCTTCTTGAGACCGTCAGATGGACTAATCGTGTGTACGCGGCTTTACATTTGACAGCAATATATTCACAGGATCATGATGTATGGAATAGAACTGGATCCTTTGTGGGATATACTAAAACATTTAATGTGAAATTGGCTTAATGTAGCTTAACGAGCAATAAAGTGCCTAAACCTCAATCAATTGCCCTGAAACTTTGCACAGCCCAAGATCTAAACTACCCAAACATATCCTATAAGTTTTGTGCTATTTGGTGTCCCACAAGGCAAACTAGGGACATTAAGCTTGTTTTTTTGGGAGCTTAATGTAGCTTAACGTACGAAAAAGACCTTAAATGTTAACCAATCTCCCCAAAACTTCACACAGTAGAAGGCTCTATCGATGCCAACATATTCTGAAAATTTCAGCTCATTTGGGTTATCACAACAAAATGTATTCACATTAAGCTATATTTTACAATGCAAAAACAGAGCTTAACGTACCATAATGTACCTAAACCTCAATCAATTGTCTTAAAACTGTGCACAGCCTAAGATCTTAACTACCCAAACCTATCCAAGAAGTTTTGTGTGATTCGGGGTCCCACAAGGCAAACTAGGGACATTAAGCTTGTTTTTTAGGGAGCTTAATGTGGCTTAACGTACGAAAAAAAACTTAAATGTTAACCAATTTCCACCAAACTTCACACAGTAGAAGACTCTATCCATGCCAACATATTCTGAAAATTTCAGCTTATTTGGTTAATCACACCAAAAGTTATTCGCATTAAGCTATATTTTACAATACTAAAACATTTAATGTGAAATTAGCTTAATGTAGCTTAACGAGCAATAAAGTGCCTAAACCTCACTCAATTGCCCTGAAACTTTGCACATCCCAAGATCTCGACCCTACAAACATATCTAAGACATTTCAAGCGATTTGGAGTTCCACAAGGAAAACTAGGGACATTAAGCTTGTTTTTTTGGAAGCTTAACGTACAAAAAATACATTAAATGTTAACCAATTTTCCCCAAACTTCACACAATAGAAGACTCTGTTCATGTCGACATATTCTAGAATTTTCAGCTTATTTGGTTAATCACACCAAAAGTTATTCACATTAAGCTATATTTTACAATACTAAAACATTTAATGTGAAATTAGCTTAATGTAGCTTAACGAGCAATAAAGTGCCTAAACCTCAATCAATTGCCCTGAAACTTTGTACACCCCAAGATCTCAACTACCCAAACATATCCTATACGTTTTGTGCTATTTGGTACCCCACAAGGTAAACTAGGAACATTAAGCTTGTTTTTTTGGGAGCTTAACGTACAAAAAAGACTTTAAATGTTAACCAATTTCCCCCAAATTTCAAACAATAGAAGATGCCAACATATTCTGAAAATTTCAGCTCATTTGGTTAATCACACCAAAAGTTATTCACATTAAGCTATATTTTACAATACTGAAATTGGCTTAATGTAGCTTAACAAGCAAAAAAGTGCCTGAACCTCAATCAATTGCCCTGGAAATTTGCACACCCCAAGATCTCGACCTTCCAAACATATCCAAGAAGGTTCAAGTGATTTGGTGTCCCAGAAGGCAAACTAGGGACATTAAGCTTGTTTTTTTGGGAGCTTAATGTAGCTTAACGTACGAAAAAGACCTTAAATGTTAACCAATCTCCCCCAAACTTCATACAATAGAAGACTATGACCATGCCAAAATATTCTGAAATTTTCAGCTCATTTGTTTAATCACACCAAAAGTTATTCACATTAAGCTATATTTTACAATACTGAAATTGGCTTAATGTAGCTTAATGTAGCTTAACGAGCAAAAAAGTGCCTGAACCTCAATCAATTGCCCTAAAACTTTGCACACCCCAAGATCTTGACCCTACAAACATATCTAAGACATTTCAAGCGATTTGGTGTTCCACAAGGAAAACTAGGGACATTAAGCTTGTTTTTTTGGAAGCTTAACGTACAAAAAATACATTAAATGTTAACCAATTTCCCCCAAACTTCCCACAATAGAAGACTCTAACTTCCCACAATAGAAGACTCTGTTCATGTCGACATATTCTAGAATTTTCAGCTTATTTGGTTAATCACACCAAAAGTTATTCACATTAAGCTATATTTTACAATACTAAAATATTTAATGTGAAATTAGCTTAATGTAGCTTAACGAGCAATAAAGTGCCTAAACCTCAATCAATTGCCCTGAAACTTTGTACACCCCAAGATCTCAACTACCCAAACATATCCTATACGTTTTGTGCTATTTGGTATCCCACAAGGCAAACTAGGAACATTAAGCTTGTTTTTTTGGGAGCTTAACGTACAAAAAAGACTTTAAATGTTAACCAATTTCCCCCAAATTTCACACAATAGAAGACCCTATCAATGCCAACATATTCTGAAAATTTCAGCTCATTTGGTTAATCACACCAAAAGTTATTCACATTAAGCTATATTTTACAATACTGAAATTGGCTTAATGTAGCTTAATGTAGCTTAACGAGCAAAAAAGTGCCTGAACCTCAATCAATTGCCCTAAAACTTTGCACACCCCAAGATCTCGACCTTCCAAACGCATCTAGGAAGTTTCAAGTGATTTGGTGTCCCAGAAGGCAAACTAGGGACATTAAGCTTGTTTTTTTGGGAGCTTAATGTAGCTTAACGTACGAAAAAGACCTTAAATGTTAACCAATCTCCCCAAACTTCACAAAATAGAAGACTCTGACCATGCCAAAATATTCTGAAATTTTCAGCTCATTTGGTTAATCACACCAAAAGTTATTCGCATTAAGCTATATTTTACAATACTAAAACATTTAATGTGAAATTAGCTTAATGTAGCTTAACGAGCAATAAAGTGCCTAAACCTCACTCAATTGCCCTGAAACTTTGCACATCCCAAGATCTTGACCCTACAAACATATCTAAGACATTTCAAGCGATTTGGTGTTCCACAAGGAAAACTAGGGACATTAAGCTTGTTTTTTTGGAAGCTTAACGTACAAAAAATACATTAAATGTTAACCAATTTCCCCCAAACTTCCCACAATAGAAGACTCTAACTTCCCACAATAGAAGACTCTGTTCATGTCGACATATTCTAGAATTTTCAGCTTATTTGGTTAATCACACCAAAAGTTATTCACATTAAGCTATATTTTACAATACTAAAACATTTAATGTGAAATTAGCTTAATGTAGCTTAACGAGCAATAAAGTGCCTAAACCTCAATCAATTGCCCTGAAACTTTGTACACCCCAAGATCTCAACTACCCAAACATATCCTATACGTTTTGTGCTATTTGGTATCCCACAAGGCAAACTAGGAACATTAAGCTTGTTTTTTTGGGAGCTTAACGTACAAAAAAGACTTTAAATGTTAACCAATTTCCCCCAAATTTCACACAATAGAAGACCCTATCAATGCCAACATATTCTGAAAATTTCAGCTCATTTGGTTAATCACACCAAAAGTTATTCACATTAAGCTATATTTTACAATACTGAAATTGGCTTAATGTAGCTTAATGTAGCTTAACGAGCAAAAAAGTGCCTGAACCTCAATCAATTGCCCTAAAACTTTGCACACCCCAAGATCTCGACCTTCCAAACGCATCTAGGAAGTTTCAAGTGATTTGGTGTCCCAGAAGGCAAACTAGGGACATTAAGCTTGTTTTTTTGGGAGCTTAATGTAGCTTAACGTACGAAAAAGACCTTAAATGTTAACCAATCTCCCCAAACTTCACAAAATAGAAGACTCTGACCATGCCAAAATATTCTAAAATTTTCAGCTCATTTGGTTAATCACACCAAAAGTTATTCGCATTAAGCTATATTTTACAATACTAAAACATTTAATGTGAAATTAGCTTAATGTAGCTTAACGAGCAATAAAGTGCCTAAACCTCAATCAATTGCCCTGAAACTTTGTACACCCCAAGATCTCAACTACCCAAACATATCCTATACGTTTTGTGCTATTTGGTATCCCACAAGGCAAACTAGGAACATTAAGCTTGTTTTTTTGGGAGCTTAACGTACAAAAAAGACTTTAAATGTTAACCAATTTCCCCCAAATTTCACACAATAGAAGACCCTATCAATGCCAACATATTCTGAAAATTTCAGCTCATTCGGTTAATCACACCAAAAGTTATTTACATTAAGCTATATTTTACAATACTGAAATTGGCTTAATGTAGCTTAATGTAGCTTAACGAGCAAAAAAGTGCCTGAACCTCAATCAATTGCCCTAAAACTTTGCACACCCCAAGATCTCGACCTTCCAAACGCATCTAGGAAGTTTCAAGTGATTTGGTGTCCCAGAAGGCAAACTAGGGACATTAAGCTTGTTTTTTGGGAGCTTAATGTAGCTTAACGTACGAAAAAGACCTTAAATGTTAACCAATCTCCCCAAACTTCACAAAATAGAAGACTCTGACCATGCCAAAATATTCTGAAATTTTCAGCTCATTTGGTTAATCACACCAAAAGTTATTCGCATTAAGCTATATTTTACAATACTAAAACATTTAATGTGAAATTAGCTTAATGTAGCTTAACGAGCAATAAAGTGCCTAAACCTCAATCAATTGCCCTGAAACTTTGTACACCCCAAGATCTCAACTACCCAAACATATCCTATACGTTTTGTGCTATTTGGTATCCCACAAGGCAAACTAGGAACATTAAGCTTGTTTTTTTGGGAGCTTAACGTACAAAAAAGACTTTAAATGTTAACCAATTTCCCCCAAATTTCACACAATAGAAGACCCTATCAATGCCAACATATTCTGAAAATTTCAGCTCATTCGGTTAATCACACCAAAAGTTATTCACATTAAGCTATATTTTACAATACTGAAATTGGCTTAATGTAGCTTAACAAGCAAAAAAGTGCCTGAACCTCAATCAATTGCCCTGGAAATTTGCACACCCCAAGATCTCGACCTTCCAAACATATCCAAGAAGGTTCAAGTGATTTGGTGTCCCAGAAGGCAAACTAGGGACATTAAGCTTGTTTTTTTGGGAGCTTAATGTAGCTTAACGTACGAAAAAGACCTTAAATGTTAACCAATCTCCCCCAAACTTCATACAATAGAAGACTATGACCATGCCAAAATATTCTGAAATTTTCAGCTCATTTGTTTAATCACACCAAAAGTTATTCACATTAAGCTATATTTTACAATACTGAAATTGGCTTAATGTAGCTTAACGAGCAAAAAAGTGCCTGAACCTCAATCAATTGCCCTAAAACTTTGCACACCCTAAGATCTCGACCTTCCAAACATATCTAAGACGTTTCAAATGATTTGGTGTCCCAGAAGGCAAACTAGGGACATTAAGCTTGTTTTTTTTGGGAGCTTAATGTGGCTTAACGTACATAAAAGACCTTAAATGTTAACCAATTTTCCCCAAACTTTATACAATAGAAGTCTCTGACCATGCCAACATATTCTGAAATTTTCAGCTCATTTGGTTAATAACACCAAAAGTTATTCACATTAAGCTATATTTTACCCTTCCCTGTTTCAGTACACAGCAATTCAGCAGCAGCTGTCAAAATAAATAAAAAAAGAAGCAGGCTGGCAAAGTTTATCAACAAACACTTCACAGAAAGTTACATTGAAACATTGTATCAATTGTAATGTTCTGTGTTTTGCATCTATATAGAGATGAACTTTGGTTTGCAGGTGAAAAGATTTAAAGCAACCATGACAAGGCAAAACATTTTTTTTTCTAATTACATGTTCCTCTGTTGAACCCCTTATTAACCCTTTAGTTTTCTCTAATCAGCACTGATTAACTCTATATTCTCCTTCTCTATTCAAATGTAATTTTCCTGGTGATTTTTTTTTCTTTTCTATTTTATTTATCTAATAAACTTTTTTTCAGGTTTTTGTTTGCTTCGCTTATTAATATTTTTTACAACTTTTTACATATATCTACTGCCTTTTGTTTAGTTGTATTACATTTAATTGTCTAAGGATTGCAAAAAAATTAAATAAAAATATTGGTGCAGGACAATATTCACAGAAAAACTTGTTTGACCCTAAAAAAAATTGTACGTATTACGTCATTATCTTAAAGCGGACTTACATCTAAAAATGGAACTTCCACCTTTCGGAATCCTCCCCCGGTCCTTGTCACATTTGACATCTTTCAGGGGTAGGGGAAAGCAGATACCTGTCTAATACAGGTATTTTGCTCCCACTCCCGTGCATTGATAGGCGCAGTACCCGCCGATAACTACGCTACGTTCGGCTCCTCCTCCGTCCCACCGCTGTCTTCTGGGAGACACACAGGTCCCAGAAGACAGCAGGGACCAGTGGGATTGCGCAGAGCGACTCGAGAATGCGCAGTAGGGAGCCAGGCTGTGAAGCAGCAAGGCTTCTCTTTTTCTTTTTTTTTTCACAATCAAGTTTATTGATTCAAAAGTAGCAAAGTTACAATATCAAAGAACAGACAATATGAAAGACCAAAATCCAATCATACATTAACATGGGCATGACATTAACAAAGACGAGTTGGATCGAGTATTTAGTGTTCGAAAAATTTGGGTCGAAGCACGTATTCTTAAGCATTGTTATGTAGAAAGAAAGAAAAAAAAAGGGGGGGAAGTGGGGGGGAGTTTGACCTTCGATATAAACATCCAGGGGTCGTGTAAGGGTAGTAAACCTTCTGTCAATCAACAGACAATAACAGATGTTAAAAGATAAACCCTAAACATTACAGGGATCAGTATTCTATAATGTATGACAGAATCAGTACAAATCAAGCCACCAACAACTGATAATCATTGGAGTATTTAAACAGTACCCACGGTTGCCAAGTTTCATTGAATTGGTTTGAATCTTCACTTCTCATAGCTATTAATTCCTTTATTCTGTAAATGTAATGTACCCTGTTCAACCAATCCACAATCGAGGGGCATTTAGAGGACTTCCAAAACAGCGGAATTAGCGTTTTGGCGGCTGTTAGTAAGTGCCTTGTCAGTGATTTTTTTGTATCTACGAATGGACATGTGGTTAATATGCAAGAGACAAGCAGCAGCATCAAGTGAGATACTTGTGTCCGTGATCCGTTTGATATGGTGTATTATTTGAAACCAAAAGCCTGATATCATAGGGCAGGACCACCAAATATGGATGAAGGACCCAACGTCACTCTTGCACCTCCAGCATCTATCAGACGCGGTCGGTGACCAAGCCTTTATTTTCTGGGGGGTGATATACCAGTGTGTAAGGATTTTGTACGAAATTACTTGGAACTTGGAGCTTAAGGAACATTTATGTGCAAATACGCACGCTTTTTCCCATTGGCCTTCCGAGAATGTGACATTTAGTTCACTCTGCCATTTATTCTTGTGTTTATCTGGTGCTGGTGTATGGTGGGAGCTTAACCAAGAGTAGGCCAGGGAAGTTGTCTTTAAGATAGGGGAGCCTGAGAGGCAGATTTGTTCCAACTGGGTGGGGGTTTTACAGTATTCTAACTTAAGCCTGCTATTGACCAAAAAATCTTGTGTTTGTAGATAGAAACAAAAACCGGGGTAGGCGTGTCCAAGTTCTGATTTCAACCTGTTAAGAGATTTGATCCTATTGTCCGGGAGACAGTAAATGGCCAGAAGTTTCCCTGTGCTGACCGTAAGTAATTTAATGTCCATTCCTGGAGGAAAGTCTGGATTATCAGCAAGACTTCTCTTCCCGGTTCCCTTACCGAAGATGACGGCGCCTCCACCCGAGAGCCAAGGGACAGATTGAAGACAGAGAGGGGGCGTTGCCAAACCACGGCTCTGTGTCTTAATGGACACACAAAGCTGCGGCTCTGCTCAAGTGCCCCATAGCAAGCTGCTTGCTGTGGGGGCATTTGGCAGGAAAAAACACTGTACAGAGGAGGTACAGTATCTCACAAAAGTAAGTACACCCCTCACATTTTTGTAACTATTTTATCTTTTCATGTGACAACACAAATGAAGAAATGTCCTTTAAGAGCCATAGCAGGCGTGTGCCCACTGCACGGTGAGGGACCCAATGCACATATCCAGCAAAGCATGGGGGTCCCCCCAAATTCAATTACCTGGCCCTTCAGGTCTAATATGGATTTTAGGGGGAACCCCGCCGCCAATAAAAAAAAAATGGCGTGGAGTTCCCCCAACAATTCACACCAGACCCCTTATCAGAGCATGTAACCTGGCCTGCCACCGAAAAAAGGTGGGACGAGAGAGCGCCCTCCCTCCTGAACTGTACCAGGCCACATGGGTCACGTGACGGGTGGCCCCGCCTCACCTATATAAGAGCCGTCATACAAAACAGACCTCCCCTACAAAACAGCCCCCCCAACAATACAGACCCCCCTACAATACAGACCCCCCTACAACAGTGCAAACACCCCCCCCTTTCAGACCTGTAATGCACCTCGCTAGGCTCAGATGATCAGCGTGCTGCGTGCTGCACACACAGCAATGGTAGATAACACAGAGGAGGGGGAGGCGGCGTGGCTTCACTCTGCTCGGCTATGTGACTGCGAGACAGTCGCAGCCAAGACTTATCAGAGCCACGGCGTGGCCACGAGAGAAGGGGATTGTTGCGGCCGGGACCTGGGTCCGCCGACGGGATGGGTATCACTCAGGGTGCGGCTCTCACCCCCCCTGCAAAGCGAGGCGGCTTCAGCCTGCAGTGTGCTACTTAGGCTGCCGCTGCCTCCCAGTCATCACGCCATGCTGCCCTCTGTCTCTGCCTTTAGTCTTTAGTCACGGAGGGGGGGCACCGGCCTGACACCCCCTTCAGTGTGTGGCACCTGGTGCAGCACACCCCCCCCGCCCCCGACTTACTACCCAACTGCATTAGGCTCTTTTTACACTAAGCTATGTGTTTTGGGCATGTAAAATTTGACTAATTTTTGGTGTGATTTACCAAATGGGGGAAATTAGTTGACATTTAAGGTCAGTTTTGTAAGTTAAGCTCCCCAAAAAAGAAGCTTAATGATGCTAGTTTGCCTTGTGGAACATCAAATCGCAGGAAACATATAGGATAGTTTTAAGGGGTTGAGATCTTGGGCTGTGCAAAGTTTCAGGGCAATTGATTGAAGTTTAGGCACTTTATTGCTCGTTAAGCTACATTAGGCCAATTTCACATTAAGTTCCAGATTCTCGTAGATGCCGGAGTAGTGTATCGTAAGCTATTTACACTACGCTGCCGCAACTTACAGGAGTAAGTGCCGTATTCTCCAAGCACTTGCTCCGTAATTTGCAGTGGCGTAGTGTAAATGGCCCGGCGTAAGGCCGCGTAATTCAAAGGGGGCGGCCTGTATTTAAATTAAGCGCGCCCCCGTGCCAAACGAACTGCGCATGCGCCGGCCTTAAACATAGGCCACTGCACATGCTCCATAGTACGCCGCAAATACATTGATTACAGCGGCAATGTAATTAACATACAGGCCTATTCGCGAACGAGTTACGTAAACAACGTAAACGATGGAAAAATACGACGCTGTCCCGAGTCCATACTTAACAGGGCATACGGCGGACCGACGTAAGAAAGGTTACCCCTCATATAGCAGGGGTAACCTTGTGCTTACGGAAACGACGTAAACTACGGCGAAGCGGCGCAAAAACGTTCGGGAATCGGCGTATCAGGCTCATTTGCATATTCAACGCAGAAATCGACGGGAATGCCATCTAGCGGCCAGCGTAACATTGCAACCGACGATGTAAGTGACTTACGCAAGTCGGATCTAAGCAAAATCTATGCGTAACTGATTCTAAGAATCAAGCGCATAGATGCACAGCCCCGCAAACAGAGATACGATGCCGTTGTATCTCCTTTCAGAATCTGGCCCTAAATGTTTTAGCATTGTAAAATATAGCTTAATGTGAATAACTTTTGGTGTAATTAACCAAATGAGCTGAAATATTCATAATATGTTGGCATGGATATATTCTTCTATTGTGTGGAGATTGGTTAACATTTAATGTCTTTTATGTACGTTAAGCCACATTAAGCTCCCCAAAACACAAGCTTAATGTCCCTAGTTTGCCTTTTGGTACACCAAATAGCTTGAAACTTCTTGGATAGATTTGGGAAGTTGAAAACTTAGGCTGTGCAATGTTTCAAGAAAATTGATTGAGGTTAAAGCACATTATGGTACGTTAAGCTCTTTACATTAAGTGTTTTAGCATTGTAAAATATAGCTTAATGTGAATAACTTTTTGTGTGATTAACCAAATGATCTGAATACTTATTAATAATTTTCAGAATACGTTGCTATGGAGGGAGTCTTCTATTGTGTGAAGTTTGAGGGAGATTGGTTAACATTTAAGGTATTTTATGTACATTAAGCCACATTAAGCTCCCCAAAAAAACAAGCTTAATGTGCCTAGTTTTCTTTCTGGGTCACCAAATCACTGGAAACTTCTTGGATATGTTTGGAAGGTCGAGATCTTGGGGTGTGAAAAGTTTCAGGGCAATTTATTGAGATTCAGGCACTTTTTTCAGTATTGTCAAATATAGCTTAATGTGAATAACTTTTGGTGTGATTAAACAAATGAGCTGAAATTTTTAGAATATGTTCGTGTGGATAGAGTCTTATATTGTGTGAAGTTTGGGGGGAATTGGTTAACATTTAAGGTCTTTTTTGTACGTTAAGCCACATTAAGCTCCCCAAAAAACATGTTTAATGTCCCTAGTTTGCCTCCTGGGACACCAAATCGCTTGGATATGTTTAAAAGGTGAGATATTGGGGTGTGCAAAGTTTCAGGGCAATTGATTGAGGTTCAGGCACTTTTTTGCTCGTTAAGCTACATTAAAGTGGAGGTTCATCCTAAATATAAGCTCTCCCATGTGATCCAGCATACTGGCGTCAGCGCCAGTATGCTGTTTTTTTTTTTAATCCATCACTTACTGTATTATGGTGAATTTCCCCCACAGTGGACGGATCTAGTATAGCGCGTCACATCTTACGAAAATACCCGATAAGGACTCGGGTAATCTCGGCGAAAATGCGGCGCCTGCACACAGACCTAGGAGCTGACTGCGCAGGCGCCGTATTTCTCCGAGTCCTATTTCGGCATTTTTCGGAGGGCGTGACGCGCCATAGCCGTAGGACTCGGAGAAATACGGCGCCTGCGCAGTCAGCTCCTAGGTCTGTGCGCAGGCACCGCATTTTCGCCGAGATTACCCGAGTCCTTATCGGGTATTTCCGTAAGATGTGACGCGCTATACTGACGTCGTCCACCACGGGGGTAAGAGATTAAAATTCACCATAATACAGTAAGTGATGGATTAAAAAAAAAAAAAACAGCATACTGGCGCTGACGCCAGTATGCTGGATCACATGGGAGGGCTTATATTTAGGGTAAACCACCTCTTTAAGCTACATTAAGCCAATTTCAGTAATGTAAAATATAGCTTAATGTGAATAACTGTTGGTGTGATTAACCAAATGAGCTGAAATTTTCAGATTAATGTACCTAGATTGCCTTCTGGGACACTTCTTGGATATGTTTGGAAGGTCAAGCTCTTGGGGTGTGCAAAGTTTCAGGGCAATTGATTGAGGTTCATGTACTTTTTGCTCGTTAAGCTACATTAAGCCAATTTCAGTATTGTAAAATATAGCTTAATGTGAATAACTGTTGGTGTGATTAACAAAATGAGCTGAAATTTTCAGAATATGTTGGAATGGATGTGGTCTTCTATTGTGTGAAGTTTGCGGGGAATTGGTTAACATTTAACCTCCCTGGCGGTATCCCCGAGCGTGACTCGGGGTGGATTTTTTCTGCTAAGAACGGTATCCCCGAGTCACGCTCGGGGTAGCCATGCAGAGCATGCAGCGCGCGCTGGCTTACCTTCTTCCTGGATCCAGCGATGCATCCCCGCTGTGTGAGCGAGCGGGTGCTCGCTCGATTCACACAGCGTCCCCGTGTGCCGCCGATCTCCGTTTCCTGCGACGTTACGACGCACGGAAGCGGAGAACGGCGCCAAATTCAAAAATGTAAACAAACACTTTACATACAGTACAATGTAATCTTATAGATTACAGTACTGTATGTAAAAAATACACACACCCCTTGTCCCTAGTGGTCTGTCCAGTGCCCTGCATGTTTTTATAAAATAAAAAATGTTCTTTCTGCCTGGAAACTGTAGATTGCCCATAGCAACCAAAAGTGTCCCTTTATGTCAAAAATGGTTTTAGATCAGCTAGAAAACAGCGATAATAAATTTTAATCACTTGCAGAATTGAGCGATAGCGATTTGTGGGGAAATTCGTCATTAAAAAAAAAAAAAATGACAGCGACAATTCTGCAACTGAGCAAATTTCAGTGTTTTTGAGTTGATTACATTATTGAATATTTTTTATTATAATTACATTATAATTTGTTATAATTATTTATACTTTTTTATTATATAAAAAAAATATTATTTTGTTTTTCAAACTTTATCATACCCGGGATGTCTTGTTTGGACAGATTTAAGCAGGTTATTCCTAAGAATTGCAGGCCTACAGTATAAAATGCCAAATTTCCATGCAAATAATTGTACCGCTTTTGGTACGTAATTCCAGACAGAATCATACCGCCAGGGAGGTTAAGGTCTTTTTCGTACATTAAGCCACATTAAGCCCCCCAAAAAACAATCTTAATGTCCCTAGTTTGCCTCCTGGGACACCAAATCGCTTGGATATGTTTTAAAGGTGAGATATTGGGGTGTGCAAAGTTTTAGGGCAATTGATTGAGGTTCAGGCACTTTTTTGCTCGTTAAGCTACATTAAGCTAATTTCAGTATTGTAAAATATAGCTTAATGTGAATAACTTTTATTGTGATTAACCAAATGAGCTGAAAATTTCAGAATATTTTGGCATGGTCAGAGTCTTCTATTGTTTGAAGTTTGGGGGAGATTGGTTAACATTTAAGGTCTTTTTTGTAAATTAAGCTACATTAAGCTCCCAAAAAAACAAGCTTAATGTCCCTAGTTTGCCTTCTGGGACACCAAATCACTTGAACCTTCTTGGATATGTTTGGAAGGTCGAGATCTTGGGGTGTGCAAATTTCCAGGGCAATTGATTGAGGTTCAGGCACTTTCTTGCTGGTTAAGCTACATTAAGCTAATTGCAGTTTTGTAAAATATTGCTTAATGTGAATAACTTTTATTGTGATTAACCAAATGAGCTGAAAATTTTAGAATATTTTGGCATGGTCAGAGTCTTCTATTGTTTGAAGTTTGGGGGAGATTGGTTAACATTTAAGGTCTTTTTCGTAAATTAAGCTACATTAAGCTCCCAAAAAAACAAGCTTAATGTCCCTAGTTTGCCTTCTGGGACACCAAATCACTTGAACCTTCTTGGATATGTTTGAAAGGTCGAGATCTTGAGGTGTGCAAAGTTTCAGGGCAATTGATTGAGGTTCAGGTACCTTTTTGCTCGTTAAGCTACATTAAGCTACATTAAGCCAATTTCAGTATTGTAAAATATAGCTTAATGTGAATAACTTTTGGTGTGATTAACCAAATGAGCTGACATTTTCAGAATATGTTGGCATGGATGTGGTCTTCTATTGTGTGAAATTTGGGGGAAATTGGTTAACATTTAAGGTATGTTTTGTACATTAAGCCACATTAAGCCCCCCAAAAAAACAATCTTAATGTCCCTAGTTTGCCTCCTGGGACACCAAATCGCTTGGATATGTTTTAAAGGTGAGATATTGGGGTGTGCAAAGTTTTAGGGCAATTGATTGAGGTTCAGGCACTTTTTTGCTCGTTAAGCTACATTAAGCTAATTTCAGTATTGTAAAATATAGCTTAATGTGAATAACTTTTATTGTGATTAACCAAATGAGCTGAAAATTTCAGAATATTTTGGCATGGTCAGAGTCTTCTATTGTTTGAAGTTTGGGGGAGATTGGTTAACATTTAAGGTCTTTTTTGTAAATTAAGCTACATTAAGCTCCCAAAAAAACAAGCTTAATGTCCCTAGTTTGCCTTCTGGGACACCAAATCACTTGAACCTTCTTGGATATGTTTGGAAGGTCGAGATCTTGGGGTGTGCAAATTTCCAGGGCAATTGATTGAGGTTCAGGCACTTTCTTGCTGGTTAAGCTACATTAAGCTAATTGCAGTTTTGTAAAATATTGCTTAATGTGAATAACTTTTATTGTGATTAACCAAATGAGCTGAAAATTTTAGAATATTTTGGCATGGTCAGAGTCTTCTATTGTTTGAAGTTTGGGGGAGATTGGTTAACATTTAAGGTCTTTTTCGTAAATTAAGCTACATTAAGCTCCCAAAAAAACAAGCTTAATGTCCCTAGTTTGCCTTCTGGGACACCAAATCACTTGAACCTTCTTGGATATGTTTGAAAGGTCGAGATCTTGAGGTGTGCAAAGTTTCAGGGCAATTGATTGAGGTTCAGGTACCTTTTTGCTCGTTAAGCTACATTAAGCTACATTAAGCCAATTTCAGTATTGTAAAATATAGCTTAATGTGAATAACTTTTGGTGTGATTAACCAAATGAGCTGACATTTTCAGAATATGTTGGCATGGATGTGGTCTTCTATTGTGTGAAATTTGGGGGAAATTGGTTAACATTTAAGGTATGTTTTGTACATTAAGCCACATTAAGCCCCCCAAAAAAACAATCTTAATGTCCCTAGTTTGCCTCCTGGGACACCAAATCGCTTGGATATGTTTTAAAGGTGAGATATTGGGGTGTGCAAAGTTTTAGGGCAATTGATTGAGGTTCAGGCACTTTTTTGCTCGTTAAGCTACATTAAGCTAATTTCAGTATTGTAAAATATAGCTTAATGTGAATAACTTTTATTGTGATTAACCAAATGAGCTGAAAATTTCAGAATATTTTGGCATGGTCAGAGTCTTCTATTGTTTGAAGTTTGGGGGAGATTGGTTAACATTTAAGGTCTTTTTTGTAAATTAAGCTACATTAAGCTCCCAAAAAAACAAGCTTAATGTCCCTAGTTTGCCTTCTGGGACACCAAATCACTTGAACCTTCTTGGATATGTTTGGAAGGTCGAGATCTTGGGGTGTGCAAATTTCCAGGGCAATTGATTGAGGTTCAGGCACTTTCTTGCTGGTTAAGCTACATTAAGCTAATTGCAGTTTTGTAAAATATTGCTTAATGTGAATAACTTTTATTGTGATTAACCAAATGAGCTGAAAATTTTAGAATATTTTGGCATGGTCAGAGTCTTCTATTGTTTGAAGTTTGGGGGAGATTGGTTAACATTTAAGGTCTTTTTCGTAAATTAAGCTACATTAAGCTCCCAAAAAAACAAGCTTAATGTCCCTAGTTTGCCTTCTGGGACACCAAATCACTTGAACCTTCTTGGATATGTTTGAAAGGTCGAGATCTTGAGGTGTGCAAAGTTTCAGGGCAATTGATTGAGGTTCAGGTACTTTTTTGCTTGTTAAGCTACATTAAGCCAATTTCAGTATTGTAAAATATAGCTTAATGTGAATAACTTTTGGTGTGATTAACCAAATGAGCTGACATTTTCAGAATATGTTGGCATATGTGCAAAGTTTCAGGGCAATTGATTGAGGTTTAGGCACTTTATTGCTCGTTAAGCTACATTAAGCTAATTTCACATTAAATGTTTTAGTATTGTAAAATATAGCTTAATGCGAATAACTTTTGGTGTGATTAACCAAATAAGCTGAAATTTTCAGAATATGTTAGCGTGGATAGGGTCTTCTACTGTGTGAAGTTTGGTGGAAACTGATTAACATTTAAGGTCTTTTTCGTACGTTAAGCCACATTAACCCAAAAAAACAAGCTTAATGTCCATAGTTTTCCTTGTGGGACCCTGAATCACACAAAACTTATTGGATAGGTTTGGGTAGTTAAGATCTTAGGCTGTGCAAAGTTTTAAGACAATTGATCAAGGTTTAGTTACATTATGGTACGTTAAGCTCTGTTTTTGCATTGTAAAATATAGCTTAATGTGAATAAATTTTGGTGTGATAAACCAAATGAGCTGAAATTTTCAGAATATGTTGGCATCGATAGAGCTTTCTACTGTGTGGAGTTTGGGGGAAATTGGTTAACATTTAAGGTTTTTTTCGTACGTTAAGCTACATTAAGCTCCCAAAAAAACAAGCTTAATGTCCCTAGTTTGCCTTGTGGGATACCAAATAGCACAAAACTTATAGGATATGTTTGAGTAGTTGAGATCTCAGGCTGTGCAAAGTTTCAGGGCAATTGATTGAGGTTTAGGCACTTTATTGCTCGTTAAGCTACATTAAGCCAATTTCACATTAAATGTTTTAGTATTGTAAAATATAGCTTAATGTGAATAACTTTTGGTGTGATTAACCAAATGAGCTGAAATTTTCAAAATATGTTACTATGGATAGAGTCTTCTATTGTGTGAAGTTTGAGAGAGATTGGTTAACATTTAAGGTCTTTTTCGTACGTTAAGCCACATTAAGCTCCCAAAAAAACAAGCTTAATGTTCATAGTTTGCCTTGTGGAACACCAAATCGCTTGAAACTTCTTGGATATGTTTGGAACGTCGATTTCTTGGGGTGTGCAAAGTTTCAGGGCAATTGATTGAGGTTTAGGCACTTTTTTGCTCGTTAAGCTACATTAAGCCATTTTCACATTAAATGTTTTAGTATGTCCCTCCTTTGTACTTACTTTTTTATTAGGAGCAGAGGAGCACCAACATTCTCATGTGTGACATTTGGAGGCTGATCATGACTGGGTCTACCGATGATGACCTATTTTGGCTTGTGTGCCCGCTTACTCTGCTGCATTGGACAGGGATGCTCGATCAAAGCACAAGGGGTGCAGAGCTCCACTTGATCTAACAAGAACACCCATAAATGGGGCTACTGGCAGGAGAGGAGCTGACAGGCAGTAATGGGAGAGAAGGAGAATAGATTTTATTCAGAATACAACAACATATCTTTACGCAATCAAAGAAAAGTACTTCTACAATAATCAATATACCTGTAGCTAAGATGTAATTGCTCATTTAATCCTGTCAATGTTCTCACAGTGTTCGCATTTCCTGTTATGAGGTGACCACACTTTGTCCCTGCCTCCAAACTCACGTCTACATTGTCACCTTTGTAATACATACATACTGAAGAAGACTACAAGCAAATTTATTGATGTACATTGCACAGATATGTTTTTGTGTTGCCACAACCAGAGCGTTGGCCCTGAGCAATATAGACTTTATACAGAAAAAAAGTTGCTGCAAAGAGGCTGGAGGAGGTCAAGAGCCCTGAAATGCAAAGGATAAAATAAGTGGAAAATTGTATAATATTAACAAGGGATAGAATTTGTTTGAAATGCACAGTGCTTTAGCAATTCCATTAGGTTTACATCTACTAAGATGCTGAACATAAGCATTTGTTTTCCATTTTCAGCTAAATGTGGCAATCAATGGGCTATGTCACCTTCTTAAGAGCTACAGAAAGCCAAGAGGAAAGCATTATAGTTATACAGTCTTTACCCAAGTGCCATTTGGTTTTACTTCATGAACCTCACAACAGAGGCCTACGTGTGGCAGGAGATTCATTAAAGTCCCAATCCAGCTTCTGTGAAGGCCCACAACCTATAGCCTGTGTAGTAGCAATTGTATAGTTTTCAACATTTCAAAAACATTTCCAGGGATCTTTTTTTCTGTGCATTCTGCAAGACATTGTAGTCCAAGAATATACTTCATACATTCATCAAAGTGAGTGTAGTTATACAGAAGACCTACCATTAGCCAATTGTGCAATTTTATTTTAAATAACAGTATATACCAGAGGATTTATCACAATAAGGAAAGAAACAAACCCAAGACGATATTGTTCATTAGTAAAATTATTTATGTAATTGTTTGGCTAAATACAACTTCTAGTTCGTACAGTCTATTTAAAGTGTAGCAACCCAACGCAGCTCTTGCTGAGAATACAATGATAAACACAAAATACACTGCAAACACATTTGGCATAAAATATTTACAAAACATGGTTTGACACTGACTTTTCTGCTGAGGACTGCAACAGCTATTGTGGCTGCAGATCAGTTGAAGGTTTTTGCAGGTGGTAAAAATTCTGTGTAACAAAACAAGTTAGCAGGCATTACAATGTGGTGAATTCTGAATTATGTAGAGCACTGCTAATAGGCACAATCCATGTACCCCACAAAATACTTCGCAATTACTATTAAAAGTTTCACAGATACCTATATACCTGAAAAATCATAAAAAAATATAAAAATAAGAATATGGGCACAGAGTTAAAACCAGCAACAATGTAGCCAAAACTAAGGTAGTATGTAATTTGCTGTGGTCAGCACTATTGTAATGAACAACACAATATACAGAGCAGAGTGGTCAGCACAATTTAATGTAAAACAATATATAGAATACAGTGGTCATAGATCAAAGTGCCCATTATACTGCTGATCAGGGGAGGAAAAATGCTTTAGGTCTGTGGTCAGCAGAAGCAATAAATGCCTATCAACGGTAGTCAAAAAAAAATTGTCCTTAGTGGTCAGTGGAAAGAAAAATGACTGCCATCTGTGGTCAGTGGGAGAAAAGAATGTACCCATTATTAGTAACCAGTGCTTTGGTGATCAGTTGGAAGAAAGATGTCTTTATTCTCAGTATGAAAAAGTAATTGGTGTTCTTTTTGGAGAAAAATGTTAGTCATTAATGCTTAGCAAGGATAAGAAATGAACACTGGTGCTCAATGGGGAGCAAGGAGGGGACTCTGGTGCACAACAATGGTGGGGGGGGGGGGGCATTGGTCCTCATGGGCAGGACAAATAGGAAACTGGTACTTAATGGGGGCACAATGAGGGTTTGGTGTTCAGTGGAAAAAGTGGGGGCATTGGTGCTCAGCAAGGGTATATAAGGGCACTGGTGTTCAGTGGAGAAATTGTTGCTCAGTGGGAGAACAGAGAGCAGTGGTTCTCAGTCGGTGGAATGGAGCAGTGGTGAGGGACTCATATTGGGCTCATGCTATCCTGTGGTATGGGCTGCTGGGGCACTCCCTCTGCTGTTGAAGATACTATAGCTTAGGTCCCCTGAGATGTTCCTGCTTGGCTCCTCTGCTGCTAGGCACCGCTGGTTGGAGCCATAGACTGATCACAAAAAAGTGAGCCAAACTATCAAGAACTAGAGACAGCACATTGAACACCTAATGAAATCTGTATGAATGAAGGAATCCTTCTACTTCTGGCTCTGTGTCCCAAAACCTGCCTGCCACTTTGGGGCATTAAAAGCTACTGAATCTGAGGTCTAATAAGTACTGGAAACAGAAGCTGAAAGCCCCAAATGTAAGAGTGTGGGTGGTTTGATACCTCGGTCAGGACCCTGGACATGTGAGATGTTTGGGGATTCCTGGTGCTAAGGCCACCTATGTCTAATGCAGTAATCTCGAAACACAGTCCGCAACACATTTATCAGATGACAACTGAGTAAAAAAACAGTGTTTTACAGCAAAGAGGAAAGTTGGCAAGTATGCAATTGTACTAAAGCTATATTATTAGTGGCAGATATTTTAATGCTATGAGGGGCCAACACTTGATGTTTTTATTTAGTCCTTTTACACAGTAGTTAAAATGTAAATTTTAAAGCAGAACTACATTTTTTATTTATTTTTTGCACACTCCTTGTAATTGTAAGTTAAAAATAGTAAATGCATGCATAACTACAAATCTGTGCTTTTTGTGGCTAAAGACAGGTACAACAGCAAGACCTAGAATGCTCTATGACCTCTAGATTGAGCTCTGCTGGCTCAGAGGTCATAGACTTGCTTTATCTCCTCTATTTTTGCATAAGAAGCAGAACACATCAATGTACAGAACAACAGTCCTGCCCTGTGTTCTCCCTTCTCCTGTCAACAAAGCAACAAGTGGCTAATAAAAAAAAGAGTACTTCTGTAATATGTGCCCAGTTATTGGCAAAAGGAAGTAAGCGACTTCTACAGAGAACTTTCTGTAAGGGGATAATTATATCCCTTTGCTCAGAAAGTAGAACTGCTTTTCCTCACCTTCCACTAATGCTGAAGAGTAGGGTTCAGTGTAATTTGCTGAAAGTTCGGGTTTGGGTTCGGAGTTCGGCTATGTAATGGCACTGCACAAAGTGTCATTTCTGAAAGGAAAAAAAGTCATTTAAAAGCGGCTTTGCGGCTTTAATGAATTGTCGGCTTCGGCAATTCAGAGAGGATTCATTCATTATAAAAGCGTGCGGGTGCCCCCAAATTCAATTACCGCGCCCTTCAGGTCTGGTATGGATATTAAGGGAAACTCAGCCGTCAATTTAAAAAAAAATGATGTGTGGTTTTCCCCCAAATATCCATACCAGACCCTTCAGGTCTGGTGTGGATTTTAAGGGAAACTCCACCCCAAATTTTAAAAAAAATGGCGTGGAGTTCCCCCAAAAATCCACACAGACCCTTATCCGAGCACGTTAACCTGGCCAGCCGCTGAAAAGAGGGGGGGACAGAGTGCGACCCCCCATCTCCTGAACCGTACCAGGCCACATGCCCTCAACATGGGGAGGATGTCCCCATGGGGAGGATGTCTGGGTATATATAAATATATATACACCCCTCACAGCCATTAATGTCTAAACTGCTGGCAACAAAAGTGAGTGCACCCCTAAGTAAAAAGGTCCAAACTGGGCCCAATTAGCCATTTTCCTTCCCCAGCGTCATGTGACTTGTTAATGTTACAAGGTCTCAGGTGTGAATGGGGAGCAGGTGTGTTAAATTTGGTGTTATCACTCTCACTCTTTCATATTGGTCACTGGAAGTTCAACATGGCACCTCATTGCAAGAAACTCTCTGAGGATCTAAAAAATTATTGTTGCTCTACATAAATATGGCATAGGCTATAAGAAGATTGCCAAGACCCTGAAACTGAAGATGGCCAAGATCATGCAGCGATAGGTTCCACTCAGAACAGGTCTCGCCATGGTCAACCAAAGAAGTTGAGTGCACATGCTCAGCATCACATCCAGAGGTTGTCTTTGGGAAATAGACGAATGAGTGCTGCCAGCAATGCTGCAGAGGTTGAAGGGGTGGAAAGTCAGTCTGAGTCAGCGTGTGTGTCGGAAACCAGGTGAGGTGCGTCTTGCCTACAGTCGAGCATGGTGGTGGGAGTGTCATGGTCTGGGGCTGCATGAGTGCTACCGGCACTGGGGAGCTACAGTTCATTGAGGGAACCATGAATGCCAACATGTGTACTGTGACATACTGAAGCAGAGCATTATCCACTCCCTGCGGAGACTGGACCACAGGGAGTATTCCAACATGATAATGACCCCAAACACACATCCAAGATGACCACTGCCTTGCTAAATAAGCATCTAAAGAGCATCTGTGGGGCATCCTTAAACAGAAGGTGGAGGAGCGCAAGGTCTTCAACATCCACCAGCTCCATAATGACATCATGGAGGAGTGAAAGAGGACTCCAATAGCAACCTGTGAAGCTCTAGTGAACTCCATGCCCAAGTGAGTTAAGGCAGTGATGGAAAATAGTGTGTTGATATATATATATATATATATATATATATACACACACAAATATTTTGCCTTCCATTTTTGTTTAAAACTGAATGAGTCGTTCTATGGTTCTACAAGGTAAAGCTTTACATATACTTTACTTCTCTATAGTAAACCCAAATCAACTGTTAGGCATGTATGTACCTCTTTAAGATTTGAATATGAAAGATACAATTGAAAGTCTCTAGTGAATGAAAACAAAGAAGGACAAAGAATGTGAATTTCTTATTCACCAAGCCGAGTAAAATGTCTGCAGGGGCCGCAATTTGCAGTAGAAACGGATACACAATTGCTTTTAGCTCCTAACATGATTTGTGGCATGTATATAATGTAGATGAAGCGGGCAAGCACATTTTCTCTTCCCAGAAACGAATCTGTTTCCACTTTCAATAGCTCGTAATAAAGACACGTTTGGAAATTCGTACAATTAAAGTGTATATTTCAGAACCTAATTAAATTATTGACACCCTGAGTAATAGACTTGCATGACAGTGTTTTGTTTCACTAAGATTATAAAATAACACAAATTCTTTTATCTATTTCTTTAGCTCTATTATTGCAGAGATAATGGAATTTACATTCTTAATTATTTCCACTGGTAGCTTGAACTTGCATTTGAATACATTTCATAATTGCCAATGCTTTTTTTTTCACACACTTCCATTGTAAAGATTTTCAGGCTATTTTTTATATTTAACTTTATATAATGTGAAATTGTTATTCTCTATTAGTTATGGGGTAAGTCTGTACAAGGCATTTGTTAGCACTCTAATAGAACACAACAATCTCTCTGGGGCGGAAAATCGTTATCTTCATTTAAATTTTTCTTTGGTAAAGGATCACACAATGTAGCATATGACTACTGTGAAAAAAAAAAAAAAAAGAAAAAACACAAAACCTAGAGGCACATGAAAGTCAAGATAGATTTAAAGTACAGTGCAGAATTCTAACTCAGTTTTCCACACTTATTCTGCTTATTTATGGATTCTTTTTTTACTTGAACACATCCCTTTTATTTTGATGACGCATTAATTTCTTTCCATCCAATTACCCTTTGATGAGCAGTATTGACTAGTACATCCTAAAACTACAAGGATGCGTTTTTTTTTTAAAAAGACACATTTTTCAAAAGTGTTTCATGTTGTACGTGGAGCTAATTTTACAGTAAATCTTTTTCTGCTCACAATTCCTATACTGCACCAGACTTTGGGAAGATTGTAACTTTATTGGGTGAACATCCATATTATGAAAGGAAATGCATAAAATGCTTTATAGTGTACACTGCGGGAATCAGAAGTTGTTTTGGAAGTAGGCTGGATAAGGGGACAAATGAAGGCGTGAGTGTTGATGTCAAGAGAGGCCAGGATAGGCAGTTTTCAGCCACACACTGCGCTTGATGTCTGCCTGTCTTTAAAGTCCAACAAAGTTACATTAGGAAGCTACTGGTATAATGAATTAATTATTATTATTGTACAGGCAGTGTTGGGTACCTGAAGTCCACCAGAGAAAATGAGAGTGATGGTCCAACTACTAGTAGCACCATTGTAGAAAATGGATGTACTGTAGCTTATCGTATGTGGCCATGATTTAACAGAAACCGCTAATTTGTACCATAGAAAAGATGAACACATTTAAAGCAGAGGTAAACCCACCAATAAAACAGTTTCATTTCCTGCATATGCCGGAAATGTAACACTACCATTGGTTGTGCTTTCAACCAAACTTTCAAGCCATCCAATGGCTGGTGTCTAAACTGATCACATGTGCAGCATCATGGCAGCATCAAGCCACACTTATTTACAGCAGGCTTTAGCCATCAGAGGACACTGACCTGAAAAACACAACTTTTTTTAATTTTTAATGCTACATTGTAAATGGAGACTTAATAACTAGTGACATATTTTCAGTTAGCCATATTGAAAGGCTGTTGTTTTCATTCAGGCAGGAGCTGACCTACAGACTCGCAATGAGGAGAGGAGCGATAAGGCACAAACACTGTAGAGTAAAATAGTAATATATACAGTATACAGCCATGGCTAAAAGTTTTGAGAATGACACAAATATTCATTTTCACAAAGGCTGCTCAGTTTTTATGATGGCAATTTGGATATACTCCAGAATGTTATGAAGAGTGATCAGATGTATTCCAATTAATTGCAAAGACACTCTTTGCCAAACAAATTAACTTAATCCCATACAAAAACATTTCCCCTGCATTTGTGAAGAAGGTTTCAGGGCGCCCAAGAAAATCCAGAAAGAGCCATGATCTTCATCTACAGTTGATTCACCTGTGGAATCGGGGCACCACCAGAAGCCACTGATATTCTTCATAGGTTACAGGGATTGGACTGCTGAGGACTGGAGTAAAGTCGTTTTCTCTGATGAACAGTAAAGCATCCTGAGACTCACTTACAATTTTGCCTAAGAACACAGACATGAATAAAGAATTCCAGATAACAAGGATAAGAAATAGATACAATGGATACAGCAATAGCTGTATTGCATTTCCTGTGGGTGATAATAGTGGACCATGCCTGCCCAGATAGCAACAATAACTTGCCACAAATTTGTGGCAGTGTTGAATTGTAAGGCTGCATACACACGCCAAGGAAAACGGTCATGTGTATGCTTTTCATCGAGAAAACTGTCAAGGAACTCGACGAGGAAAAAAGAGAGCAAGTTCTCTTTTTCCTCAACGGGAGTCTCAATTTTCCTCGTCGCGTTCCTCGTCGGGCTGGTTTTCGGTGAGAAACTCGAGCGTGTGTATGCTTAGAAACACGCGCACCTTCGGAAAAAAGTAGCGTTTGTAATGGAAATGGCACATTTGTCACGCTGTAACAGACTGAAAAGTAAAAATGTCTCTTACCAAACTTTTACCTAACACGCAGTAACATGAGTAACATTAGCAAAAGCAGCCCCAAGGGTTGTGCCAGTGGAACCAAACTTCCCCTGCTGTTGTATGTGTTGAAGTCCTCACGTTTGAGAACGAGGAGATTTGATCTTGACTGTGTGTACGCAAAGATAGCTTGTCAAGTTTCTCGACAAGCCTAACAAGGAACTCGTCGAGGAAAACGATGTGTCTTTTCCGACGAGTTCCTTGGTCGTGTGTACGAGGCCTAAGTCTGTTAACTTGCTGCACATTTTCACTGGCAAGTTGTACACTTGCCAAGCACTTGAAGCACAAGTTTTAGTTGCCACTTTTCCAATTTATAGCAAATTCTAGCAAGAGCAAAGTTACAGTGGTGAGTCAACAGCAAGAGATCTGCTAGTCTATAGCATGAAAATCCAGCCACAATCCCCCTGTCCCTGTTAGTGTAACTGTATTCTGTTAATACAATACCTACCATTTGAAATTTCTGTGTTTTGACATTTTGTCTTAGGCAGTGCACGACCTATCATTGCACACTTTAAGAGTCTCTACTGTATTCTACCCTGCTTATACCTTTGTACTTTGAGACTGTCGAACTGCTGTATTTGATAACTGTCAATAAAAATTATTTGAAAGAAAATTCAGCCACAATGACCCCCTGTGGTGGAATGACTATTGCACAACAGAACTGCGCCAGAACTTGTGGCAGACTTGTAGAATACAGATATACCGCGCTTTTAAGTACACAATAGGGTTTATTTACTAACGCTGGAAATCGCAATATCAGGCTCACTTCTGCATAGAAACCAATGAGCTTCTAACTTAAGCTTGTTCAATTAAGTCTGGTAATAAAACCTGGGAGCTCATTGGTTTCTGTGCAGAATTGAGCCTTATATTGCGCTTTCCAGCTTTAGTAAATAAACCCCATTGTGTACTTAAAAGTGGGGTATGCCTGTAATGCAGACTTGCTGCAATTGTGCAATAAACTTGTGAAGTATGGCAAGTCTACCAATACCTTTGCAAGTCATTTTCAAACTTGCAGCACAATTGCTTGCTATCTGGGATGGTACAAAAATAATGGTACAGAGCAACCTCTCCCAACCATCAAAGAACAGCTTTGTGACGAACAACGTCTTTTCCAGAACGATGGAGCACCTTGCCAGAAGAAAAAAGTAATAACTAAGTGGCTTACATTTTGGGTCCATGGCTAGGAAACTCCCTAGACCTTATTCCAATGAAGAACTTGTGGTCAATCCTCAAGAAGCGGGTCAACAAAAAAACCCCACAAATTGTGACAAACTCCCATCATTGATTATGCTAGAATGGGCTGCCATCAGTAAGGATGTAGCCCAGAAGTTGTTTGAAAGCATGCCAAGGTGAATTGCAGAGGTCTTGAAAAAGAAGGGTAATTTCAATGTCATTTTCAATAAAAAGCCATAGTAACATCTGACAAAAAGATCTAAAAACACTGGAGCAGCAGACTTTGTAAAAAACTAATATTTGTGTAATTCTCAAAACTTTTGGCCATAGCTGTATATAAATATGTATATAGTTCCACATGTGCATTCCTGGAACACTCCAGCTGTGCTGGAATGACTAAGTTCTATATGCATGCACATGTTGACGTAATTCCCTGACCGGCCAATCACGAAGCCAAAAATTCGGATATAGCTGGGAAGAAGATGTTAGTGGCCAGGGAGGGCTTCTTACCTATGAGCACTTTAAAATGAAAAAGCGTCCAGCTATAACTGCTTTACCACCAATCTTGGCAAAACCACAGCCCAGTTTGTATTACATTTCAGCAAGCCCCAGCATGATCATGCAGCACTGTGTTGGCTGTACATAATACACAGCGGGATAACCCTGCAGAAACCTGCACCTCTACTGCAACCTGCTACCTTACATTTGGTGCACACACTGCAGGGTAAAATAGAATACAGCTTGGAGCCTGAGCACAGACAAGCAATCAATATGGCTCTTAAATTTTACTGATGTATGTTATTTCTCTGTCATTTAGAGATACAGACAAAAAACCTCTGTGCACATCTCTAAGACAATAATTCAAATGCTTTTCTATTTGTGCAGAGGTCAGCATAGGAGTAACAGACATTTAGATAAATTCCTAAGAAAATTGCTACAGTCACTTTTTGTCATTTTTAGCCTGCCTTTGGGGAACTAATAAAACATTTAAGAAGTTAAGGGTTTATCCAAGATTTATTCAAACACAACATTAAAACAAAAACGCTTCCATTGTACGATAAAGCAAAAATGCAGGTGCAATATTATTTTTAGCAGTGTAGTCTGGAACAAGGTTGAAGCACAACTTTGATAAATTTTCCCCATGGCGGTCTATTCTGGCTGCTCATAGATTTTTGGATGCTAAAATGTCATTTTGTACTTTTAGCCTGCTGGATGCAATGATGCATAATGCAATTTAAATCTTTATCTAATGCACTCACACTATACTCGGGAGACTGAAGTGTTTTACAAATCAAATAATATTTTTGTTTTGTTTTCCCAAAGGTGGAGAAGATAATGTAAAGCTGGCAAAAGAAATTAGCATTAAATCTATCGAATGGCAACAATAATAAATAAATATGTAAATCCACCATATGCACAAATATATAGATAGAGAGATGCTGTAAAGACAGAAAAACGGACTGACTGTTTTACAGTGGTATAGTATACAGTGTATAATAAACTGAAAATGAATAACACAAAATCTTAAAATCACCCTAGAGGGACTTACTTAACCTCCCTGGCGGTATGATTCTTTCAGATTTTAGGTGCTTAAAGCGGTACCATTATTTGCAAGGGAATTTGGCGTTTTATACTGTAGGCCTGTAATTCTTAGGAATAACTCACTGAAATCTATCCAAACAAGAGTCTAATAGGCATCCCGGGTATGATTTTTTATTTTTTTTATTAAAAATTATAATATAATAAATAATTATAAAAGATTATAACAAATAATAATATAATTATAGTAAAAATTATTCAATAATGTAATCAAATCAAAATCACTGAAATTTGCTCAGTTGTAGAATTTTTGCTGTCATTATTTTTTTTTTTTTATGACGAATTTCCCCATAAATCGCTATCGCTAAATTCTGCAAGTGATTCTGATTTATTATCGCTGTTTTTTAGCTGATCTAAAACAATTTTTTGCCATAAAGGGACACTTTTGGTTGCTATGGGCAATCTACAGTTTGCAGGCAGAAAGAACAGTTTTTATTATATAAAAGGACATGCAGGGCACTGGGCAGACCACTAGGGACAAGGGGGTGTGTATTTTTTACATACAGTACTGTAATCTATAAGATTACAGTGTACTATATGTATAGTGTTTGTTTACTTTTTTGAATTTGGCGCCGTTCCCCCCCCTACGTCGCGACGCTCGCAGGGAAGGGAATCGACGGTACACACAGCATCAGGCGGACATCCGGCCGCCGTGTACTGCGGAGATTCATCGCTGGATCGCAGAGAAAAGGTAAGTAAACTTTTTTCTGCATCCAGCGAGGCAAGTCCGTGTGTGGCACGGGGTTACCGATCTTAGCTTAAAAATCTCACCCCGTGCCACACACAGGAAGACCGCCAGGGAGGTTAAGAACACTCACAGGAACATGCTGTTGGATAGCAGACCCAGGAGAAAACAATGATGTAAAGCTGGCTATACTTATGCAATTTTCTTTCCTTCAACCACAGGTTGAAGGAAAGAAAATAGTTTGATCCCCCATCTACACAGTCAGTGTGGATGGGCAATCTCTCCCGTTGCACTATTGTATTCTGACAGCCGGAGGTTCCCCCACTGTTAGAACACAATGGTCACTGCCAGCAGCTATTGCCACCAGCAGTAATCAAAGTTATACTGAAGTCAATTGATAGATAAACTTCAGTACAACCAGCCTGCCAATGGATGGATTAAAATTTGGCTGAACCAGTCAAATTTCAATCCGTCTATGGCCGGCTTAACTACAAAGAAATGTACTGCACTGATGGGCACAGTTAAGGCGGTACTGGTGGGCATCGATAAAGCGGCACTGGTGGGCACTAATAGGCGGCACTGGTGGGCACTAGTGGG
The DNA here is from genome assembly GCA_029574335.1 of Rana kukunoris. NCBI lineage: Eukaryota > Metazoa > Chordata > Amphibia > Anura > Ranidae > Rana > Rana kukunoris. Next base: position 257,096,361 of record CM056053.1, on the reverse strand, counting down.
CACTGATAGGTACTGATTGGCATCACTGGTGGGCATTGATAGGTGGCACGTGTGGGCATTGATAGGTGGCACTGTGGGCATTGATAGGTGGCACTGTGGGCACTGGCAGGTAGCAATTGGCAGTGGGCACTGGCAGGCACTAGCAGCTGGCACTGATGAGGCACATCTGCCTCCTTCTTTCAGGACCGATGTCCCTTGTGCACGAGCTGATGATCAGGTTTTTTTCCTCCTCACCCTATCAGCGCCAGGAGAAAAAAAACGATTGCCGATTCTTTATTTACATCACGTCGGGAACGGCCCCATACTCGGATCGATGATCACCCAAGTCTCAGTGATTTGGGTGATCACAGCCAGCGCCGCGCACGAAGGGGAGGACATCTATTGAAAGCCTCCTGAATTTTCAGGTTCGCACTGTAGCCGTTATTTGGCTATAGCGCGGGCCTCAAGTAGTTAAGCATATGCATGCTATGTGATGTGTTATAGGAATATACAGTATTAGCCCTCAAAGGGATCTCAGTACTCCCACTGAAAATGCATTTATCCGCTTTGCTGTCATAAAGAACAGTGCCAGATTTGTTCAAACATTATCCAGGGTCAACTTGTATGGCACTCATGGTTTATCAAAGGGAGGAATGCAGACAACAGGGTAGATATATTAAATAGGCTGGTCACAGTTTGCAAGGGAAGTTTCCCCAAAGTTTAGTGAATGAGGTGAAATTTCACTTTGCAAAGAATACCAAATCAATTGCAAGGCCAATAGAAAAAACAGCATATCGTATTTACCGGCGTATAAGACGACTGGGCAACGAGCCCCCTACTTTTCAAGCAAAAATCTTGGTTTTGGGATATACTCCTCGTATAAGATGACCTCCTTTCTACTAGTCTGTCTGGAAGCTGAGGGGTAGCCAGAACAACCGCTGACAGGAACGACTGCTGACGGAAACTGATTTTTTTCAGCTTTTTTAAAATCTCACTGTGCCATTACATTACATTACATGCTTCACTGTGCCATTACATTACATGCCTCACTGTGCCATTGCCTGCCTCACTGTGCCATTGCCTACCTCATTGTGCCATTCAATTACATGTCTCACTGTGCCATTGCCTACCTCATTGTGCCATTACATTACATGCCTCACTGTGACATTGCCTACCTTACTGTGCCCTTGCCTACCTCACTGTGCCATTGCCGCCGGTGTCCCGCGATTGGTCACCAGAGCTGAAGAACGGGGAGAGGTGTGTTTAAACAAACCTTCCCCGTTCCTCATTGTGGCAGTGTCAGTGATTGTCTCTTCCCTGATATAGGGAAAGACGATCACTGACGTCACACGTCCAGCCCCGCCCCACTACAGTTAGAAACACACACGAGGTCACACTTAACCCCTACAGTGCCCCCTAGTGGTTAACTCCTAAACTGCAATTGTCATTTTCAGAGTAAACAATGCATTTTTATAGCACTTTCGGCTGTGAAAATGACAATGGTCCCAAAAATGTGTCAAAAATGTCCGATGTGTCCGCCATAATGTCGCAGTCATGAAAAAAAATGCTGATCGCCGCCATTAGTAGGAAAAAAAATGCAATAAAACTATATCCTATTTTGTAAACGCTATACATTTTGCGCAAACCAATCGATAAACGCTTATTGCAATTTTTTTTTACCAAAAATAGGTAGAAGAATATGTATCTAACTGAGGAAAAAATACATTTTTTATATATCTTTTTTGGGGATATTTATTATAGCAAAAAGTAAAAAATATTGATTTTTTTTCAAAATTGTCGCTCTATTTTTGTTTATAGCGCAAAAAATAAAAACTGCAGAGGTGATCAAATACCACCAAAAGAAAGCTCTATTTGTGGGAAAAAAAGGACGCCCATTTTGTTTGGGAGCCACGTCGCACGACCCCGCAATTGTCAGTTAAAGCGACGCAGTGCCGAATCGCAAAAAGGGGCAAGGTCCTTAACCTGCATAATGGTACGGGTCTTAAGTGGTTAAAAGAATACCCAATCACATGCAAGGGGAAATTTTTTTTTTTTTTTTGCACATGATTGGATGATGGATTTCAGCAAATCTTCACCTCAATCTGGGGAAAATTACCTTACAAAGCGCAACTTCACTTGCAAAATGAACAGTCCATTTGCCTTTAGAAAATGTAAATCCTGGTGCCTATGCAGTGTTGGCTACAGTTTCTCACCTTGCGACTTGCTACAAAGTTATAATGCTGCAGTTTTGATCTCTGGGGGATAGGATACTGGGGAAGTGCTTTCTCTTGCTTGAAAGGGCCAGAGGACACCATCTTAGCCTAGGAATATTCACTAGACTGGAGGTAATTAAAATGATACCATATATAATTGTATTTTCTGCACACATGTCCTGCTGTATATTGTGACAGATCAGGAACTTATTCATAGATATTTGTAAATTTAAGGAAAGGTCCACTTTAATCAGTGGCATACACTGATTATTCCTGTCAATAGGAAGGTCTCATATGATCTTACCATAATGAACCACAGGTATTGACTTTGGTCTATAGAAAGCCGTGCATACTTATCATGGGTGTTGTACCTCAGATCCCAAAATCACAAACCAGAGATTGGAGTCATCTTCTTCATCCTTTGTGATATTGTCAATGATCACAGAAGAAAAAATGATGTGTAGTCATGTATATCAACCAATTAAATGTTAATTTTTAGCTTTTGGGGTCCTCAGGAGAGCTAACACTGCTTAATCAGTGGGGTTGCTGTTTATTAATTCCCTTCCATATTGCTCGCTGTTTTTTCATAAAGGACTATAGACAAAAATGAAATCAATCGAGATGAGTAGCTATTTTAAATATTGTGATTATCATTTTAACATTAACATGAGCATCCTTGTGTTCAACAGTGCTAAAGTATTATTTAAATATTTTAAACTTTTACTAACTTGACATGTATTGAAAACATTAATAATAATTTGAATAACTGTAATTAGTTAAAAACCAAAGTTAGAATATAAAAAGAATCTACAAAAAAAAAAAAAAACATAATTGGAAAGATAAAATGTTTTTTTCCTGAGGATTTTTCATATTAAGTGATATGGCAGGGGACATTGGGGATTCATTACTGTGCAATGGCTGGATGTGAGCCCAAGATAAATGGCACTGCAAGGTAGGTAATGAGATATCATGCTTTAATGAAACAAACCCACAGGACTTGGGCCTTTTGTGCTAAACAGGCTCCCGCCAAAGGACACCTATTGCTTATTTTAGTCATTCCACAGTGTGCTCCAATGCCAGGAGGGCTCTTATGGCAAAGGAATACTTATCACTGTAAATATACCTCAAGATTTATAATGCAATTACTTTTAGGCCAACAATTACTAGTCATCATCAAGGGAAATATTTTTGGTCTTTTACTTAAGCAGATACTTCCAGTAATGACTTTTCTGTAATGGTACTGATTACAGATGAGGTACACCAGCTAAATGAAAAGCACATCTCCTACTTTCAAATGCATTATGTTACCTGTATTGGCGTGTAACATTTTCTGCAAAAAAATAATAAAAAAAATAGATTTTGGGCCATTGCAGCATTTTTTTCATTTATTCATTATGTTAAGGTTTTCCACGTTGTAGCATGAGTTGAGCTAAGCCTGCCTTAAAGGATTAGTTCACCTTTGTAAAAACAATAGGGTATGCATCAAATAAATCCCAGTAGCTACTGAGTTCAGCAGGTTTAGGCTAGAGGGTAGGGAGCCAGGGCACAGGTCTCTAAATGGGGGTGCCCCCATGATGGTGCCTGCCCCTGTGATGATTGGGGATAGTATCCAAGGGCTAGTTTGTCTAACAACAGGATAAGGAGTCTGTTGGACGGACTACAGTGGCAGTATAAATGGCCTCTATGTATGGCAGGTAAGTTCACGAAGAAATTTAAAAGCTCTGTAGTTTACTGTTACCTACTGAAGCTTGTTGACTGCTTACTTTTAACATATTCTTGAAATCTATCTTCTTTTATACAAAGGTATATTGACCAGTCAATTTGGGAAAAATGTTGAGACAGCAAGAAGAACAGTATAAAGACTTAAAGTAAGTTTGTCTTAAAGACTAAAACCCAAATGTACCTCCCATCTTGTGCTAGGCATCCTCTGATAATTAAACTTACTGACTTCCAGCTTCATTGATTCCAATTGCTATTCATTTAAACTCCTGGTACTTCTGGTTATATAGGACATGCTCCATGCCCCCAACAACACAACAACACAATACTCAGGCCTGAGTGTAACAAAGCTCAGCATTGTCGAAAACATAGCTCACTGTTACCAAAATTACTGGGACATGGGGGCAATAATAGGATCAATTTTGATGGGGACATATGATAGGCCCGGAGAATGACTTATGCCCCATACACACGATTGGAATTTCCGATGCAAAAAGTCCAATGGACTTTTACCATCGAATTTTCCGATCGTGTGTTGCCCCATCTGAGTTTTTTCATCAGAAATTCCGATGAATTCCATCATAGTTTAGACGTAGAACATGTTCTATATTTTTCCAAAGGAATTCCGATGTGATTTGGCCGGGCAAAAGCCTGATCGTGTGTACGCGGAATTAGAGTGGATTAATTGGCAGATTTGTTTTTCTTCATGACAAAGTATTTCTTAATACACCTATTAGGGTAATTCAGTAGATCTTTACTAAACATGTTTCTCAGCCAAAATACATACCGTATTTATCGGCGTATACCGTGCACTTTTTTCCCCTTAAAATAAGGGGAAAATTGTGGATGCGCGATATACGCCGATACCAGCTTCCCGCGCTCAGTTTGAACTGAGCTGCCGACATATACCGAGTGCAGTACACTCGGGTACATTCGACCAGGCTCGGCTTCGCTCGTAGTCACGCTCTGTGACGTTTATGCGCGAGAAGCCGAGCGTGGCCGAGCGTGCCCGAGTGTACTGCGCTCGGTATATGTCGGCGGAGGCTTCAAACTGAGCGCCGGAAGAGGGGATTCGACTCGGACAGCGCTGGAGAAGCCGGGAGGACACCACCGAGGCCGCAGACGGACGCCGGACTGGACGATGGACGCTGGGTAAGACACCAAAACTGTAATAAAATGTTATAACATTTTTTTTTACAGGAATTTCGGGGCTACTTTAGGAGTCCGCGCTATACGCGGGAGTGCGCAATACCCCGATAAATACGGTAGTTTGCAAGAAAATACAAAACATCAATAGATGTTTCAAGTTTACAACAGGAAATTAAATGCTTGAACATTAAGGGCAGCCCAAAACAGTGATCAAGAAATTGTGTCAACATTGCCAGGGCTAATCACCCAATGGAATAACGTGGCACACATATGTTTAAAAAAACATTGGGGTTGCATGTCATCTCCCACAGAGATATTTCAATGTGCTGTTAAATCTCTGTGCATCCTGACTGATCCAATTCTCTACGCAATGAGATACAGTATCAGGGAAAAAATATGTTGGACAAGCTCTGTGACTGATAACAAGCATTTTATTTGGTAGAAAGCATCAATAATTTCCCCCAAGGGCTTACAAAGTGGACAGATCCTTTCTGAAGACTTGAATTGCGTGTGGAATCTGGGATACAATGTTTATGGCCATGCCATTGACCTATTTTTCTACACTATAAAATGTGCATTTAAATTCAGAGAGTACATTATCAGAAAATGTCAAAAATGATCACTCAGCTAACCTGCATTTTTATGGCAGGTGGCAGAGGGTGTTCCTCAGGATAGCACTGTATGCCCCTCAACTATAGCTAGATCACATGAAATATTAACTGAAATGCAGCTCAGTTAATATTGTGTTTTGATTATATATCAACAGACTGCAGTCACTGGAAAACTGGGGTTTGCATTAAAGGAAATAAGTAGTAAAATGAAGTTACAGTACATCAGGTGGTCACAGCTTTGTATTGCATGCTATGAGCAGCATATTTAGAGTAAGTCTTGTGACTACCTATTTATTTGATACAAAATATCTGATAAGTATTCAAGATTGTAATAAACAAATCATGTACTGTAAGTTCATTTTTATGTTAATATTCGCTCTTGACATGGTGTTCCCTCATTTAAAGTCCCACAAACCCTTCTCTCCTATCTACCAAATTAGGGATGGAGGTCGCCATGTGTTTTATTAGTGTGTGTGTCAGGTTACATCCATTTACTGTATATTAAAAGAATTAAGTGCATTACTTCATTAAAAACATCAGAAGTTTTTATATTTGCCACATAAATATTGGTAGTATGCAGTAACATACTTTGTTGCCCTAATTTTTTTTTACTTATAAATCAATTAAGCTAAGTGCAAAATGATAAGCCAAACAGTGACTGCATCCTATCAGATGCAGTCACTGCTGTGCTTTTTAGGCCGGTGTCTGATTGCAATAGATGCCAGAATACATAAGATTATACTGACTTTCTTTAGTTCAACTTGTAAAGTATGGATAAAGAGTATAAAAGTTAGAACTTTTGCTCTCCAATCTTTAATACTAGATGCTATCATGTTATCAAAACCATTGTGGGAAAAAAAGATTGAAAATACTCTTATGCCGCTTACACACAATGAGAATTTCCGATTAAAAAAGTCTGATGGACTTTTTTAATCAGAAATTCCGATCGTGTGTGGGCCCCATCATACTTTTTTTCCATTGGTGTTTAGAAATAGAACACGTTTTATTTTTTTCCGTCTCCGACGCAGAAAAAACCCACGCATGTTTAGAATCAAGTCAACGCATGCTCGGAAGCATTGAACTTTATTTTTCTTGGCTCATAGTGTTTTACGTCCCCACATTTTGGACAGTCAGAATTTAGTCTGACAGTGTGTATGCAAGACTGATGGAAGTCAGCTTCATCGGAATTCCGACGGAAATTTCAATTGGAAATTCCAATTGTGTGTACGCTGCATTAGTTGCCTTAAATAAATCAGTACATTGAAGGAAGCCTTTTAAAAGCAGGCCCCATTTTATTTGAGCCTGTTTATTAAGTGAGCTGAAGGAGCTGATTAAATGAATTGCTAGTGAATACTTTTTTTAAACAAGTAGGTCTTCCTTCCAGTGTCCTCCTTATACAGGTGCACAAGTATAGTGAATCCCTTCAGAATGTGAGATGCATCACATGTGTGCTCCTCCACCTAATACCATATAAAAAGGATTACTAGTTCCTGATCCTGCAATGGCACTACTTAACTTAAAACCAGACTCTATTTCACATACTCAATTCAAATTGCTGGTGCAACTCTTCACAACAGCCAAACAGACACTAGAAAAATATTGGAAATCACCTAAATTGGTCTTACATGAAGCTATAGCTAAGATGAATTATACCATGACCCAAGCCAAGATGGCTGCTATTGAAGTGGACATGATCCCCAAGTTTGAGAGGATGTGGCAGCCCTGGATTGCATATATTATGCCAACCTTGGACAATAGAGTACTGCTGCCATGGTAGCTGAATCAGTGTGTTATATAAGCCAGTGTTCAACATCACTTGGATTGGAGCGGTGGCTCTTGGCTCAACCATGCAGACCCCCCTAAGCCCCCTTTCACATTTGTACGACTGTAAGCGCGATTTTACCGCAATTTCACAGGCACGATTTTACCGCGATTTTGCCGCGATTCGCAGCCGCGATTTCAATGAATGCCTGTGTAAGTGGCATCAAAATCGGACCAAAGTAGTGCAAGGACTACTTTGAAGTAGGCACAACTTAAAGTCATGCCAGTATGAATGGTAGTCATTGAAAATGATGGAGAATGACTTGTCATACGATTTCGCAGTCCAAAATCGTGGGACAAGTCGTATAAGTGTGAAAGGGGACTTATGGTTCCAGTACTCTCCTTTTTCTCCATTTTATTTTCTTATAGTTATTGTTATTAGATAATTTTTTCATTTTTCTCTGTTATTTGCTATTTCACTGTTATGATTTTGAAGCTCCCTTTGTATTGTTAATAACTCTGCTTCACAGAGGACAATATATATGTCAACAGATACTAATACCTACATAGAACCTCTAGACTTAATAATCTTAATGTCATTAGTGACTAAATAGTATACCATACTTTGTCCACAAATATTTACTTTGTGTATTTACATATTGGAATAAGTATATTTGAGCTTCTCTATTTTCAATGTATTTAATGTATTCCCTGTAATGTGTACACCTTTGTACTCAATAAAATATTTTTGACAAGGAAAAAAAAAAAGGATTACTGGAAAGATTTGACATTCTACACCAGAGAAGTTAAATATTGCTTGATATTGATCCCATCAGACACTATATTACAATATCAAGTGTCCTATAAAACGCTATGGGGGGGGGGGGGATTTAATAAAGCCTGGTACACATCAACAGTATTTTTTTTTTCATTTAACCCAAAAAACAGAAGAGCTCACATGTTAGTACCGTACAGCAATCTCCCCTTCTGCGCTATTGTGTTCTGACAGGAGGGTTCCGGGGAGCCGGATGTGTCCTCCCCACGCCAGTACACATCGGCCAACGGTGATAGGGTGCTGATGCATGCAGGCGATGTGTCTCGCATTCTGACATCCAGTACTTTGGAAGGAAGACCTGCCTGTTTATTGTGGATGTGGTTTTAAATTGTGTGGACGTTATCTCTTTTTGAGTTTTATCATGCATTTTTGATTTATTTCAATATATAATTTGTTGAATTATCATTTGGTACTATCACAGCACTTTCTATATTATGTGGTGATTTTAGCCAAAGATATCTATCGGCGTGATGGCAGCTTGTGTTTATTTCACCCATTAGCGTGGTTTCATATTTTTCCTTTGAATACAGTTTTAAAAGTTCACACACCTGTAGTTAGCAATGTTGCCTTTGTAACACAAGTGAAGCTGCTTTGTAAAACAATCAAAGCCGCAACTTAGGAACAGTAAAGGTTGTTCACATAGTAAAGGGAATGTTCACTTTGCTAAATGTGCGCTCACCTTACCAAGTGAACAATAAATAAATAAGCCCGATTGACTGTGAATACCCAAACATGTGCAAGGGAAGTTAAAAAGTCATGGGAACTTTTGCTAGCCCTTGATTAAAATGTATACAGCTTCAGCATATTTAATCAGCTCAGTGATTATTTACCGTTCTAGTAAAATAAACTCACTTTCTATTTATTCCTAGCTAGATAAGAAAAAAAACAAATGCAGGTAATTGTTTTTCATATACTGTATAGCGATAAATTGTTATTTTTTTTCTGAACAAGAAAAGCGTTTTTTTTTCCTATTTATCCACATAACTCATAAAGCGATACACGTTTACTGTATTGAAACATGCAGTCTCCTGAATGGCACAAATGAAAATGTTCAGATTCCACTGAAAATTGTTAACTTCTTTTCATCTAACCACAAATTAAATTTGTTTTAAAACCGCTTGATTTAATGTTTATGTTGTTTTAAAAGAAAAACACTACAGTATAAAAGCATTTTTCTTACGTTTTCTGAGCCCAATAAATGGATACGGTATCATTGTTCAAGTACAATTACACCTGTCACTTGCTCAAAATAATGGGTCTATTTATATCAAACACGGCATGTCACGTTGTATTTTGAGTGATTTAAACCCAACATAAAACTTGTAGCAATGGAGGTGACATCATGAAGGACAAATACTTAGATTGATTTAGTGATGGTGCAACCTTGCCAGCAGAGTTGAGTAAAGTTTAGTTTTTTTTAAGCAATTCTGCGTTCAATACTGTATTTAAGATACAGAGGGGAAATATTGGCATGAAAGCATTCAGATGTTATCTTGATAAAAGGGGGGGAGGTTTTGGGACTTTAAATGAGATGTGTTTTTAGCAGTATGCGATTAAATATATATCTATGGAATATAAAAAATGTTTCCATAATAGCCAGGCTCAAAGTTACCAACCAAAAAAGCACTAAACCAAATAAATCTGTCTAGCTGTATGCATTTAAAAACAGAGGTTTAGTTGCATGTATTTGCAAATACCTGTAGTAAGCTGCAGCGCCAACGTCAAGGCACCCCTATATGCTGCAGTCCTAACTATGAATTTAAAAGGCTCCTAAAAAGGAGCACAGGCGTGCTAATCAATAGATAGGGGGCAGGTGATCTCATAAGCCCACCCCTACCTATAGTTTGTCTGGCAAAAAAGAGCACTGGAAAAACAAAAGAAATGCAGGAGAGGAACCAAACATGCCTACCAAACCAAAACACCACCAAACTAAGGGCGGACCACATCAAACTGGGTCAGCTAGTCAAAAATGACAATGCATAATTAACTGCCGCTGGTAGATCTGTGGAGGCACTTTATTCCACTCCTGAAACGCATCTCCATCCCTGGATAGAGTCAAAAATGCAGATGTTATCTTGGAGTAGTTTTGTATACATCACTGAAAAATTAAGTCAAACCAAACAGTCTATGTGGAACTAAATTCTTAGTACTATCATCATAAGGTTTTTGTTTCCCTATTTAGCAGTATCAAAAAGAACCACCGGACATGCATGTGTTTGATAAAAAAGTAAAATGTTTTTTGTTGAGCCTGTCTAGGTCTGGATTGATCTTACAATGTAATACCAAAATCTTTTTTGTTTTAATGTGCATTAAAAATCAGGAACTTGGGACCTCAGGCTGGACTCCTAGGTACAGGGTTTTCAGCAATAACAACAAACCTAAAGATTCCTGTTGTCACCCACACTATCTCTGTAGTCTCTACAATCCAGTACTGTCCTAGGTTGACTAATACCCACTTTCCTCAGAGTGCGGGGTGTCACGGACCCAACCCAGAGGCGATTTGGTTCGCATGTGCCGCGCTATATAAGTTTTTCATTCATTCATTCATTCATTCATTCATTCATTCATTCACCCCCTGAGAAGGCATTATCACAGCACCTTGTGGCTGGGGGTTTGGGAGTGGGTAGGAGAATAATCATCTGACAAGTATGTTGGATACAGAATATTTTTTAGTCATCATAGCCCTTCAAGAGAGCAAAGATCAGTGGCATTGGTGGCAAGACAGATCATAATAACCACCTTTTTTTACACAGCCCCAGATTCGCCCTGCAGTCTTGGATCCCCCCCTTCACCCCACAGTGCTACTGGCTTCCCTCCCGCTTCCCAGCTGTTGCTGTCAGGATGTTTTAGGATGAATAGGGGGAAGGGGCCATTAAATATGTAATTTAGGGTCCCTTCTCTTTCTGAATGAACATTGAGAGTGGTCAGCAGGGTGTGTTTGAGCTTTGGGTGCATACCCTAATGCAATAGGATGCGCAGACCTATGGCTCTTTGAGTACTGGGTGCTGTAGCGGCAGCCACCTGGATACTGGAAACTGTATGATAATGTATATCTAGTTTTCTTTTCCTTTATTTCGCTTTCTTTTAACCAGTTTCCTTTTACCTTTTTGTTCTCTTTTTTTTTTTGCTCGATTTTTCTACTTGCCTTTTCTTTACCCTCTGCAATTAACAGAGCATTATATATGTAGGTTTCTATTCTTTATTTAATTCCTGCTTTTCACATCTGTATGCCTTTTTCCTTCCTCCCTCTCTCCACATAGCAGCTTGATGTATTGACACACACAGCAGATGGGCTCACTGATGTCAATGAATTCCATGGCAGCGGCAGAGGCCCTCGTTGGCTAGCATCTCTTGCATCCCAACTACAACCAGCTGCACATGAGCATACGTGGCTGGTATCTGGAGCAGATTGGCTGGCTGGGCGGGTTGCATGGCGACCAGTGTCAATGACAGAGCGCATCTGAGAATGCTCTGTTGGCACCTCATAGCGGATTGGCTTACCCGGCTGGCAACCAGCAAGGCTGACATCAACCACCTGATCTGGCACTTCTGTAATATATATATATATATATTTATATATATATAGCATTTTTTTTATTGTTTTTGGCGGGTCTAATGATGTTAAATACTGTCATGAGGGGGAGGGGCCATTTACTCAAAACTTTGGTTTAATTGGTGGATGTTCACTTAAATATTTCTGGACAACAGTTTAGACTTATTACATGCCTGACAAAGGGGTCCTGCATGGCTTCGATAAACATTGCATTACACTGTTTTGTGATGTGATCATTGTTTGAATAAAAAAAACGCTTGGACGAAATTAATGATTCTTGGTGCGTTAACGAATATCTACTTATAGTAAAGCCAGGTACACACAAGCTAAATGTTGGCGCTGATCGGAGTGTTCTGGCGGGGGGCCGTCCCCCTGTCAAAACACAACAGCTCAGTGGGGGGGATTGCTTGACTAACTGTGCATGGTTAGTACAGCAGCTTCAACAGGAGATGACAGTTTTTTTTTTTTCATTCAACCAACGGGGTTGAATGAAAAAAACAAAAACAAATAGTGTGGCTTTAGCTGTCACTTTATAACAGGAAGGTTTCATGGCAAGATCACTAGGAATTAATTTGATGAAAACTGACGATTTAGAAATGCTGAAGATGAAATTACTTTTGAAATCACATCAACAGGTTAAAGTTTATATTACATTTTAATGACTGGTTTTCCAAATACTTTATTCACCTTTGAACTTTGATGATGGAACAAAACTGCTAGAGAAGAGACTTTTCTTTAAGTGTTTAAAGTGACCTGTGAGTGCATGTTCCATGAATCTGCTGACATGAGTAAAGATTATTCTATCAGTAGCAGATGGATGGATGTGTCAAAATGATTCATTCCCAGATTGATCGTATTCTTGTCAAGCAGGAGGTCTGAATATTAAGGTAAAGAAAAAAAACTGTATAACGTTAGGTAAGGACTATCACAAAACTACATAAGACTACAATTCTGCACTGTGGTGTTAGCATATATAGTGGTTGTGGTTGTCATTATATTGGTGCCTAAAAGATCAAGATCATTTTCTTATGCAATTACATATACTGTACATATATTGAAACTCAATGGAATACAATGAAAATTCTTCACCGACATAATCCAACACAAAAAGATCCAAAATTAAATTATCATTATTTATATTAATACAAAATAACATTCCAAAGTTGCAATACCATATTCACTAAGAGTGTTCCAAAGAAAATCAAAACACCTCAATAACATAATATGACTCTCAATTACATATATTATGATCCTTTTAAGCATTTAAAAACTTGCATAACACAGTCATTTAAAAATAGGAATTCAAGCATGCTATGGCTCGTACTTGGTGTGTTAGGCCTTGTGCACACGATCAGTCCAAACTGATGAAAACGGACTGAAGTTCAGTTTCATCGGTTCACAGTCTGATGCTTTGATGGTCTGATGGTTTGTAAACACCATCAGTTCAAAAACCTATCGTGTCAGAACGCGGTGACGTAAAACACAACGACGTGCAGAAAAAAATGAAGTTCAATGCTTCCAAGCATGCGTCGAATTGATTCTGAACATGCGCGGGTTTTGAACCAATGCTTTTGCGTACTAACCATCGGTTTTGACCGATCGGTAGGCATCCATCTGTTTGATTATAAAGCAAGTTTTAAAACTTTGGACGGAAGGACAAAAGACTGATGGGCCATACAGACGGTCGGTTTGGACTGATGAAACTGAACTTCAGTCTATTTTCATCAGTTTGGACTGATCGTGTTTATAGGGCCTCAGAGATACAGCAAGGGTTAAGGAAGCCCTAACAGTGATCTTGTATATACAGTAATATTTGTACTATGAGTTTTGTAAATGGAGAAATGGCTCATATACATAACTTGGTATTTTCTTAGTGTAATGTCATTTTCATAAAATGGTGATGCCTAAAACTTAACACAGTAAGTTATATTAATTCTTATTAGAGTTCTACAGTGACAGATCACTTTGATACATATGTGTGTTGGTGTACTGTATATATATATATTGTATGTTTTATATCAATTCATAAAGATGGGCAAGTTATCATAGCTGTTGTATATTCATCTTTTTACAGTATTCTAGTCAATTTTTTGCTCAAGGTGTTAACTTACATATATAAATATTACATAGGTGTGAAATCTTCATTTTTCTTTTCATATAAAATCGATATTTCATTATTGAAAACCTTTACATCTCATAAAGCAGAATTTTATTTCATAAATCAATATTTTATCCACACTTTGAATATCAAAATGTTCTGCTTTTTTGAATAGATGCTTTATATACCCTTAGGCATTACCATTATTCAAAAGCTTTTGGTATTTTTTAACTACTTTTTACTCCACGTTCCTGACCAGACAATTTTTTGGTGACACGACACTGCGTTACTTTAACTGATAATTGCGCAGTCATATGACGCTGTACTCAAATAAAATGTATGTTCTTTTTTCCCACAAATAGAGCTTTCTTTTGGTGGTATTTGATCATCTCTGCATTTTAAATTTTTTGTGCTATAAACAAAAAAGAACAACAATTTTTACTAGGGGAAGACATGGATCCTGGTCCCTGCTTTGCAAAGACACAGGTTCCATGCCCCCCCCTTGTCAGAAAGGCAATATGCCTTGTTTACATAGGCTGACCGCCATTCTGCCTCTCTACTGAAAGCCCAGAGAGACTTCAAGTCCGTGGCATCTGCTGCTAGGCTCCCGCTGTGTATGATCACAGTGGGAGTAAGCTGGCAGTGGCGCGCCTGTTCACCACCTACCCGGTAGAGCCGGATCACATATATAATATATATATATAGATATACATATAGATATACATATAGATCTATATCTATATATATAGATATATCTATCTATATATCTATATATATATATAGATAGATAGATAGATAGATAGATAGATAGATAGATAGATAGATAGATAGATAGATAGATAGATAGATAGATAGATATACACGAGATCTGGTGCACAGCTGCCGCCCTGTAACAGCAATACAATTGCTATGGGGCGAACAAAGTAGCTAGGGAGATAAAGTCTGCTGGTTAATCTTTATCAGCTGACCTTTGTATAAAAAAAAAAAATGGAGTCAAAACTGATTTTATGTACATGAGGTAAATTGAGCTAAGCCACATGATCAATGCTAATAATCTGAAAACACCACTTTCAATAGTAAAAAAAGCAAATATGGTTGTGCAAATATCACAAATGTTGTGCTTTAGTGAACTGAGCCTAAAGAAACAACGTAAGTCTTCAGTTGGATATAGAGATTTGATATTTTGATAAAGGATGTAAAATTCATACTGTAGTAAGCTGAACTTTAAGGCCCCGTACACACGATCAAATCTGTCTGCTGGAAACGGTCTGCCAGACCGTCCCAGCAGACAGATTCGATCGTGTGTACGGGCGAGCCGACGGATTTGGCCAGCCGACAGATTTGAAAGCATGCTTTCAAATCTGTCGGCTGGGAACCCGTCCGCCCGACATGTCTGCTGGTTAGTACGCTAACCAGCAGACATGTCTTCTCGCACACGCGTCGAATGGTTTCGACGCATGCACGGAAGTCAATGCGTCAATGTCACCGCCACATCAGCGCGCCGTCTGCCGGCGGGGATTTTGGTTTGATCGTGTGTACACGATCAAACCAATACGTCCCCAGCAGACAGATTTGTACAAATCGGTCTGTCCGACTGATTTGAACAAATCTGTCTGCTCGTGTGTATGGGGCCTAAGAGAGACCCAAGACCTCTCATCAGAACCAAACCTTTAAATTGATTGATTGATTGATTGATTTAATGGATTTATAGTGCGCCAAATACTGACCCATCAGGGCAGTGTCTAAGCGCAGAAGACATAACAAAAATAGGTAAATCAAATCAGAGAGAGAGAGAGAAAAAGAGAAGAGCAAGAAAAACCAAGAGACAGATCAACAGGGCACAACAGGGAGAACTAACATAACTCAACCTGCTTTTTCTGGAAAAGCCAGGTTTTTAATCTTTTACGAAAGGCCATAATAGAAGGGAGGGACCGAATGGAAGCAAGGAGACTATTCCATAGAGCCGTAGCTCTCACAGAAAAGCATCTACCCCCAAAGGTAAGCAAACGGGCAGATGGACAAATGACAAGACCGGCTGTTAGGCCGCGTACACACGATCAAATTTGTCCGCTGAAAACGGTCCGATGGACCGTTTCAGCAGACAAATCTGATCGTGTGTACGGGCTAGCGGACAGGTTTGTCCATCGGACAAATTTCAAAGCATGCTTTGAAGTTTGTCCATCGGACAAATTTCAAAGCATGCTTTGAAATTTGTCCGCTACAAACCTGTCCGTCGGATATGTCCGCTGGTTAGTACGGCAAACCAGCGGACATATCTTCCCGCACATGCGTCGTATCCTGTGAATGGATCCGACGCATGCGCGCGGAAGTGTTTACTTCCTGGTGCGGTGATGTAGCGGTGACGTGGCGGCGTCAACGTCACCGCCGCGTCACCACGCTGTCTGCCGGCGGGGATTTTGATACGATGGTGTGTACACGCCATCGGACCGAAATCCGATGAGACATGTCCGCTCTAAACTGTCCGTCGGACAAGTTTGAGCGGACATATCTCATCGTGTGTACGAGGCCTTAGTGATCTGGGTGCTCGTGCAGGGGTGCAGGGAGAAAGCCTCACATTACGGTGTCTAGTTACAGACAGATGAACGGGAAGTGAGGATTTCTCAGAAGAAATAGGGACATTTAAAAGCAAAATCAAAGGATGAGGTACAGTAAGTGAAGGAGGACTGCACTAAGGTAGAGGAAGCTATTTAGGGAAAAATCCTTTACAACCCCTTTAATGTAAAAGTGGGCTATCAAGTTTATTGTATTTAACAGAAGAATTTTACTAGACATTCAAAACATTTTTTTGAAACTTACTATTCATTCCTGAGTTGAACAGAGTAGAAAGAGGGCATGGCTTATTGAGTCATTGTCCAGTGTATTCTGTATAGTATGCAGTAATGGACAGAAACAATTCTCAATCTTGCAGGCCACAATGGAAAAGCAGGTTCTTTGTAAAAAGCTTTCCCTTCTCATTGCACATGAAAAGACAGTTTCATGCCATCAACAGAAAAAAAAAAATGTTCCTGCTACAGTAATCTAAAAAGAAATGCAAACATGCATCAGCGCTGTAGCTTAAAGCATAATAATCCAAAAAAAAAAAAAAGTAGGAAATGTGCTAGTTTTGTGTTTTTTTCAAAGGATTTATTTCTCCTATTATTCATTTCCATATATGAGAAGCCCTTCTTATGATGAGGATTTCCTGTCCAAGCTTTCCAGTGTTGACAGTTTTACTCATTAATTGATTTCAGGAAGCGTCTAGCAACCTGTCGTAAATCCCTCAAACGCTGAAAGGATTTGCTCGAAAGAAACAGATGTGATTAAAAGACATTCAGAAGCTTTCAGAATGTAACAAAAAAAAAAACATGGATGTGAAATCAGCAAATTTATGGGTCTCTATAGACAGTCTGAAAATGGTTCTTACCGTTATATTTTAAGGTAAGTAAGCTGGTACTGTATGCTTTAACTGCAGTTATAAACTGAAAGGTATTGTTTCCTTTTAAGCCATCATAAATCTATTGATTCACTATAGGAGCACAACACCATATTGCATTTCTGTGAAGCTAGGCTACCAGGCTTTTATTCTGTATTCATGTATTTTTACACCTGTGCATGTGGGAGTATGTATGCATGAATGAGATATATAAATAATAGGGGAAAACAAAACATATTTATGGTAGGAATTATGGTACTAGACTCACTAGAGGGGTCATCAAATGTTTAAAACAAAGTTGGTAAGTTCACTGTTTGTTTTGAGGGCAGTGTGGTCATCAAGAGTATACATTTCCCTTCTGTAGGATTTCAGGATAGGGAGGGGGTATGTCACTGTTTTGGTGGTTAGTGTGAGTAAAAAATGCACCTGTGTCGATGGTCAGTAGGAATAAAAGTTGTCAAGTCTGATAGACTTTTTTCATCGGAAATTCCGATCGTGAATTTTTTCCGTCAGTGTTTAGAAACAGAACATAATTTATTTTTTTCTGATGGGAAAAGAAAAACGATAGGAAATCCCTATCGTCTGTGTGAAACTCTGACAGAGAAAAAACCCATGCATGCTCAGAATCAAGTCGACGCATTCTCGGAAGCATTGAACTTAATTTTTCTCGGCTTGTCGTAGTGTTTAAGTCACCGCGTTTTGGAGGGTCGGAATTTGGTCTGACAGTGTGTATGCAAGACAACTTGGACGGAATTCCGGCGAAAAATTCCATCGGATTTTAGGCCATCGGAAATTCCGATCGTGTGTATGGGGCATTAGTAGAAGTAAAAAATGACCTGCGTCATGGACCCACACTCTTCTTCTAATGGGCAGGTCTCGGTACTTTACACCCAGAGGGCTGCAGGACGCTCCCCTTTCATTAACCAAGTCTCTATAAAGGGATGAGCTCATACATTTATTTGAGCATGTGGTGGTCTGTGGTGCAAGAAAGAGGCTAGTTCACAAGCACTGTTAGTTGAAGACTATTTTTTTCATTTGAAGAAGGTCACTGAAAGATGTGGAATGGAACTTTAAAGTACACTGGGACTTTTTGGTGTAGAGTGTTGTACAAGTGTTGTACACTTGTTAATTTTAATGTTTTGGAGATTTTTCTCACGCATTGGCTTTTATTCAGTGTTGTTTATTGTTGTTTATTTTTGCTGATAAAAAAAAAAAAAATTGTTTTGGTAGGTAGCTTATATTTAGAGTGCTACACTTATTTTGTATTCATGGAGGCTCCATGGTCAGTAGGAGGAATAGTGTACCATTGTTGGTTTCTGCAGGATCAACAGTGCAAGATCTTCAGAAGAAATGGGCACCTTTGTTGATGCCAGTGTGAGAAATGTTGCCTCATTGTTGGTGTTACTAGGCCAAAACATTTCGCATTACTGGTGTCAGTGGGTGGAATAGTGCCACTTCTTTGGTTTCAGTGGGAGGGAAATAGTGTCCCATTGCTGGTGTCAGTAGGAGGAATAGGGTCAATGGAATTAGTGCCAGTGGACCTAGGAAAAACATTGGTTGTTTAGGAGTTACTTACCTTTTAATACACAAGATGTTCCATGCTGCTCCTCTCTGGGGTTGCTTATAACCAGAACTTTGCAAGAACTGTTGGGCAGCAATGAAAATGACCTGCATGCAGGACCTTTTCATTGCAGGGCCTAGTTTAGTTTTAGTGATAGTGAGCTGTAACCACAGACTTTCAATAGCAGCTAGTGCCTACAAAAATAAACCTGTGGCCAAGTTATGTGTATTTCAGCATTTACATATTTTTGTCATGCATTTATTCCTAAATCACTGTGAATGCACTTAAAAACACGTTTCTCTAACCTTTGTAACTGCAGGCATGATGGAGCAATTAATTCTCAAAGCAGAACTGAAAACATTCAAGTTGTTTCCTCAGCAGCTGAATGAATGAATGAATGAATGAATGAATGAAAACTTATATAGCGCGGCACATACGAACTTAATCGCCTCTTGGCGCTTGTTGTTCCGGTCTCCTTTGGTATCAAAAGAGATGAGTCTTGATCTTTCTCCTGAAAGCTAGGTGGTTCTCCTCCAACCGAATGCTGGTTGGTAAAGCGTTCCATAGTCTGGGACCTTGGACCGCAAATCTTCTATCTCCTTTGGCCCTGTAGTTGGCTTTCGGTATCTGGAGCAGATTTTGATTGGTGGATCGCAGAACGCGATTGGGATTGTGAGCTTTTATTTTTTCGCATAGATAATGGGGGGCATTCCCATGGACACATCTATGCGTTAGACAGAGTGCTTTAAAAGTGATTCTGTCTTTTACTGGTAACCAGTGAAGGGATCTCAGTGAAGGCGAGATTGATTCCCAAGGTTTTTTCCCAGTCACAAGTCTAGCGGCCGTGTTTTGAACGACTTGAAGACGAGCGATTTGGTACTTGGGGAGTCCAAGGTAAAGGGCATTGGCATAGTCCAGTCTGGAGTTTACAATTGTTCCCACCACGACCGCTATGTCTTCTTTGGGGATGAAGGGAGTAAGTCTGCGTAGTAGGCGCAGCAGATGGTGAGATCCGCTGACTACTGACCCTATTTGTGCGTCCATTGTCATGTAGGAGTCGAAGATGACCCCAAGACTTTTGACTTTGGCGCTAGGGGAGATGATTTTGCCCAGAATGGGCGGGGGGGTCCATGTTGTAGCAGGTTGATTCTTACGCTTGGCGTGAAACAGGAGAAGTTCTGTTTTCGCTCCGTTGAGTTTGAGATAACTCTTTGTCATCCAGTCCTCTATCAAAGAGAGGCATGTCTCTAGATTGAGGTGATGATCCTTTTTATTGCAAATGCGGAAATATAGTTGCGTGTCGTCTGCATATGAGTGATAGAGCAGTTTTTGGCTGCTGATGATATCAAAAAGAGGACGGAGATAGATGTTGAATAACACCGGCGACAGGGGGGATCCTTGGGGGACTCCGCACGATACTGTGCGTTTCTCAGAAGTGAAAGGTCCTAACTTCACTATTTGAGATCGGTTTTCCAAAAAAGAGGAGAACCAAGATAAATCGCCTTCTGCGACTTTGGCTACTTCCGCTAGCCTTGTCAGTAGAAGCGTATGGTCAACTGTGTCGAAGGCTGCGCTTAGGTCCAACAGAACCAGGAGACAAGATTCTCCTTCATCTGCGGCCTCGAGAACGTCGTCCCATATCTTGAGCAATGCTGTTTCCGTCCCATGTCCGGGCCGGAATCCTGATTGAAATCCTGATTGAAATGGATCCAGTAGGTTGTGGGTATCTAGATGCTGTTGCAGCTGTTGCACCACTGCTTTCTCCATGACCTTGGAGAGAGCGTTTAAGCCTGTTATGGGACGGCGGTGGTGTGGATCCTTAGGGTCCAGGGTGGGTTTCTTCAATATGGGTCGAATGATGCCCTCCTTCAACTTAGAGGGCACTATGCCCTCCCTGAAAGATTGGTTAATAAGCTGCGTGATGGAAGGTGCCAGAATGTCAGCACACTCCTTCGGCAGTTTAGTAGGGATGATATCATTAGGCGCTGTGCTGTTACGCAAAGCACCGATGGTATTTTTTGTGGCATCAATAGAAATGGGTTCCAGCTTGAACTTACCTGGTTGTGGTGAATTACTGCAGGCGTTGTGTAGATATTTACGGGGGGGACTACGGGGGGAATTGTTTTGCTGAATGCTTTGCCGGATCCCCTCAATTTTATTAATGAAGTAATCCGATGATTCACTGCAAAATTCTTGAGTGTCTGAATTGGGGGCTTCAAGACATCCTGGTTTCATGGTCTGAGTGACCAACTTGAAAAGTTCGCGGGGGCGGTTGAGGGCGCTGTTGATAGCCTCAGAAAAATATTTTTTCTTGGCTTTGTAGATTTCTTTGTGGTATTTTTTGGTACTTGCTTTGTAGATGGAAAGGTTTTCATCTGAGGAGCGTCTTTTCCAGGCTGCTTCCGCCCTTCTGCGCTCTTGCTTCAGTAACGCCAGCTGGCTGTTGAACCAGCTGGAGTTATTTTTCCGGATGTGGGTTTTGCGTTTCGGCGCTAAGTCAGCTGACTGTAATAGGGCTGTATTTATGGCCTCCAGTGTTTCTTCAGCCGTTTGATGCGGCTGAATTGGTTTTATTTTTTCCCTTAACGTGGCTTTGAAGAGTTCCGAGTGGAGCTTCTTCTGACATCTAGTCCAGTGTGTTGTTACTGGATTTGATGTTTTTGTTAAGGGGGGGAAATCGGAAATAATGAATTTAATTGCATGGTGATCTGTCCATGGCAACGGTTCATTTTCCAAGATTTTTATTTCCAGATCTTGTCTGAAAATAAGATCAAGCGTGTGACCTGAGGCATGTGTGGGCCCACATACTAGTTGTTGTAGCCCTAATCCTTCCAGGTGGTCTATGCAGGCGTCGGCAATGGGGTCTTGCGGGGAGTTGGCCCAGAGGTTGAAATCTCCGAGCAGCAAAAGGTGTTTGCTGTTAAGGGTATAGGTGGAGATAAAGTCCGTCAAAGATGGGAGCAGCTGCGATTTTGGGCCGGGTGGTCTATAGCAGAGTAAAATCCGGACGGTCTCCTGGGAGTTTACTTGCAGTTGTAGAGTAAGGGTTTCCATGAATGGAAGAGGGTTTTGAAGGACTGGTTTAGTGATCGCAAGATGAGTCTTATGGATCACCGCCAGTCCTCCGCCTCTTTGCCCTATTCTGTTTTCCGTTATAATACGATAGTTTTCTGGCACCAATTCACCTAGAATGGTGTTACAGTCGGCTGTGAGCCAGCTCTCTGTAATAAAGAGACAGTCTAAATCGTATTGTAGGATGAAATCGTGGATTTCAAGTCGGTGTTTTACTGCCGATCTTGTGTTGATCAGAGCACATGATATGTGCTTAGGCTGGGGTTGGGGCAAACGGCTGAGATTTTTGATAGTCGATCGCCGATCGACTCTCAGAAGTCGCTCATTTCGCAGGGCTTTTTTGGTGATGGCTGGTAGTATTGCGGCAAATCGCCTCAGGTCCCAAATAGTCTCTGCCGAGTATTGCAGTTTAACCATGGTTGCCAAACACCGGGGGGGGGGGGGGAGGTGGAAGGATGATCAAGGATTAACTGAATCCTCTATCCTGGGTTGGTCCAGAGGAAGGCAAAAAAAACCTAACCGTGCTAAGCCAATATGCACGGCAGGGAAAAAAATTCCTTCCTGACCCCTAAAGAGGCGATCGGATAAACCCTGGATCAAGAAGTACTGGTGTTTAAGAATGGGGAGAGTGTGGCTGGGTGTAGCAAAATGGCTGCTGATCAGGTAGCAGGATCCAGGCTGGTGGAACTCCCAGCCAGGGTAGATCGGTGCTACAGAGGGGGGCCTGGATCGATGGTCGGGGAGTTGAAGGACCTTTCCAGAGGTATGAGAGGGTTTCTGGGTCGAATTGGTCATTTTTGTGACAGTTGCAGGGGGTGAGAAGCGGCGCGCCGCTAGGCCGCGGTTGAAGCCGCGGCCTTTCCTAGATCGCGGCTGCCGCAATTGAACCCAGGCCGGCGCGGAGGTGCGGAAAAACGACCGAAACTACGGGAATTGCGGGAGGTATGTGACCAATAGGTGGCTTAAGTGGGGATGGTAGAGGTGGTAATGTGGGGGTATAGGAAGGGAGGTCTGGAGAGGGGGAGAGCCGAGATTTTGGGTCAGCTGCAGTGGCTAGTCCTGAGAAGGACAGTCGCCTGCATTCACAGTGTAATTGGCTTACCTGCTGGTTCCCCTGGATCAGGGGTAAAGGAGGACGCCGGGGGGAGCCAGGTGGATGGAGCTGGGGCTGGAGCAGGAGCGGGGAGCTGGTAAAATCCCTACCTGTCCAGGAGATATGGGCCACACGTCCTACTCCTAGGAGCGTGCGCCTGTAGCTGCTATCTCCTGGTTCTAGCCCTAGGAGAGAGAGAGAGCTGACACGTCCAGCAGTAGACACCTGAACGTGAGAACAGCACAGATAGGGGAGAGAGCACGTCTTGCTCCGCTCATCTTTCCCTCGTTCCCAGAGCACTTGATCTGTGTTTACATTAGGAATCAGAAGATTGTAAGGTTGTGAGTCACTGTTAAGAGGGAGCAGGAGAGTGAGGTGAACTACTGAAAGAATTACAGTACTTCAGTACCTGCTGTAAACTTTTAGAATGATTTGCTCCAAAGTTGCTGCATCTCCATAGATTAGTGAGGGCTTAGACTCATGTGCCATTAGCAAAGAATATGTAAACAGTTTAACGCAAACATTTTAAACCATACGAGGGATAATATTTATAAATTTTCCATATATTTACAGACCCATGTCCGATTTAGGCTCATTTCACACTGCTGCGGCTTGAGATCCGACTTGTGAGACCCCAAGTTGCGCCACATGTGAAGTCCCATGTTAGATGGCTTTCTTAACTAGTCACTCTGACTTTAGAAAAGGTTCCTGTACTACTTCAAGGTGACTTCTATCCAACTTATGCCCATAGACTTAAAGGAAAGTCGCCTCCAAGTCGGATCCTCGACTATATTGATGTGATTTGGATCCGACATTACAGGAAGATTACCCAGGCATTCCCTAAATGTTGCATCAAAGTTGCTTCAAAGTCTCTTCAATTTTGCTTGCAAATCACCTGGCAAAGTCGCACTGTAAGTCGCATGACTTTCACGTTGCGCCAGTGTAAACCCACCCTTAAAAATGTCTTTCTGAAATTAACTATATTAAGTTCTATTGTGGTTCTAAGGTGTAAGAGAGACAGGAAATGCATAGTAGACTGTGCTTAGTCTCTTGGTTCCTGATTTTTGAATAGTTTGTTGCAAATCTTTCAGGATTTTAAGCATGGAATAAATGGAACACGGGGATCAGGAAAATTAGATACCTAATCTATTCTTGCCTCAGTGCATCATGCGTTTGCAAGCTGACGATGGCATTACACTGAAGGTAAAATAAATTACTCTATACCCCTATGTGCAATATTCATCTCTCCTAGTGGTAAGAATGTCCCAGACATTCTATAGGTAGAAATCACCTTTGATACTATTGATGCCCCCAGAATCTGAGAATGGGTGTTACTCTCCCCAAATGGCCATTTATTCACAGAAAACTTACATTTCTTGAGTTCACCTAACTGCACCAACACTGAACGTATTGCACACAGCATGACTTCTCTAAAACAATCACAACACATGGAAGTGATTCTGTTTTGCAGCATATAATATGATGCCTAAGTGTGAGAAGGAGCAGCAAAATCACTATTTGTATAATGTTTGTAATTACAGAAAGGAAACTCCAACAGTGTCTCTGTTCTCAGCTTCCTTGCTGTTTTGTGTTGTAGCTTTTGATATTATTGTAGTTTGTTTTCAGCATGATGCTGGTTCTGGCAACAGCTACTCTCTTGGTTTCTCACTCTCATAGGGAACAGTTTATTGTCAAACGGATTGCAATATGTAGCACATATGTAAATTTGTGCAATGACATTTTCCAAAATTATGGGTTTCTCACTAATACTTCCAACTCCCCTGAAAAACATTGCAGGGAAGCTATGATCAATGAAGCCAAAAATAACATTACAGGAAGCTACAAACATTAAATGTTATTTTAAAAAAAAATATACCAAACTGAAATAGATGGCAATCAGAATATGTGTGGAAAAGAATGCATTCACTTCATAATTGTATTGAATGGTGGTCCTCCGTGAAGGTATTTTGTTTATCTTAATTAATCCTGTTTTAATCCTGTTTGTATGCATTGTGCATGAACAGCTGTGCTAAATATGAAAACCAAAAGAAAGGGTTTCATGAAAAGTTTTTATAGTATAACTGCAACCTTGGTACAAAGATTTATAAAATCAACTTGGCTGTTTCAGCTTTTCGTTTTTAACTAAAAATAATTCACGGATTCTAAAGTTAAAACTTTAAGCAAAATATACACCAATCAGCCATAACTTTTTGACCACCCACCTACAAAGAGTAGCTCCCCCTTTTTCCGACAAAACAGCCCTCACCCATTAAATCACAATCTCCACTGAAACTGGTTTGCTGTGGCATCTGGTACCAAGCTGTCAGTAGCAGATCTTTTAAGTTCTGTCCCAGGGCCTCCATGGATCTGACTTGTTTGTTTAGCACATCCCACAGTTGATCGATTGGATTGAGATCTGGAGAATTTGGAGGCCAAGTAAACATCGCAAATTAATTGTTGTATTCCTCAAACCATTTTTGAAACATTTTTGCAGTGTAGTAGGGTGCTTGATCTTGCTGAAAGAGGCCACTGCCACCAGGGAATACTGTTTTTATGAAGGGGTGTACTTGGTCAGCAACAATGTTTAGATTCAAAGTAACATTCAAAAGAAAGGCAGGACCCAAGGTTTTCCAGCAGAACATTACCAAAAGCCTCACACTACCTCTGCCAGCTTGCATTCTTCCCATAGTTTACCCATCCCAAACGCACACATACCCAGCCTCAACCTAAAATAAAAGGGAACATGATTCATCAGACCAGACTACCTTCTTTCAATGCAAAAGAGAGAATACCGAGGTGCCTCTAAGGCTGGGTTCACACCTATGCGAATTGGATGCGGCTTTCCCCGCATTCAATTCACATAGCAGGAGAGTGTAACCGACTCTCTGTTGCGGAGCGCACTGCATAGTGCAGCTTTGACTCAGTTTCAGGGCCAAATCCAGGCAAATATTCGGCCCTGATTTGTCACTGAAACAGAGAATTGGGACGCACAGCGTTCCTGTGTAAGCCTGCAGACGGTTCCAATGTAAACCGAGCCTAATGCCACGTACACACGCTCCGAATTTCCGTCAACAAATGTTCGATGGGAGCTTTTGGTTGAAAATTCTGACCGCGTGTAGGCCCCATTGGACATTTTCTGTCTGAATTTCAACAACAACAAAAATTTGAGAGCTGGTTCTCAAATTTTCCAACAACAAAATCCGTTCTCGGAAATTCCAATCGTGTGTGGACAATTCCGAAGCACAAAATTCAACGCATGCTCTGAATCAAGTAAGAGACGGAAGCACTCGGTCTGGTAAAACTAGCGTTCGTAATGGAGATAGCACATTCGTCACGCTGTAACGGATTGAAAAGCATGAGGCTGAAAAGGTGAATCGTCTCTCACCAACCTTTTACTAACACGACTGGTATTGAACTTCCCTTTTCTAGTGCCGTCGTATGTGTTATATGTCACCGCGTTTGTGACGTTCGGAATTTCCGACAACATTTGTGTGACCGTGTGTATGCAAGACAAGTTTAAGCCAAAAAAGACAAACAGATGAGTAAAATTGCACCGTTCCTAGTTTTCCTTAATAATGACATCCAATAAAGCGCTTCTGTGTTCCACCAGTGGTCAAAAGTAGATGGCCTCTTTTCAAATCTCCATGATCTCCAGATTATAAGAGATCATAAACAGCGTGAGTTGCAGAGCTTCCTTCCACCTTCCAAGTTCAGCTGTATCAGCACTGTGTGGAAGTGGAAAATTTGTTCAACCATAGATGTCTCAATCTCCACACCATATGTGAGTCATTAGACACGTTTTTTTTTTGTTCCGTTTCGTATGGTCCCGTCTGTTCGTTTCCGTACGTTTTTCGTAAGACGCACGTTTTCCCGTTCGTTCCCGTTCGTTTGTCGTACGACGTGATTTTTTCGTATTCCGATCGTTTCGTATTTCTGTTACCGTTTTATTTTCGTACATGCGGGATGATTCGTTATTCTGTTTAATTCATGTTCGTTTCTTGTTAGACAATGATTATCGTGAATTTTCGTCAATTTGCATTCTGTGTATCTTGAATGCTTTTCTTTTGTTAGTGTCAGTTGTATGTTCATTGTTCAATGACATCTATAACAAAAGAATTTCATTATGTATATTGAATGAATTCCTTTTTCTGTTTTCTGTGTATTCAAAATACTGAAGGCAAATTTTTTGTTATAGGTGTCATATCAACATACGAAAATAACAAAAGAAACAGGTTCAAATGCAAATCTTTTGTTTATGTTTTTTTTGAATGGCCAGAGAGTTAGGCTGGCCATACATGATACAATTTTCTGTGCAATTTTCTTTAGATTTACCTTCAACTATGTAGTGCAAGGGCCTGCCTGATTGCATACAATTGAAAGTGTTGTTTAGTTTGACCTCATATATGGTTTTTGGTAAATCTAAAAGAAAATTGTACAAGAAAATTGAACATGTATGGCCAGCCTCAGTGACTGAAAGCAGCTTCTCTTTTGTGCAGAATAGTGAGTACACTTGTACAGTAAAGCCTAATAAACTTTTCTGTGGATTTTCATCTGAAGGGAGATCAGTTGGCCAGACTTTTGAACCCAAAAATGGTTTTCTGATGCAGTTTAAAAACAAACAAATTTTCTGAGAACGATCGGAAAACGATCGTTTTTATGTTTGTTGTTAAAATAGTCTGACCAAGTGTATGGGGCTTAACAATACTATTTTTATACGTTTTTAAACTGCATCAGAAAACCATTTTTGGGTTCAGAAGTCTGGCCAACTGATCTCCCTTCAGATGAAAATCCACAGAAAAGTTTATTAGGCTTTACTGTACAAGTGTACTCACTATTCTGCACAAAAGAGAAGCTGCTTTTAGTCACTGAGGCTGGCCATACATGTTCAATTTTTTTGTACAATTTTCTTTTAGATTTAAGAAAAACCATATATGAGGTCAAACTAAACAACACTTTCAATTGTATGCAATCAGGCAGGCCCTTGCACTACATAGTTGAAGGTAAATCTAAAGAAAATTGCACAGAAAATTGTATCATGTATGGCCAGCCTAACTCTCTGGCCATTAAAAAAAACATAAACAAAAGATTTGCATTTGAACACGTTTCTTTTGTTATTTTCGTATGTTGATATGACACCTATAACAAAAAAATTGCCTTCAGTATTTTGAATACACAGAAAACAGAAAAAGGAATTCATTCAATATACATAATGAAATTCTTTTGTTATAGATGTCATTGAACAATGAACATACAACTGAAAACGAACACAAAACGGATTCAAACAAAATACACAATGCAAACCTCTTGATACAGATTTCATTTTTGTTATTTTGCCATTTTAGTTTTGTCGTTTTTTCCCGTCGGATCGTTCCTTCCTATTTGCGGTCGTTCGTTATGCGGCTCATCCGTTATCCCGTCGTTTTCGTATTTTGGTGCTTTACCGTTTTCGTAAGTACACATTATCCCGCGGGTACGAAAATATACATTTTCGTACGAAAATAACATTCGTACGAACGGGAATGCACATATCTATGAGTCATTATGAGCCTCAAGCCAGCTCACACAGGGTATCAAACTATGACTATAAAGCATAAATTTTTCCCCAACCTTCTCATGTCCGTAATGGCAGGAAACACATGTAAAAAATAAAACAAAGCAGCGTTTGTCTGTGTCTGGAGCCTGTAGTTTACCTAGCGGCTGTAGAGCAGAAACTCAGTTACTCTGTGGCCATTACAAACAGAAAATGTAGTTCGTAATGGCCACAGAGCAATCTCTAAGGCCGCGTACATACGATCAAATCTATCTGCTGGAAACGGTCTAACAGACCATTTCAGCAGACAAATTCGTTCGTGTGTACGGGCGGACAGATGGGTTTTTCCAGCAGACAGATTTTAAAGCATGCTTTAAAATCTGTCTGCTGGGAAACCGTCCGTCTGACATGTCTGCTGGTTAGTACACTAACCAGCAGACATATCTGCCCACGCATGCATCGAATGGATTTGACGCATGCGCGGAAGTGTTTTAATTCCTGGTGACGGTGACGTGGCGGCGTCAACATCACCGCCACGTCACCGCACTGTCTGCCGGTGGGGATTTTGGTTTGATCATGTGTAAAAGATCAAACCAATACATCCCAGCAGACAAATCTGATCAAATTGGTCTGTCAGACCGATTTGATCGGATTTATTTGGTCGTGTGTACGAGGCCTTACAGGGCATAGGGTATGGAGACAGCTGTCTAATTAGGTATTTTCCCTCAATTTGCAGACATTTCAATTTCCATTGTTCTTTTCGGGGCAGCAAGTGATGGGAAATCTCCCTAATGGGACATATACAAGAAATAATAAAATGTGGTTTTAGATATACTTTTAGTATTAGTGGGTATAATTAGTATGAGCAGCAGATATCGGCCTCTACCTAGCTACTGCTTCCTCCCCAGCCATGCTTCCTCACTTTCATCTTTCTCATACTCTACTTTTACATTTTAATTTTCATTGAAATACAAAAATCAAATATCAAAAGACTCCTTTTTCAAATAAGATGCTGGGATGAATCTAGTAAAATTGACTTTTTCCTGTAACCTTTTTTACTCTTTGCCTATCCTAAATCTTAAAGCAATTCCGATTAAAAAGAAAACATATTTCCATAATAAAATCTAAAGAGCAACTCCAGGGAACAAATGAACCAATAAATTAACAAATACGCGAATAAAAGAGCCCATTGGGGAAATCTTAGTAGTAGCTCTAATGTAAAAACACACATCTTAAACTGAAAAGAAAGCAAGCAGTTACTCATATACATTGGCTCCCTACACCAGAGGAAAAGGAAACGTGAACCATTACCAGAGAGTTATTCCATCTAAAGTAGGGCTACACAACCCTGCAGAAACATATGTAATAACAGTGGTATGTTTACAGGTTTAAAGGTCTCATGTCCTGGTAATCGCCATCATACTGGTAGATCATAAATTATGGGTTTCTCCCCTACGTTCTAAATCATTATATAGTTCAGCATCCTAAATTCAATCCTTGAGTTTGCTCATGCTTGAACAGTCATTGCTTTCCTAGGCTGAGAAAAATGAACTCTGCCATTACTGACCTCTCCTTCCGAGAATCAGAATTGCCTAGATGTCATATTGACCTATTGGCTTCAATTTTTTTTAGAGACACTTGCCAAAACCATTTTGCCCATAAGGAGTTCTTACTTTGTCTGGCTTACTGGATGCAAATATTTTCTAGGTCCTTGAACCAGGCAGTCGGAGAGCAATTTAAAAGGTGATCTGCATAAGAAGGCACGCTGTATTTCCTCGACATAGGCAAGCAACTAAATACAAAGATTAAATAAATATTTGGGGACACTTTTAGATTTCTAGTTCTGGGCAGTCTGTCTCATGATCCAGGCACCCATACCAGATGAAACAGCAAGGTCACTAAATTTCATTGTAGCAACACAATTTGCTCAACAAGACATGCCCAGCCTGCTGAATGACCAGTGGAGCCTCCACCACCCAATAAATAGACATCCCTCTGCTCACTCTCATTTTGTCATCATGTTTCCTGACAAGCTGTCAACATATTTTCTCCTAGTGCTTGCCTTTCATTTCCAGTTTTTCAAAGGTGTACGGGTACTTATACTAGTTACATTTATAATAGTAGGGCTCAGACTGAGCAAGGGATTGCTTCTTCATTGCTTATCTAATAGACTGGAGGATGGGCAGTGGTCACAGCATCTTACTTAACCTAGCCTTAACCTAACCTTAAACGGATGTAAACCCAATTCATTAAATTTGAGCTGGACACATATATCTGCAGTATTTTGTTATCTCTCTTCAAAGAGCTAAGTCCTGTAGCTCTCTCCTGACCCATTTCTCTGTTATCAGCCAGATAACTCCTGACAAATTCTCGGACACATCAGATAAAAGCAGCCTGAAATTTCTGTCACTGGAAGTTACTGAAATAGATGCACAGTGAGCTGGCCCTGTTACAAAACACCTCTGAGAGTCTCTGCCCATGAGGAAAGGGGGTGGGTGCCTTTCCTCCAATTAGCAATTTAAGCTATCTTGGCTGTATGCCCAGACACATTATGTTTGCATATAGCAATGAATTTTATTACTATATGCAAGCATTTTACTGAATACAATTTATTAATTTGTTTTGTTTTGTTGTGATTAGCTGTGATTGGCCACAGCTGATCACATGATTGGCCCAGTCTGCACCATTTGATCATTGTGACAAATCACAGCTAGCAACACAATTATATACAATGGATGGCTTGAAAGGTAGCCATCCATTGTTTGCAACTGTCATGTAAACTACTCTGATTGATTACAGCAGTCACATGGTACTGGCAGCGGGCTGGTAAAGTGATCAGTCATCGGCTGACAGATCATGCCGCTGTAAGGGGTGCAATCCTGATTGATGAGAGGTCGGCCCCTGCATCATTCGTCCATAGGCCGCGCGGGAATGGGTTAAAAGGAGTCTAAGGTAAGACAACTAGAGAGGCCACTTTTGATTACCTCCTTATGTAAATGCTAGTGGTCTGTTTTATTTTTTGAAGGGCTCATTTACATATGCTGGGGCTTCAACAAAGCTTCAGACAGGCTTTGTTAAAACTATTTTAACACTAGTCAAAGCTCCTGTCACTAAATAAAATGGTTAGCTTACAGTCCTGATTATACCTGCTTTTGCTTTGATTTGGCCTTGCTGTGGCTTCCCTTTAAAAATGATAACCCATGTAGCTTCAGTGGTGCTTTAAAGCGTCTTCAAAGTGCCCATAGAAGTCTATGGCAAAGCTTGCTTGCAGCACCACTAAAGCCCCACCGAAGCCTCACCAAATCCTCACGAAGCCCCACCAAAGCCCAATCGAAGCTCCACCAAAGTCCCACCCCCACCAAAGCCCCACCAAAGCCTCATCGCAGCCTCATCGAAGCACCAAGAAAAATCAGGTGTAAACAGGACTGTAATATAACCATTTTATTTAGCGACAGGAGCTTTGACTAGCATTCAGAAAACTTTAACAAAGCGTGTCCGAAGCCATGTTTTGAAGCAAGTGTAAACTAGCCCTAAATCTGTCACATTTTTAGCCACTAGCCCAGAACAAGAATACAGGTCAGAGAAAATCTATACTTCCTTCTATTAAAGTTATACTGAACCCACAACAGTAAAATCAGTCTGTATAAGCAGTAAAGCATGATTGTTATACTCACTGTGGAACCTAAGGGGTGATCCCCTACATGGTGTAAAAAGACTGTTTTAACCTGTCTTCTCTGATCCTCTCCTTCTTCAATTACCAATCCATCTGCTAATAGTACAGAGCCTTGAAGGCACTCTGCACATGCTCAGTTTAGTGTGCATTTTTCTGTGGAGGGTGCATGTTATTAGTACTGGGCCAATCAGCACAGTCCAGCACTGTCCAGAGGGCCGGGGGTCATGCAACCTTTATAAGACTGTAAGAGGTGAATGAAAAATCCTCCTACATGCTTTAACCAGTCCTTGGCCAGTGACTGATACCAGTCACAAGACTGCTATATACTGCTGATGAGAAAAGCTCTGTGTGCTGTGGAAAATGGAAAAAGAAAATATGGACAGCTGCACTTCAAAAAATCTTGATGGTTGTCTTAATTTAAAAAAGGAAAAATGCACTACAAGTCACAGCACACTAGAAACAGCTGACGCGTTTCACACTATAAATTAGTGCTTAATCATAGCTATGATTAAGCACTAATTTATAATATAAAGACAGCCATCAAGGTTTTTTGGAGTGCGGCTGTCCATATTTTCTTTTTCCATTCGTTGCCATGTGCATTGCCAGCACCCTTGATCTCCTGAGACCATACTGATCATCCTAACACAATCCACCTGGAGCGGTAACTTTCTTTCTTTCTGTGTGCTGTGGGAAATCAAATATAGTGAATGCAGGGTCTTGGGTTTAGTTTAGTAACACCTTAAGTGACTCTAAAGGTAAAAATAAAAACATTGCAGTACCCATAGATCTTTTGTTTATGGGTTACCCCATCCACAAATGCAATAAAGGAATCCTTCTTCGCTGTCAGCATACACTGATCAGTGTATGCAGTCGATCAAAAACAATAAATAAAAAATGGCAGCAGTCTTGCTCGACAGAAGTTTATTGGTAGATCAAAACTTGGCTAAAAAGGGCGGCTTTCAATCCATCTATGGGCAACTTTAGGTCTTTAGATCAGATGAACCGCCAGGCAAGTAGTATTTCCAAAAAACAAGTGCAGCAAGGGCAGCTTACATATTTCCATGAACTGCAGTTCAGAAAAGAGATGTCAAGCACCGGCAGTCTGGCAAAGGTACCTGGATAACACGCCTGACTGAACTAAATTACAAATCATTTGGCAGGTAAGACAGTTTAGATATATGTATTTCAACTGTACTGTTTGCCTGGAATTAAGTTTTAAGGTGTTCTATGCCTCCAAATTCTTTGTGAAGCACTCCAAGTTTTATCAGTTTTTAACAGAGACTAGCAAGTTATAGTCAGGTAGTAATAAAGTAACAGAAAATCCTCTTGTCCAAAAGGAAATTGACTCTCTTTGGGAAACAAGGAAAGGCAGATGGGAAGGACATACAGGGGGAGGGGGGGGGTTATTTACGAAAGGTAAATCCACTTTGCACTACAAGTGCACTGCAAGTGCTCTTGAAAGTGCAGTGGCTGCAAATCTGAGGGGTAGATCTGAAATGAGGGGAAGCTCTGCTGATTTTATCATCCAATCATGTGCAAGCTAAAATGCTGTTTTTTATTTTCCTTGCATGTCCCCCTCTGAATTACAGTGACTGCACTTTCATGTGTACTTTTATTGCACTTTCAATTGCACTTGTAGTGCAAAGTGGATTTGCCTTTTGTAAATAACCCCCAAAATCTCTTGGTTGAAAAAATACCATATCTATCGGCGTATAACATGCACTTTTTTCCCCTGAAAATCGGGGACAAAGCGGGGGTGATTGTTATATGCCGATAGCGCTCCTCAGAGCTGTCATCTCCTCGCCGTTCAGCTCTGCTTTCACTTTACACACACACACAGTCCCACCTCCACCATTGGACCAGTGTTCTGCCTATCACAGTAGCTGGTCCAATGCCGATGGCGGATGCGGGACTGTGTGTGTAACGTGTAACCTCTGCTCGTCCTGCACATTGAGCCACCTGCCTAAGTCCCAGCCCAGTCTGGATACAGGCTTTGTTTGAGCCTATCATCATCCAAGCCTCATTCTGGGTTATACTTCCTGGCCGTTTGATGTCATGCCCGGGAAGCACAGGCTTACCATCGACTGGCTGTTTCAACGGCGGACTGACGTGACACCCACCAGCACAATTGGGCTCGCTTCCTCGCATCCATCTGGCTGAGTCATCCCCTCGTTTCCATCGCAGACACAAGATAGAGGTCCCATGAGGTTCCATCTACTGCAGCTTACTGCTTCTGGTCATCTGGTGTGTTTTACTCAACCCCAGGTACCATCCCATTGCCATACAAGCTGAGTTTATTTGTGCTGCAATGAGGAGTTTATTTGTGCTGCATAGGCATGTGCATTTCGTTTCGTTCCGAATCAAAATTCGGACGAATTTTCCATTATTCGGACATTCGGATGCATACGAATTTCCGAATTGCTATAATAGCGAAAAATTTCGACCGTTTTCGGAATTCGTTCATTTTCGACCGAATTTCGAAAAAAAAAAAAATGGTCGAAATCGTTTTTTTTTTTTCG
The DNA here is from genome assembly GCA_029574335.1 of Rana kukunoris. Classification (NCBI taxonomy): domain Eukaryota; kingdom Metazoa; phylum Chordata; class Amphibia; order Anura; family Ranidae; genus Rana; species Rana kukunoris. The sequence goes on along the minus strand of CM056053.1, from coordinate 257,061,562 downwards.
AATTCCGAATCGAATACCCGCGGACTAAATTCAATCGGAATTCGAAAAAAAAAAAAAAATATTTTCGAATTTAATTCGAAAAAAAATCTATTCGAAAAGAGACTATTTGTTTTCTAATCTGGTTGAAATGTTTTCGATTTCGACCGTTTTTTCGAAATTCGGTCGAAAACGAACGAATTCGAAAAACGGTCGAAATATTTTCGATTTCGACCGTATTTTTCGAAATTCGGTCGAAAACGAACGAATTCCGAAAACGAATTCAACACATGTAACGAACCTAACTTAACGAAATGTATAAAATGACGAATTGAAACGAAACGAAACGAAACAAATTTTTCATTTTTGCACATGCCTAGTGCTGCAATGAGGAGCTTATTAGTTCTGCAATGAGGAGTTTATTTGTGCTGCATTGATCAGGCTGCATTAAGGAATTTGCTTCAAAGTTTTTTTTTTTCCTGAAACTTCCCTCTTAAAATTGGGGTACGTGTTTTACACCCGCGCATGTTATACGCCGATAAATATGGTACTTTTCCTGAGATGCAACCACAGCATTAGCTGTTAAAATGAGAATAAGATACATATAACCATTAACTTTTTCCAAGATAAATTTCTGGATAAACTATGTCAGATGAGTACAATGAAATTAATGTTCATTTAACCAAGTTTACAAAGATAGATAATAGCTTTCTGTTAGGCTGAATAAGTGAGATCACCTTTTACCGCAAAACAAAAGCAATTCATTGTCCTTGTGGCATAAAGCCTGTTTTACACTCACAAAGGCAATATCTGGCATATATTCAGTTGAAAAGCAGGTTTAAACTAAACATGGGCACCAGGGAAGCATTACTCCATAAATTTTACAGCTGGCGTAAGATTGTTTTTAAGGGTAATTTAAATAAATCTCCAAGGAAGCAATGAGGAAAAAAAAAATCTGGCTCCTAAAAGTGCCTGGCACATTTCAAAGTTCTGTTATTCTTTCCTAAAGTACGTTAGAATGCTCATGTTTACATGAATTAAGGCTTGTGTCTTAGGATATGTGGCAGAATACACAGTACAGGATATACAAAGTACACAAAGGTAAATTCCTGCAAGTTGGTGAGTATACACATTAAAGGCCTGTTGATGTATAGTGGTACATACAATGGTTTTGTTTATTGCTGTTCACTGTATTAGTAAAGGGATTACTTTCATTACTGTTCTAAAGTTTTTTTAAAGCAGAACTAAAGCCATCTATACTTGACTCCTCTCCAGCAATGTGCCATCAGCAAGCTCCCTTGCCCGAACTGACATCCTTGTCTTCTTCAGGGTTGGCGATCTTTGGCCATCTTGGCCAGACAAGGATCTCGTAACTTTTGTGCATGTGGGAGTTAATTCACTATGGTATCAAAGCATGTTGAAAATTTACACTGAGCCGCATATGCACAGCTTGGTGTATGTTCAAAAGAATTTACCTGTTAATGTGTCCATTGTTCATGTGTGAAGCCCACTCTCAACCCCTCCCTTTCTGGTACTTTCCCAGTAACTTTTGCTCCAATTCCACTGCAGTAAAGCCTAGTACACACTATTAGAAAATCAAACAACACTATCCATATTCAGAAAGTCCATCCAATTTTCTGTTTGTTAATACGCTGCTTTTCATAAGGCAATATGGACTGTTCAGACAAAAAATTCCAAAGGAACATGTTTGGAAAAAAATTCTCATCATTTATCATAGCATCCAATTTTGTTTAATCAGTACAGTATTCGTCCTATAAAAATTAAAGAATCAAGTAAGCAAATGATTGAAAATTAATACAACCACAGACAATACATATACTAGCTATGCACGTGAGAATTCTAGAACAAAAAAGGGAAGCGGGGTAGACAGTTTTTTTTTTGGTACCGTCAAAATCAGTACAACCAGATAGAATCAAAAAACCTTTATTCAATATATAGGAAATCTAAAAAAAATAAGAGATTTAAATTGAAGATTTTAAAAGTAACTCATTACAATAGCTTAACTATGATGCCCTGTACACACGATCGGTTCGTCTGATGAAAACGAACCGATGGATTTTTTTCATCAGATATCCGATGAAGGTGACTTTCATCAGTCTTGCCTACACACCATCAGTTAAAAATCCGATCGTGTCCAACGCGGTGACGTAAAACACAACGACGTGCAGAGAAAAATTGAGTTCAATCATTCCGAGCATGCGTTGACTTGATTCTGAGCATGCGTGGATTTTTGATCGATGGATTTCCTCACAGACAATCGTTTTTTTCTATCGAATTTTTAACTATACGAAAAATTTAAAACAGGTTCAATTTTGGGTGTACAGTTAGCCAATACTCAACATGTTTCGTGGGCTAACCTTCCTCAGGAGTTCAAATGGGAAAAATCAATACTATAACATAAAAATGTAATTAAGGAAATATGATCCATTTGAAAATGGTATATAATGCTAAGCAGCTGCGGTAGTCACTCAGATACTCATAGCTGATTCATAGGTTATTTCGATGTACATAGGAAGTTGTCCTCTGTCATTCAAGAATTTTTATACCATCTTAGACATTCTTATTTTCAACATGGGACAAGGACGGTGAAAAATGTGAACAACCGTGTGTCCAACTAATAGTGTACTAGGCCTAATCACCTAAATTCACCGCATCACCTGGATTTTTTGCTTAGTGGGAATGGTGACATCACCCACTTGATGCATCTTGCAAACCCTGTAGTTTAATGTAATTCAAAAGAAGAGAAATAGAAAAACAGAAGCTTTGCAAATAGTAATCATATGTTAAAGCGGTATTCCGGGCAAAAAATAAAGTAATAAAAAAACAGCAGCTACACATACTGCAGCTGCTGGCTTTTAATAAATGGACACCTACCTGTCCTGGAGTCCAGCGATGTCGGCACCCGCAGCTGTTTCCATCAGCTGTTGGGTGCTGCTGCCGCCATTGTGGGTAAGGGCACCTGGCAGTGTAGCCTTTTGACTTCACGCCGGGAACCCTACTGTGCATGTGCAAGGTCGGCTCCTTTCTCCTACTGGCTCAGCTGCCAGGGGAGGGCGGAGGAGGTCACGGGCCACGGCCTCCTGGAATTGGAAAGGATACCTGTCTTTGACAGGTATCCTATTCTCCCTCCCCCCGAAAGGTGCCAATTGTGGCACCAGAGGGGTGGAGGAATCTGATGAGCGGAAGTTCCAATTTTGGGTTGAATTACACTTTAACTCTTATATTTAAACCTTCTATTGAAAAACTATACATGTGATTGCAAAGGTAAAACCTACACTTGTCATCTATTCCAATATTGCTGCTACTGCTACAAAAAGGGAAAGCCCACACAAAGCATATTCATCATCAAAAGACAAGTGAATAAAGTAATATTATGTGCCAACAAGAATAGAAAGTTAATAATGCAGAATCTTTTAGAGCCTTGTCACATGGTCACTTTTATTATGGTGTAATGTATATGCCCATCTGACATTACCCAAAGGGTGGCCCTATATTCAAACCGTTTGATGGTGTAATATGGAGTTTAGTTATACCATATAAATCATGTTTAATTTGTCCCTTTTCTGCAGCATCATAATTACTTGTGGCTTAAATCCTTATTATGACAATTAGTAATTATGATACACAGTAATTTTCTTGTTTTCTGCTATGTGATAGACAATTTAAACCACGTGAGCTAATTAACCACAAACAGTATTTATTATATAAAATGCCACATGCACCTTGGCATATAATTTTAGCATATACATGAATGAAGCCTTCAATAATGCTTGTAGTGTCAAATATTCATTCAGATAATCATTGAAATATATAAAAGGCCAGTAAATTGCAGTTTTCCTTATCATTACTACAAAAGACCTTAAAAAAAAAAAAAAAGATAATAACATCAACAATTAAAAAAATTTACTTGATTTTTCGATTTTCAAGCTCAATAAAAAATAGATATTTCTTTTTTGAAGGATTGAAAGTTACCATTTTCTAATGCGGAATGAAAAAAAACCGCAATGCTGCCAAGTCGCTTACTTGCTGTAGAAACATAATTAAAAGCTGGCTTAAGATTGCAGTACATTTAATTGCCTAGTCTCCTAATATTACAGGTTTTCAGATAATCAGACACAATTCCCAATGGGAAGATAATAGTTGACATTATAAAGGGAGCTAGGTTATTGTTGAGTTATTGAACATGAGACCCTGTTATCATTTCTTTTTCATCTGGAATAGCTTGTTGGTAATGTTAATTCGTCCTCCTAGCTCTGTCCTATCTTTGGGAGGTATGCACCAAAATGTCTGATAGTGTAGTCTGTATGCAATGACATAAAAATACATTTTCATTATTAAAAGATAACGTGAATAATGTTAAACAGACAGGCTTACATATGTTTTGCATGGAAATCCCAATGTCCTCTGTTCATTCACAATGCTTAAGATTCATTTTTTTTATTGATACCATTAGGGTCTGGTAGAGTGACCAACCTGTTTCTATCATTTATACTTTTAGTTCATTTTTTACTCCGGTTCCACAAATTTGATTTTATTATCAAGTGAAACTATGTTTTGCCTTTTTTTTAACTTACTTTGCCATCATTGTACCATTTGTCTATTTTGATGGAGAAGATCTGTGTTAAGCCTCATACACACGGTCTCTTCCAACAAACTTCAAAATGAGCAAGTTTGTGTGTACGCTCCATCGAACAAACTTTTTTGGTTTTCATTGGGCAAAAGTTCGCTCTGCAAATGGACAAACGTTTCGGCAACAAAAGTCTGATGGTGCAATGTCCGACTGTGTGTACAGAAATCCATCGGAACTTTTGTCCAAAGTACAAACACACATGCCCAGAACCAATGTTAAAATCAACCAACAATAGTAGAAGTTGACCAAAGGGTGGCGGTACAGAGCAGAAAAGAGCAGAAAAAACATGTGATGTTGGGAAAGTTTTGGGAAAGTTTGCAGACAAGTCCTGCTGTGTGTATGCTATGGGTGTGCCCGGCAAACTCCCTTCGGACAAAAATCCACGGAAAAGTTTGTTTGAAGTCCGATCGTGTGTACGAGGCTTAAGCTCCAAGTCAATCTGGAGCTCTGACAAACCTTAGGGCTCTCTTCTTTCCTGCACGTAACAGCACTGGGGCCTAGTGACTGACTGCTCAGGTAACTAGTGTGCATCATTACTTATATCTGAAAGTCACAGTTATTTCTCTTTATCCCTGCAGGCAAACAGAGTAGTGGTGGCAAGAAGGGCAGGTGAGTATAAACAGCTGGAGAATGTCTTGATTTTGTGGATGGAGGAATCTGTTAGCTCTTTGGCTGAAAACAAATAAACAACTAACAATGTATGACCAGCTTTAGTGATACAACCAAGTCTGGCTCTTCGCCTAAAAAACGAATACAGCCACAAATAAGGACTGGTACACTGCAATATATTAAATGTTTTGCTTGTTGGCATACAGTAGATGCAGTATAGTAAAGTATAAGTAAAGGCAAAACATGTTTAAAGTCATTTTGGACACGCATAGTAGGGTTAGCAGATATGGGGTAGACCAGGTAACACTTTAGCTGGATGAGGAAGCTTGAATGTGAACTGAATACTGATGGCGGAAATATAAGTTAAGAGGTATATAGGGGATTTTAAATGAAAGTTGTATTTAGGTTATATATTAAAGGATAATAATGAATAGATGATATAATGTTTACTTGTGGAAAAATTTAAATATAAGAATACACAGAGGGAAAGAAATTAGTGCACTAATTGTGTAATGGTTTAATTTATATATATTTATCTTAGATGTTGTGACTAAATGTTGATTGTATGTATAAAAGAAAAAACTTTTTCAATAAAGAATACTTGATCAAAGGCAAATATTTTATTTTTTTTATTTTTTTTGGACAAAGTGGAGAGGCATTAGAATGCTTTCCAATTTTTTTTTTGCTGTTGAAGCTTCTATTAGGAAGATTAACCCCCCCTATTTGTCCTGTTTACCATTAACATTAAAAGTGAAAGTAATAGAAAATCACAAGTTTTGGGCTGTACACAGAAAAGTAATAGAGGGGAAATCTTCCAATAGGGAAATAAGTTATGGTGGTCTGGGTGTCCCCAAGGAATTCCCTCAATTGGCAAGGATTTATTTTCACTTCCTGTGCGGCTATGAGACAGGAAGTGAAGCGCAGGGGTTTTAGCCCTCCCTTGCTCTATCCAAAATGAAAAAACACAGTTTGTCTATAGTTTTAATTTTAAAATTAAATCACCACCATGTGCAAAGCCCATATATGTAGATCCCCTTCTTTTATGTAAATTCTGTATGCATTGATCTGCTCAGTGCAGTTCCTTATCTCCTCATTAGCAATAAGTAGTACTTTGTTTGTCCTAATGCTCTAAGGCTGGGTTCACACTGAGGAACAGAGCAGCTCACATCAGGAGTTCAGTGCATCATTCAGTCCCCATTCACCATTGCATGTCTGATTTCAACCCTAATTGTTGGCTGAATTTGGACCTGTAATGGACCAGAAAATGCACAGGACTCCTGTGCAATTTGCACTGGAGCAACTCCGGAGATGTGCGAACTGGCCCCATAGAGAGCCGGTCTTAATCTCCTGACATGCAAATTGGATGAAAGGAGACCCACATCCAATTCGTACTGGTGTGAAACCAGCCTTAAGAGAACCCTTGTTTAATAACTAGCATATTTTCTAATGTCTATACAACAAAGAGTCATAGTCTTATATAAGACACAATAGTCTATTAAAGTGTAGCTAAAAGTTAATTTCTATATGAATTTTTGAATCATTGTCAATTTTTTTTTGCTGTCTGTGTACTCATTAGAGACATTCACTCTCTCTATTTATCTTGGTGACCACTATTACCAGAACAGAGAATAAGGGAAAATTCTAAGTTTTGAGAAGTCACCAGAAACGGGGCAGAGGGTACATTTTCCAGTGGGAACATTTGTACTAGTGAAAACTTTCTGACTTTTGTTTAATTGGGCAAATATTTCTAATGGGATCCTGATGAAAACAAATATACAGCAGTTTTAACCACTCCTACTACTATATCCAAAATTTAAATGACCCCCCCCCCCCAAAAAAAAAAGTTGAGGCTTTAAGTATACTTTAAGTATACCACCTCAAATTGTTTCACACAAACGGATGGCTGGAGAGATGCTCATGGCAGGAAGAATGGTGCAAAGCTAGCCATTGATGAATTGAAATTAGGCTGGTTCAGCAAGAACCAACTGAATTTGGATCCATTTGTGGTTGCCCCTATTTGACAGATATCGATCATTGTTTGTGTGAAGAGCAATCACTGCATACAAAGCAGATATGTCTTGATACAATCTTAGTGCCTTAGTTTTGTACATGCTTGCACTCGTTCATAAGTTTCCTATACATTAAGTCACCTCACTAACCAGATGCAGTGAAGTCAGTGACTATAGGACACTTTCATCTGTCATAACCTTGATCAATAATGTTAAAACATTCATTTTGCTATAATTATTAATATTATGTTTGGGTGATTCAGCTTGAATGCCAGCACACACCACTACATGGAGCATTTCCAACACACACTGAGCATTAGAAGTAGATGGTGGATGAAAAGAGACCAGAGGGTCTGATTTTTTCCACAGAAACAAAGACCTTGTATTTTTTTGTAATAAATAAGTCATTTCCTGAGGCAAAATGAATGACAAATTGCATTCAGATACAAACCCCTTTGTTGTGTGTGCCTCTTTGCGTAAGCAAATTAAGAAGTAAAATGTATACAATGCAATGTTCACATTAATAGTTTTATCATTGTACACCACTGATCAATCCATTAATAATGTATATGACATGAACTTAATATATGAATACATTCCCGTAATGTTCCGCTATATAAAAGTTCCCTTATTTGCCATTGTCTTGTATTCTTTTATTGTGTTTGTTGCTGAAATTTCTATGCAAATATACACGCCTAAGCTATTATGCTCTCAATGAAAGCTGATTTTTTTTATTGTCTAATTTGTTAAATGACACTTGGTGAGGCTCTAACACGAGCTCAAAATGAAATTTAAATAAAGATTTAAATATCAAAATGATAGAGTACTGTTAATCCTTTTTTAAGGAAGGTATAAATTGTTAATCAGTCTCTAGGCAGTATTGTTTAATACCAAGTTTAATAAAAATGCTGCCTAAAGCACTAAGACAGTTGGGATCCTAAGTTGGAAAGTTGGTAGCCCAATCAAGATTTGTGTTGCCTCGGGCAACTGAGCAACCACTTTGAAATATGTTCAATTTTTGAATACCTTCTAAATTATAAAGTATATTATTAATGCAAAGGAAGAGGTGTGAAGAAAGTTAGATCAGCATTTTCAGAAAAAAAAAATGGGTGAAAAGAAGAGAAAAGAGTTTAGGGAATATTTAAGCAAAGGACACCACTTTGATGCTGATGTGCATCAGTGATACTGAATTTCTAATCAAAAGAAACCCTGCACTTCATCAGTGCCTAGATAGCCTTGAAGAGACATGGAAAAAAAATCTCTTTTTGATGTGTTCGGTATCATGTTTTTTTTTTAAATATATTCTGACCCATAATATCAAAGTCTGCTACTGTACATTTTAGTTCATATATCTGTCCTTTGCTCATTTCTTAAGACAATATAGCTCATTTAAATTCAAGTACAAATACAGTATGCTTTCCTTTGCTACTTTTCTGAATGCCGCTTTAGGAAAACAGACTGTGATTTAAACAGTGGAGTGAATAAAATGGAATGTAAGCCTGGTGGGTAGCAATCTTAATCAAACAAATGAAAAGGCCTTCTATGGAAGGCAACGAGTGGGGTCTGGTTTCCACTTTTAGTTTATATTATTCGAAATTACATACTGTTTAAACTTAAGTTTTATGTCGTCTGTTTCTGTAACCTCTTCATTTCACTGCTTGACTACAATAAGCAGATATATTTAGTTGCTTGGTTTCAAAGGGCCTTCTGGAGATCTTCAGGCATGGTCTCCTGCCAAAACGTAACTTTTGTTTAGGTGGAACTCTTGGTGGTTTCTGTTTGAATAGTGCTTTACAAATTTGAAATCTGTCATAACACATACTTTCTCCAAAATAAACTAGGAAAAATCGTGTGATTAGATTTTACTGAGCATAAGCAGGGATTATCTGAACTTCATCGTTTAGATCTTTAAAACTTAATTTGCATTTGCAAAGGCGACGGGCGACATGCCGAGCACACACAGGAATCAGACAGCAAACATTCCATGGGATGCATCTTATTTGGAGATGATTGAAGCCGTTCATGAGTTAACTGTGCTCTCTGTTCAACTCTGCCTGCAGTCTTAGGACATTAGAAGTCTTCAATTTGGTACATATACGGGACATACATATATGAATATATAAAAATACACGCAGACACATAAATAAATGCTGGATATGAAACACAAATATAACCAATTATTATTTTCTTCAATAAAAAGAAGTCCAATAATTGGGACTTATGTTATATATGGTCTTTTGTAAGGCCCTGATTGTGTTGCACCTGTGATGCTTGCTAAAGTGTGCTGCTCATCTTCTTTATATATATATATATATATATATATATATATATTTATATTATCCTATATAACCTTATATATTATAAAGCTTTTTGGCTATACTTCTATGGATCACAGAATTACATTTTAAGCCCCCGTACACATGACCGGTTTTCCTACCGGGAAAACTGCGTGGAGAACTTTTGGCCGGGGAAACCGGACGTGTGTATGTTTCCTCCCAGTTTTCCGACAGGAAAACTGCCGGGAATCCTAGCGGGAAAATAGAGAACCTGCTCTCTATTTTCCCGCCGGGATTCCCGGCAGTTTTTCTATGGGGAAACACTGCGAGGGAACATACACAGGGCCGGGATTCCCGGCCAAAGCTCCCCCCGCAGTTTTCCCGAAGGGAAACCTGGTCATGAGTACACAGGGAAACTTACCAAGCAGGTTCTTGGGTTTCTCTTCGGGATTCCCGGCGGACTTTATACCCGGTCGTGTGTACAGGGCTTAATTCTGCACTCCTGTGACTCATTTTCAGCTGATGTCACAGAGCCGGTCCAGGCTCTAAAAAGATCTCGACCATATGGTTGGCATCCACCCAGATGCTTGTACCAGCAGTGCTGAGAGCTTAATGCCACGTACACACGATCGGTTCATCCGATGAAAACGGACCGATGGATTTTTTCATCAGATATCTGATGAAGCTGACTTTCATCAGTCTTGCCTACACACCATCAGTTAAAAATCCAATCGTGTCCAATGCGTTGACGTAAAACACAACGACGTGCAGAGAAAAATGAAGTTCAATGCTTCCGAGCATGCGTCGACTTGATTCTGAGCATGCGTGGATTTTTAATCGATGGACTTGCCCACAGACGATCGTTTTTTTTATCGTTTTTTTAACCATCAGATAATTTTAAAAGAGGTTTTTTCACCGATGGGAAAAAAAAACTATGGGGCCCACACACGATCGGTTCATCAGATGAAAACGGTCCATCGGACCGTTTTCATCAGACGAACCGATTGTGTGTACAGGGCATTAGCCTGTCGCTGCTGCACCCTTCACAGCCCGGCATCCTGTGAGCGCTGGTGGGGCAGTGAGCCACTGACTGACAGTCACCACTTCCTGCAGGCTGAATACTGAGAGCTGAGAAGTCACTTTACTTTTTACTGTTAGAGGATTTGGCCACCATAAATTAATGTAGCAGGATCCAAAGATCCAAAACCTTGCATAATTTAGTTCTGCAAAGGTTCCCAGCACATATATTTATCACACACATACTTTACATTATTTTAATATCACATCCATGTCTCCATGACATATTATTTCTGCAGCAGCTCAACAAACTCTGTTTTGCAACCATCTGTTATCATACCACATTGCTTTCTCTGACACTCCCTTACATAGTTGTCTAACAGACCTCCTACCGGTGGTAATAATATGATCTCTGGCTTTGCTCCCTTCTCCCTGTCCACATCCAGTTCTATGCTCCTCCATCCATACTATAACTTCTGAAATTTCTCCTGAACATAACGGCCATTGTCAAACCATTTGACACTACTCTCATGCATATACTGGCTAATGTCATACTGTCCACACTCCTCTATTTTCCCTAGGCGGTGTAAAGCATACAGGTGTATGCAAAAAATAGAACTTTTTTTTTGCATACACCCATACAGTACATGTTACTCATGTTTAAGTTAGAACCATAAGTACTGCTGAGGTACATGCAGCAGTGCCTAGCCATTCATGTCTATAGGAGGCTGTACTCTGAACCTGGGTTTCCCTTGGGGGGGAAAGATGTGGGCATTTACATTGAGCTAGGAGAGAGCTATGGCCTAGGTGTGAGGCCTGAAGCAGCTGTATCGTCCGTAAGTAAGCCAGGAGGCTGAATAACCATGATGCAATAATAGTGGAACCCCCTGCAAAGGAAATGTGTTTGTTTTGATTTTTTTTGCTTCCTTTAACAAAAAAAAATTGGGCTGCCATGCCCTAAAAACACAGTCTGGAGTGGCACGTTTCTGGAAAACTGCATAACTTAAAAAAAGAATTGTGCTTTGTGCCTGCAGTTTGTGCTTCAAAGCTGAACACTGAGGGCCAGATTCAGGTGGAATTAGATTGCCGCAGAGTATCAGAGATACTCTATGCCGCCGTATTTTACCTGGCTCTACGAGGAATTCAGAGAGATTTTGGCCTGTAAGGTAGGGCGGCGTAGTGTATTTCTCCCGGCGGAATCAAACTACGCGATTATGGGGCGTGAGGCATTTAAATTAGGCGCGTTCCCACGGCGATTGAACTGCGCATGCTCCGTTCAGAAATTTACCGCCGTGCATTGCGCGAAATCACGTCGTTACGTCATTCGTTGTTTGAGTAGCGTAGTTTACGTACATTTCTATTCCCGAACGACTTACGCAAAAAATAAAAAATAAATTGAAAGTCGACGCGGGAACGACGGCCATACTTAACATGGGCTGCGTAACGTTACACCAGCTAATAGCTGGTTTAACTTTACGCAGCAAAAAAATGACGTAAGCGATTACGAACGACGCTCGTAACTCCGTGGATCGCCGGAAAAAAATCATTTGCATACCCCGACGCTGAAAACGACGCGAACTCCACCCTCAAAAAGATTGCAGCGTAGATCCGAAGGCTTACGAAGACGTAAGCCTGTCAGATCGAAGCCCAACGCCGCCGTATCATGGTTTGAGGATTCAAACTAGTGATACGGCGCGCGTAATTTGAAAGTACTCCAGTCTAACACCAGTTAGACAGGAGTTACGGCTCTGTGAATCTGGCCCTGAATATCTAAAAATTCCTTCCTTGCAGTGGGTTAGCACCCACACTGCAAGGGTTAATTTCTTGTTTATGCTTAAGGGACCATAAGAAGCAGTTTTACTTACCTGATCCTCTGATCCCCAGTCTCCTCTGCCAGACCAATCCTTTATCCCTTGCGCTCTGAAGGGCCAAGGTCCTTTGACATCATCAAGAATAAAGCATGGAACATAGCCCAGAGCGGCGAGGAACAACTTTTTATAAGATAAATAAAATGTCTCTAAATAGGCCAATTGACACTGGCAGTGCGGGTTCAACCCCACTGCAAGGGAGGACATTTCAGTTCAGTTTAAAAATATTTTTCTCTTTTAATTATTCTGTATCCATTATAAATGCATCTGGAGCACCGCTGCTTAAGAAAGATGACTCATATAACATATATCCTTCACATTTTTTATTTACTTCCACTACTAATTAAATGTAATTTTAGTGACACAGTAAGATAAAATGAATAACTGACACGCCTGTGGATACAGAAAATGACAAATACCCCATCATCTCATAATCACAGAGGAGCTGTTATAGTGTAAGCTCCTTGAGGGCTGGGACTGATGTCAATATATGATATTTAAAGCACTTCGTAAACTGTTGGTGCTATATACTGTAAAAACCTGTAATAAAAAAATAATAAACTGTCACTTATCTGTCTGACTGCTAAATTTAGACTCACACTTATGACATGACTATTGTTTGTTAAATGTATTCATAATGGAAATACTGTACTTGTCAAAGCTAGGTTGGGCTTACTGTTAGGCTCCATACACGCTGGCTTGACCACTTCACGCCCAGCCTATGGCAAAATGGCAGCAGCGGTAGTTCAGTTATTCTGACTGGACGTCATATGACGTCCAGCAGGATAACAGCCACAGCCCGTGGGTGTAAGCATTGAGGTGATTGGTGGTGCGGTGTGTCAGTCTGATGGTGGACACATCGGACAATTTCTACACATTTTTGGGACCATTGTCATTTTCACAGAGAAAAGTGCTATAAAAATGCACTGATTACTGTGAAAATAAAAATTGCTGTTTAGGAGTTAACCACTAGGGGGCACTGAAGGGGTTAAGTGTGACCTCATATGTGTTTCTAACTGTAGGGGGGCGGGGCTGGACGTGTGATGTCAGTGATCGTCTTTCCCTATATCAGAGAACAGATGATCACTGACATTGCCACAATGAAGAACGGGGAAGGTGTGTTTACACTCACATCTCCCCGCTCTTCAGCTCCTGAGACCGATCGCGGGACATCGGGTGTGGTCACTGTCACATTTTGAATGACATATGCATGGTCATTCATACTAAACTTTTATAATTTTATTCCTAAAAAATAGAGCTTTCTTTTGGTGGTGTTTGATCACCACTGAGGTTTTGATTTTTTGCTAAACAAACTAAAAAAAAATGTCTTTGTTTCTGTTATAAAATTTAGTTTTCTCCTTCAGTAACGAGCACTGATGAGGCTGCACTAATGGGCACTGATGAGGTGGCACTGATAAGGTGGCACTGATGAGGAGGCACTAAACTGTAGAATTGATGTGCATTAATAGGAGGCACTGATATGCAGCACTGATGGGTACTGTTGGGCTACACTGATATGCAGCACTGATGGGCACTAATAGGTGGCACTGATAGATGGCACTGGAAAGGCAGCACTGATGAGGACGCTACTGACAGGAATTACTGATTGGCATCTGAAGGGCACTCATAGGCATTACTGATAGGGAACATTTATGGGCACTGATTGGCACTTTAATGGCCACTGACAGACATTATTGATGGGGCACAGACTGGCAGCTGATGGGCACTGATTGGCAACTGATGGGCACCTCTCATGGTGGTTGCGCTAATGATCAATGTGATGATTATCAGAGCAGATCGGCTCTCCCTGTCAGCGTGAACCCGAGGAAAGACATTATTTACCGGCACTTCCTGGATCACGCTGTGATTGGTCACATCTGATTACGTGGTAAGGAGCCTCCGTCAAAGGCTCCTTACCATGATCGGAGATGCTGTGTGTCAGAGTGACACACAGCACCACCGATCGCTGCGTTGCATGCCCCCCCGGGCCCGCGCCGTTATGTTATCCTGAAAGACGTCTAATAACGTCCAGTTAGGCTAACAGAACCACCGACCGGCCATCATTCTACTATAGGCCAGGCAGGAAGTGGGTAATTATTTTTCTGAAAACAGTAGAATGATGGGCTTTACCAAAAGGCTCTAATTATTTTTTTGTCTGTCCAAAGCACATTCTCCCAAAAGGATTTTGACAAACTCCAATGAGGCCGCGTACACACGGCAGGGAATCTCGACGGGCAGAACACATCGTTCCGCTCATCGAGGTTCCCTGCCGGCCGTCGAAATCGGCGACCCGCCCGTCGGGAATGGCAACCAGCCATTCTTCCGGGCGGGCCGTTGAGGAAATAGAGAGCGTGCTCTCTATTTCTGCTCGACGGGCTTCCCGACAGGAAGCTCGCCGAGACCGTACACACGGCCGAGGTCCTCGCTGGAATGTGCATTCCAGCGAGGTTCTCGCTGGTTTTCAGCGAGAACCTCGGCCGTGTGTACGCCGCCTCAGGCTTTTTTTAATGTTTCTGTGTCAGCAGTGTGATCCTCCTGGGTTTCCTACCAAAGTGTCCCTTTTCATTCAGATGACATACAGTGTGAGCTGACACAGGTGTACCCTGTGCCTGAAGGTCAGCCTAAATTTGTGTGGAAGTTGATCAAGGTTCTTTATCCACTATTCAAACAATCCTTTGATCAATTTTTCTTTCATCCATGTCCATGGAGAGTATAGTACCATGGGCTGTAAACCTCTTTACAATGTTACGCACAGTGGACACAGGAATATAAGGATCTCTGGAGATGGACTTGTTCTCAAATTCTTAGACCATTTTAACTAGTTGCCAGTGTGATTTCTATATTGTACACCAGCACTTTTCTGGGTGAAGTGGTGCATTATCTGACAGAAATGCAGGTGTACCAATATTTGTGGCCGTGACTGTATGTACCCTATTTATCGGCGTATACCGCGCACTTTTTTGCCCTGAAAATCAGGGCAAAATCGTGGGTGCGCGGTATACGCCGATAGCCGCTTTCCCGCGCCGAGTTTCAAATACTGCGCCGGCATATACCGAGCGCAGTACACTCGGGTATAGTCGGGCAGACTCGGCTCTTCTCGCGCTGACGTCCTGGACGTACAGGACGTGAGCGCGAGAGTAGCCGAGCCTGCCCGACTATTCACGAGTGTACTGCGCCTGCATATACCGAGTGCAGTACACTCGCGTATAGTCGGGCAGGCTCGGCTCCTTTCGCGCTCACGTCCTGTACGTCCAGGACGTCAGCGCGAGAGGAGCCGAGTCTGCCCGACTATACCCGAGTGTACTGTGCTCGGTATATGCCGGCGGAGTATTTGAAACTCGGCGCGGGAAAGCGAGGAGGATGCCGCGAGGATGCCGGACCCGCCGAAAAGGACACCGGACCCGCCGAACAGGACACTGGACCCGCCGAAGAGGACACCGGACCCGACGAAGAGGACACCCGAAGCTGCAGACGGACGCCGGACCGGACGAAGAGGACACCCGAAGCCACCGATGGACGCCGCGCAAGACACCAAAACTGTAAGTACAAAAAACTTTTTTTCCACAGGAATGGCGGCAACTTTAGGGGTGCGCGCTATACGCGGGAGCGCGCTATACCCCGATAAATACGGTAATCATTATTTGAAACATCATATCTGCTTCTCTATGAATTTCTCAAGTGAGGAAAACACACAAAGGAAATACATCCTCTTAAACAAATTTGATTAAAATTCTCCACCTTACCTTTTATAATCCTATGCCTTGTTTCCTTCTTCTAGGAGCCTTAGATCAAGAAGACTAAAAATTATATTTCTGTTTAACCCCCCTGGCGGTATTCCCGATTCTGGCTCGGGGTGGAAATACTGTACCATTAGCGGTAACCCCGAGCCAGACTTGGAATCGCCTCGCAGTATCCTGCGATGTCTCCCCGCTGTGTGATCGAGCTGCCGCCTCGCTCGATTAACACAGTGCCTGTGTGCCACCGAGCTCTGTTCCCTGCGACGTTACGATGCACGGGGGTGGAGATCGGCGCCAAATTCAAAAAAGTAAATACACAATATATATACAGTATACTGTAATCTTACAGATTACAGTACTGTATGAAATAAATACACACCCCCCTTTGTCCCTAGTGGTCTTCCCAGTGTTCTGCATGCACTTTTATATTATAAATACTGTTCTTTCTGCCTGGTAACTGTAGATTGTCCATAGCAAACAAAAAGTGTCCCTGTATGTCAAAAGTGGTTTTAGACCAGCTAGAAAAATTCTGCAACTGAGCAAATTTAAGTGATTTTGATTTGATTACATTATTGAATAATTGTTAGTATAATTACATTATTATTTGTTATAATAATTTATAGTTATTTATTAAATTATAATTTATGATTTTGTGTTTCAAACTTTATCATACCCGGGATGTCTACTAGACTCCTGTTTGGTGAGATTTAAGTGAGTTATTCCTAAGAATTGCAGGCCTACAATATAAAATGCCAAATTTTCATGCAAAATAATTGTACCACTTTCAGCACCAAAAAACAGAAAGAATCATATCGCCAGGGAGGTTAAGACCAAATGGTAAAAAAAAAAATCCAAATGTACTAAATATACCAAATGAGAGTTGTTTGCTAATCAGAAGGCTGAGCAGACCCGTGTCATTTAAAGTAATACACTTACATTTTAACAAGTTAAAGGAGTTGTAAAGTCAGATTTTTTTTTATCTTAATACTTTCTGGAGTCCCATCTCTGTCCAGCGATGTCCACGAGTGTCTCGGCCATCCGATCCTCTCCCTCCTGATTGGCTGAGACACAGCAGCAGCACCATTGGCTCCTGCTGCTGTCAATCAAAGTCAATCAGCCAATCAGGAGAGAGAGGGACCGGGGCACAGATCCATGTCTGAATGGACACAGGAAGCTGTTGCTTGGCTCAGGTGCCCGTATAACAAGCTGCTTGCTGTGGGGCACTAAACCGGATTGAGGGGCCAGGAGCACCAAAGAGGTAAGTAAGTTCAGTAATACCTTGGATTGCGAGTAATGGGCATTTTGCAATACGAGCCATTATTTTAAAAAAAATGCTGACTAGCGTTCTTGGGTGTTGTCTCACAAAATGAGCAGGATTCAAGCCTCTATGGTGTGCAGTACCACATTTGGCCAGAGGTGCGGTGGTGCCAGTGATGCTTGGAGCCGCTTTCATGCACTCAGAAACATTTTGAAATACTCAGAAACACTCTAAATGCATCCGGGCGGTCTTCGAGTATTTCCGAGTCTCTCTGGTGCCCCCCCCACCTCTGGCCACATACTGTACAGCATACAATAGAAGTCAATATGGAACAAATTATCTTTGCTTCTATTGACGTCTATGGGGAAACTCGTTTGATATGCAAGTGGATTACAAGCATTCTCCTAGAACGGATTATGCTTGTCATCCAAGGTTCCACTGTATAACATGTTTGTTATTTCTATTTAAAAAAAAAACAAGACTTTACAATCACTTTTAACAAGTGTTTAATGAAATCTTACAGGAGTCTGTTTACTGACACACAGCGTGCTCACTGGTCTTATAAAACTATTGTTGAATTATAGATTGCTGGTTGACTTTAACAGTTATAGAGAACATAAATTTAACTAAACCCCTGTATTCTATTACAGCCAAGGAAGCTGTCATCGTAACCTCTGTTTGATCTGCACATTGGTACTGCACATGTGATCAGCTATGCCGCCAGCTATTTTATGGCTTGACAGTCAATTAAAAGACTAACATAAGTGCTTTGACTGTGACAGGTAGAATTTAAGGCATGCCTTAAATGTAACTGGTTTGGGAAACCATTCATTTAGTGGGTTTAGTTCTACTTTAATACCTGAATTCCAGATCAACAACTAAACAAAGAAATAATAAGCATTTAGCGTCACTATCTTCCAAATGACCTGTGTTAGCTGTCCATCATGTTGTGAGATTTACACAGCTCTGCCAAAATCATGTCTGGCAAGGAAGGACACTCTTCTGAAGGTAAATAAAAAGCTGTGAGGCTAGGTTCACATATGCAAGTGACCCTGCAAGTGAGAAATATTTGGCTGCAAAATGACATATCCAGGAAGCAATAACATAGGCATATTTTGTAAATTCTATACATATCAGATTTTCAGGGGTAAAGAAAAATAAACTGTGTTCCAAACAGGAAGTTCTCAGAGTTAATACGATAGTTAACTTTCCATCCCCCCACCATTACTCACTGGGGGGCAGATCACTTTGGACATAGTAAATGTATACTGCATACGGTCCTGGTACCGCCAAGGGATTGCTAGTAATTTTAAATCAATTGTTATATAGAAGTGAGAACGATTACTTGCACAAATACCAGTAATTGAATTGTAAGATGAAGGTTAGAAAACCAAAGAACTTGTTTAATGCTTTTGTGATTGGTTCTAATCATGTACCCCATCACCACATCTGCTTCAGTGGAATAGGTAGAATATATGAAGCAGTACCATGAGGGTTTTTATTAGTATTACCTACTGTGTGCAAACCCAAAAACTTGTATCTGGACTCTCAAAGAGCACAGATATTAACCAAACTGAAGACACAGTGATTCAGGTTGAAAAAAAAAACATCATAAAAACTTGCTACATTATTAAAGTCAATTTTGCAGTCAGAATTTTTTTTGGGCAATGTAAACATTCCAACTCACACCGTGTGTTTTTTCACCTGCATAAAATTTGCATGCATCATGTTGTTTCATGGTGTCATTTGTTGTCTTGTACACAGAACCTATAGTAGAGTAAATCTTCAGATTCCTGTGTCAGGGGTTTCCATTTGGGCTGAAAAATTAGGCATTCAACATGGCTCCGCACAGGGTAATGTATGACCTCTGTCTGTAGTGTGACTACTGACACTTCCTGTAGAGAAACTACAAATCCAACAATTCCTGTGTCTCTCAGGCTAGTGTTAATACAGGTGAGACCTACACAGTAATTAGATCTGACAAAGCCACAAGCAAGTAGAGCATTCACAGACACACAGAAAGCCCACTTAGGCCTCGTACACACGATCGGACATATCCGATGAAAACGGTCCGCGGACCATTTCCATCGGATATGTCCGATCGGGAGTTTGATCCGATGGCGTGTACACACCATCGGATCAAATTCCCCGCCGCCGGACGGCGCGGTGACGCGGCGGTGACGTTGACGCCGCCACGTCACCGCTACGTCACCGCACCAGGAAGTAAAACACTTCCGCGCATGCGCCGAATCCATTCGGCAGCGGCGCGGCGCGGCGGCGGTGCGGGACGACATGTCTGCTGGTAAGTGTACTAACCAGCAGACATGTCGGGCGGACAGATTCCCACCGGATAGATTTCTGTCCGCTAGCCCATACACACGAGCTAGCCCATACACACGAGCGGAGATGTCCATCGGACCGTTTTCAGTGGACATATCCCCTCGTGTGTACGAGGCCTAACTCATGCAACTGAAGGATATTGTTTCTTTCATTAGCTAGGTGAATGAATACATGGGCATAAAGGAATCAATCGGCTAAGACATTGCAAACTAAGGCCACAACATGTGAACCTATCATTACTAGGTAGGGAAAACAAACACAGGTGGTATAACTACACCAGTACCTATTTAAAACAAAACAAAATTGAAGGCAAATAGTATCTTAAAATATTTTAGCAATACCTTTGCAGATTACATTACCTTACCATCAGAGTTTTAATCTATCATATTTATAATTAAAAAAAGCCTCTTCTTACATTGGCAAAAGTGTATTTATCAGAGCTTTAATGTTTTGCACAAGTTAACTGCAGACAGAATGTTTTATTTCCCAACCTTCATGGAATCTCTGTTTATAATGAGTTTTAGTGGTGCTCAAATGCTGTTACTTGAGTGTTGTGGGACTTTAAGTCAGCCAAGATAGATGGTTTTTTTAAGCAGGAGATTGCAGTCACTGGGATGTGTTATGAGAGACGTTTTTCATCTATGTGCCCTTAATAATAGATTATGCAGACTTCTAAAAAGCAGACTAGATCTATAAATAAAAGAGAAAAATTCAAAAAGAGCTGCACCTTAGGACAATATGTCACGAAAAGTAACTGCTTTTATATACATTTTTTTGTTCCCCTTTTTTAACACACTGCTTAGGATGTTTATTTTAATAAAATACTAACAATACTGTCCATTCCTTGGGTTATTTGGAAAAAAATATCTTAAAGAAAAGATGGCTGGTCTCTTATGGCAGATTTTGCACCCAAATGCAAGGTCCACCTAATAAATATTAACCCCCCCCCCCCAGTGTTTCTAGAATTTTGTCACAAGGAGTGCTGCCATTGTCTCCTCTGTGAAAGCATATCTTTTTTATTTTGTTCACAGGTCTTTTTTTTTTTTTTTATTGGACTGAAGCATTGGGAGACTGTATTTAATATGTGGAGCTTGTATTTGGTTGCAAGGTCTGCTTTAATCTACCAGTGGCTAGAATACTAGTTTTTCCTTCGAGCTTATTCATACTGCAGCCTTTGCAGGTTTTCATCCAGTTCTCACTCCTTGAAATCCAATTTGTCTGCATTTCTCAAAGGCTAACACGGTAAAACATTATATCGCTACTTGACAACTAACTAAAGGCCCTTTCATTATTACAGCTAGTGTTCAGCCTATGTGTGAGAAGGTATTGAAAGGTAATGGTTCTCATAAGGAAAATTGCTCTGCTTTTGATCCCTATGTCTGCAAAGGGATCAAGGGTTTAACCTGAACCGAAGGAGCACAGGTTCATATCTACAATAGGAAGTGGTAGTTTACGGTCAGTTTTGGCAAAGTTTGTAATTCTCCACAAAGAAAGGTGGTAGCAGCCAACAATTTAAAGTAAAACTCCAGGGATACATTTGTACGCTGTTTTCCATGAGTTTCAAAAATTGCATTATGCCTAAAGGCATTTTACAGAAATAAATGAACATATACCTTAATAGCTGTCATTACATGATCTTTCACTACTGAAACAGTTTTGGATAGTGGGAAAATAAAAAAATGTGTGGCACCATGTTGTGTGGGTGGCTAGACATTGTTCATGAGTGATGTCAGAGGTATTACTGATCTGTATTACACCCATGGACAGAAAATTGCACACTAACTACCTCTCTTTAAAATATGACATGGTAATGTCATGCGCTGTACTCCTGAGAAGCGGGAGGTGCATCATGAACAGTGTGAATGCCAATGTGAGGATTTGGAAGAGGTGTAGCAACCATTGGATTTTACTAGAACCCACCGCTCCCACTTTCTTGCCAGTGAATAAATTACATTTTTCTGGGCCCCATCAGGTAAACAGAGGGGCCAGGAGGTTGGAGCAGAGCACTTTTCATTTTTGCAACATAGGCAGATAAAATCGGTGCCACTTCTCAACTGCACCCCAGGGTAAGTAAAAGCTGGGTTGGGGGTCCCATCAGGATGGCTGTATAGTGCCCCATTTCCCAAAGGGACACTGATGGCAAAAAAATTTTTATAGGGGTTAGAATCCCGCCTTCCTACTATCCAAAATAAAAGAAAAGTTTTGCCTTCAGTTCAAATTTAAAGCTAACTTTAAAGCCTATCTGATCGCTGGGTTAAAAAAATTCAAAGACTTTTCAATATACCAATTATCACTCACCTTAAGACATGGTCTTTCTCCACTCTGTTTTGCATTGGTCTTTTTGGGTATATATGTCACTTCCTGTGTGACAAGGACAATTCCCATTGGCTGGCTAGTGGAGGGGTCCTCTAATACTCCAGAAAAAATTGTGATGTCAGGGTAGTGAAGAAGAGAACTGTCAGGAATGGATTAATGTGTGGCCCTAGCCTAACGGTCCCTGCAGGGTAATGCAATATCAGAGAGGGTCCTAGATGAGGGTACAGGTGGGTTACATGTGAGTGGAAGGGAGGTATGGGAAAAGTAGATTTAAGAAAACACAATTCACATTGAATAAAATCGAGTTTATGAATTAAAAATTACAATGTAGTGAATAATTAGGAGGTACAAAAGGCTTCGGTTCTTTCCAAGATCTAAGAAACTATCATTGGTTCGGCCAGAAATGAGCTTTCCCATAGTGAAAATAGATTAAGAATCACTTATACTTCAACAGTGTTAAATTATGATGCTTTTTAAAAACATAGAAGTTTATAAGTATCATCCATGCTGCATCGATAATTACATTTAGCCATCTTGCTAAGAATATTAGTAGACTTTTTCTAGTTTTAGCTATGGTTATAAAGTAACTTTGGTTACAGAATTAAAGAAAGTTTTTCTACTTAAATCAAATCATTAACATTTCACAATTGCCCTTGTGCATGTAGGATTATTTTTTTTTCTGTACAGTGTATATATAACTTTTATAATATATGTATTAATGCGCTGCTTTATTTGTACATTGCAAGTGTTTCATCTTTATCAGTTTGAATTAGCAATACTAAGTACAACACTTCACTCATATTCAAGAGTTTTCCTTTTAAAGCGTAACTTCTTCCAAATAATTCCTGAAAAATCTGATTGCTTCCTATCTACATGTTACTGACTTGCATAACGTTTCATTTATAAAGTTAAGCTTGGTTCTTTCATTTCCTATTGTTGCAGATGTCAAACATAGGAATTAAAAGCTTGAGCTTTGATGTGTCATTAATGCCTGGGGTGACAATGTATATATATTTTCCCTTACAAATCTGTGAATTAAGGATGATGGATGTTTTCTTAGCATTATGGGAATGCTGCTGTGCATACTGACTTAAGCCATGATCCATTTCTGAGCCTAGAACAATCACAAGTTATTCTGATTTACAAGAGGCTGTGTTACGATATAGTGATGTCTTTGCATTGTGTGTTAAGCACTGGTGCTTACATTACAATGTGCTATATCCCAATCTTCTTCTGCTCACAAAGCAAACCATAACTGGGCCAATTAATTGTTCAGTTTGCCTGTATTTGTGCCTTAGGCATGTAAACGATAACACCCTTAATGACAAGCTCCATCTCTTGTTTCATGTGATTATTGTTTTAGCAAAAACAAATTATATCTGGCATCATGTTGTCTGTTTTATATGAAATACAACTGTCTAACTGTGTAGACCATAAAATAAGAGGACATTATTATATTTCACGCTTACTGAACTATAAAAAAACCACTTTCAGTATCTCCTACTCCAGCTTTCCATACAGTTCTCTTTCTTGAATGTAGCCACAAATATGCAGAGGTGGACAGAAGAAAGATAGAAAAAAGAAAAGAGTCTTAGGCCGCGTACACACGATCGGACATGTCCGATGAAACTGGTCTGCAGAGCGGTTTCATCGGACCAGTTTGATGGTGTGTATGGCCTATCGGACTGTTTTCCATCGGACCAAAGTTTTAAAACATGCTTTAAAACCTGTCTGATGGAACATGTCCGTCGGACAAGTTGATGGTTAGTACACAAAAGCATCGGACCAAAAACCCGCGTATGCTCAGAATCAAATCGACGCATGCTTGGAAGCATTGAACTTTGTTTTTTCATCACGTCGTTGTGTTCTACGTCACCGCGTTCTGGTCTGATCGGATTTTGGTCCGATGGTGTGTACGCACATCAGACCATCAGACAAGTTCAGAGTTGTCTGATGAAAACGGTCGGTCAGACAAGTCTCATCAGACATGTCTGATCGTGTGTACGGGGCCTTAGTGATTTTTTTCTATAACCCTGCTGGACAATAGTCTTATGCCTCGTACACACGACTGTTTTTTCCGTCGGGGGAAAACTGCCATGAGTGCTTTTGGCCAGGAAAACCGACCGTGTGTATGCTCCATCTCAGTTTTCCAGACGAGAAAACTGCAGCTTTCTTTTTTCCCATCGGGATTCCCGGTGTACATTTTTTCCGTTGGGAAAACCGGTCATGTGTATGCTTTTCTGAGGGGAAAAAAATGCGCGTGCTCAGAGTCAAGTATGATACGAGAGCGCTCTTTCAGGTAAAACTAGCATTCGTAATGGAGATATAACATTCGTCACGCTGCAAATTATTGCATTGTTTAATGCAGCGCATGAAAAGCGCAAACTGTCTCTCACCAAACTTTTGCTAACAAGAGGATCAGCAAAAGCACCCCAAATGGTTGCGCCGTTTGAATTGAACTTCCCCTTTATAGTCCCGTTGTACGTGTTGTACGTCACTGCGCTTTGGAGGGGCGGTATTTGTCCTTGTTTCATTGTCATCCCACTTAATGCCCAACAAACTTACTGTCGCAGTTGAAGATCCCATTATCTCGAAAGCTATCTCCAATGATGCACACATTCTTCTACGTCCTACAAATGTTCATGTTTACATGCTTCAACTATACTTCCTAGCCACCAGGATGTAAAAACTGCAGATCCCATAGACTTGAGCATTGCAGCTGTATCTCCACCTTCCTCTTTTCCTGGCCATTTACAAAATGCACAGCCTCAGGCTTCCTTTTGTGAATGGTTGGAGAAGAAGGAGGCGGAGACCTCAGAGTTGGGGTCTATGAGCGCTTACATCCTAGAACCCTTAAGTACAGCTGTACTTTTTAAGGCAGTGGAGTCTTCACTGGCTCAAACCCTAGTAAGCTTATTGCACCAGGACTGGGCCTTTAATACTAGTTCCTCTGTTTTTGCCATTAGTATTAGGTGGAATTATGGCCCATTTGCTTTTTTTTCTTTAATCTGAGAAGCAATGGAGGCATTGCTAAGGTGAATGAAGGAGAAACCTTATCTTGATGGATTTTACAAAGTCTCTCATTATACTGTATTTTCAAATGCTTTTAGGCAAAATGTGTTACTTTATATTTTAATATAATCACCAATTTTCTACAGACATGCCAAGTGTCCTCAGTGGTGAAAATATACACATATGGGCACCAAACCAGCAGATGAAAGAATCAATTTTTTTAATTATTCACAATATGACCATGACAAAACAACAACAAAAAACAGCCATCACATTTCGAGGCCAAAAAATAGGCTTCATCAAGGTTTAGAAAAAGGAATTTGAGACTTTGAAAGCACTCAAACTTAAAAGTAACACCGGAGATGAGAAATCTGTATTTACTTTGACTGTCCTTTTAAAACTATCACTGACCACAGTCTGCAATTTTAAAAGGAGTGAATGTAGATTACTAATACATGTCTTTTTTCGTTTATTTGTTTGATTTATTTGACCTAAACATAATACATAAGAATAATAAAGTACGTTTCAATACATATACTGTATACATTAATTTTGAAAATATAATAATTCTCTTCTCTGAATGTAAATATATTATTGGCTAATAAACATAACCAATTAAAAATATCTGAAAAGCATATTACGAATGACATGAGATACCAGTTATAATAGCATGGTTAAGCTATGCTTCCTGATTCATTACCTCTTAATTAATCAATCATGTCTCCGTTTACTGAAGAAAAAACTTTTACTCTCTTGAAATACCATCTGTAATATCTAATTGTTAACAGCACGTCAAGTCAATTTAACTTGCTTTAGAATCGTCTTGAAGCTTAGCGCTTGGTTATTGGCAATGCCTCTAAGTAATTCACAAGGTAGATCTGCTGGGAGAAGACATCAGATGGCTAGGAGCTTGCTATGCCACTTTTCTTTTCTTTATACTTGCAGTAGCCAAAATTTCCAAGCTGTTTTGCAAATACTGCAGCTGCTGAAAACTTTAAGATAAGGAGCCTGACCAGAAAGCCACACAGAAGAGAGAGGGAAATAGTTATGTTTAGAAAATCATCTCATAAAAGACTCAGTCAGTTAGGAATATAAATAAAAAAATCCACACTGCCTAAAGATTTTTCTACTTTGAGAACACAGAACTATAAAACATATCATCAAGCTACAATAAACCCAACAGCCTGCCCCAACTGCCAATGGGGAAATCACTCCAATCTTTATGCAGGGCTGCACATTCATTCAGTGGAAAGAAAAGCTAACTTTTTTTTATCAAGCATGTTGATTTTATTTGTTTATATATGCCAACAAATATACATACATATACAGGGATATTTGCTAATTAATTGTGTTTGTAACCTGTATTTTTCCAGGTTATAAAAGGATTAAAGTAGAAATTTTACTAGGTCTCGTTATAGAGAATACGAGGGTCCGTTCTGCACTAAAAAAAACAAAAAAAACCAACATTTTTTTTATAAGTTTTCCCTCACTTGACACAAAACAAATTCAGTTTATGTGGAAGCTCATTGTCTAATTTGATTAACCACTAGCCGACCAGCGGCAGTTCGGCTCGGCCGGCGCAAAATCACGTCATTTTGCATTCCAGCCATTAGGGGCGCGTGCATGCCCCCTGCTCACCCCTGGTGCTGAAGCCCATGCCCGGGCACCCGCGATCGCTCGTTACAGAGCGAGAACCGGGAGCTGTGTGTGTCAGGGGAAGAAATTACTGTTCATCTGTTCATACAATGTATGAACAGCAATCTGTCATTTCCCCTAGTCAGTCCCACCCCCCCCCTTCAGTTAGAACACACCTAGGGAACATAATTAACCCCTTCTTCACCCCCTAGTGTTAACCCCTTCCCTGCCAGTGGCATTTTTACAGTAATCAATGCATTTTTATAGCACTGATCGCTATAAAAATGCAAATGGTCCCAAAAATGTGTCATAAGTGTCCGAATTGTTTGAATTTAATAAAAATGCCATAAAACTATCCCCTATTTTTGTAGACGCTATAATTATTTGCGCAAACCAATCAATAAACGCTTATTGCGTTTAAAAAAAAAAAAAAAATATGTAGAAGAATACGTATCGGCCTAAACTGAGGAAATTCGTTTTTTTATATCTATTTTTGGGGGATATGTATTACAGCAAAAAGTAAAAAATATTTATTTTTTTTTGTTTATAGCGCAAAAAATAAAAACCGCAGAGGTGATCAAATACCACCAAAAGAAAGCTCTATTTGTGGGAAAAAAAGGATGCCAATTTTGTTTGGGAGCCACATTGCACGACCGCGCAATTGTCAGTTAAAGCGACGCAGTGCCGAATCACAAAAAGGGGCAAGGTACTTAACCTCTTCAGGTCCGCGCTATTGACAGAATACGTCAACAGCGCGGACCTGAGGCGCCGGGGTCACGTCTTTGGACGTGATTTACTTCCCGACGCATCACCGAGGATCCGATGCGTGTACCCGGCGGCCGCGATGTCCGTCAGGTACACGCGATCGTCGGTGAGAGAGCAGGGACGTGGAGCTCTGAGTGTAAACACAGAGCTTCACGTCCTGTCAGGGAGAGGTGACAGATGCTGTTCCTCTTGTACATAGGGAGACAGCATCGGTCACCTCCCCCAGTCACCCCCCTCCCCCCACACAGTTAGAACACACTCAGGAAATACATTTAACCCCTTCCTCACCCCCTAGTGTTAACCCCTTCAATGCCAGTCACATTTATACAGTAATTAGTGCATTTTTATAGCACTGGTCGCTGTATAAATGTGAATGGCGCCAAAAATGTGTCAAAAGTGTCCGATGTGTCCGTCGCAATATCGCAGTCCCAATAAAAATCGCAGATCGCCACCATTACTAGTAAAAAAAAAATATAAAAAAAAAAATCATAATTATGTCCCCTATTTTGTAGGTGCTATAACTTTTGCGCAAAGCAGTCACTTATTGTGATTTTTTTTTTTTTTTACAAAAATACGTAGAAGAATACGTATCGGCCTTAACTGAGAAAAAAAAAATATAAAAAAAAAAAAAAAAAAATGGGATATTTATTATAGCAACAAGTAAAAAATATATATATATTTTTAAATTGTCACTCTTTTTCATTAAATAAAAACCGCATGGGCGATCAAATACCACCAAAAGAAAGCTCTATTTGTGGGGAAAAAAAGGACGCCAATTTTGTTTGGGTGCCACGTCGCACGACCGCGCAATTGTCAGTTAAAGCGACGCAGTGCCGGAAGCTGAAATTTCGCCTGGGCACGAAGGGGGTTTATGTGCCCAGTAAGCAAGTGGTTAACCTGCATATTGGTCCGGGTCTTAAGTGGTTAAAAAGGGAATTTACTCAAGAGATACAACTATACGATATCGATATACAAATATCTCATTGGGGATCCCAGCGTAGGTAGGAAATTATTCAGTCTCAGGAAATGTAAGGCCGCGTACACACGAGGAGACATGTCCGCTGAAACTTGTCCGCAGACCAGTTTCAGCGGACATGTTCGATCGTGTGTACGGCCTAGCGGACATGTTTCCAGCGGACAAAGGTTTCTAAACATGCTTAGAAACTTGTTCGCTGGAAACCTGTCTGTCGGACATGTCCGATGGTTAGTACGCCCAACCATCGGACCAAAATCGTGCGCATGCGTCAAATTGATTCAACGCATGCGTGGAAGCATTGAACTTCCCTTTGCCAGCACGTCGGTGTCTTCTACGTCACCGCGTTCTGGTACACACATCAGACCAAAATATCCCTTCAGACATGTCCGATGAAAACGGTCCGTCAGACCTGTCTCATCGGACATGTCTCCTCGTGTGTACAGGGCCTAAGAAGACACAGGGCCACACAATGAGATTGGAGGAGAAAAAAAGAGATGCAAAAACGAAACTAGAAACTATAGGTACATTATATGATTGATTTTTATCTATTTTTAATCGTTTTTAAAAGGAATCAGTTATCTATTATGACTCTATACCCTGTAAACAGACATTTCAGGAAAAACAAATGTTTTCCTTTAAAAATCCTTTAACTTTAAGCTGCGTAGGTTTTTTTTTAACTGTCAGGGAGGTAAGGATGCAGAACACTTTTCCACAATTTGTGGTGTAAACAGGAAGTATTGATAGTTTTAAAAGACTCTTGGACATGCATCTTAGTGAACACAATATACAGGGATATGGGAAATAATTATCAACATTGACACGCATATACCTACACAGGTTGAACTGAATGGACTAGTGTCTTTATTCAACCTTACCTACTATGCAACTATGAAATTAGGGGAATCCCTTGGGACCCCCCAGGTCACCAAAACTAGTGTACCCATTGGAAGATTTCTCTCTGTTACTGTTCTGGGGACAACCCAAAATTATAATGGTAAACAGGACAAAAAGGGAGTGTTAATCTCACCAACCCATCAACAGCAATTAAAACCTGACAAGTAGTCTATTCCCACTCCACTCTATTCAAAACTAAAAATATGTGTTGCCTTTAGCTATACCTTAAATTACCTAGCAACTAGTCAGGGTAATCACATCAATGCCATTACACTGTCAAGATTCACAGAAGTCTCAATTTATCTAAACAGTTGCATCCACTTCATATGCCGTGTACACACAATCATTTTTTGGGTTGTAAAAAACATTTTTTTTAAATGCCATTTAAAACGATTGTGTGTGGGCTTCAGAGCATTTTTCGGGTTCTGAAAAACGGCCAAAAAACATTTCAAACATTCTCTATTTTTTCACAACGTTTTAAAAAATTTTGGGTTGTAAAAAATGATCGTGTGTGGGCTTTAACGACTTGAAAAACCTGTGCATGCTCAGAAGCAAGTTATGAGACAGGAGCGCTCCTTCTGGTAAAACTACCGTTTGTAATGGAGATAGCACATTCATCACACTGTAACAGACAGAAAAGCGCAAATCGTCTTTTACTAACACAAAATCAGCTAAAGCAGCCCAAAGGGTGGCGCCATCTGAATGGAACTTCCCCTTTATAGTGCCGTCGCACGTTCGTGTGTAGTCAAGGCCGTTTTAATGATGAAGTTGAAAAAAACTTCCGTTTTTTTACAACCCGAAAAATGATTGTGTGTACGCGGCAATAGAACTGAAATGTGTAGAACTGAAATGTATGTACGTTCCATTTGTATTTATAGCAATTTTCTCATTTTAAATGAAGAATGAAACTGCAACTGTATTGCAAGAGAAATTATGTTGATGAACTTGCAAAGTAAAAAAAAAGAAACAAATTGCCAGGTAGGCTTTTTTCTAAATATAGCCTATTCTCAATATTAAACTCGGTGTCATCGTTTGAATCATAAAACACCTGCTGCTTGTTATTGCTGTGTACACTTTACTATGATGGAGAGGGCTCATTTTCAGGCAGACACCAAATCCCAGATAAAATGTTTTATCTTAAGGCTCTAAGCAAAGATTTTTTTAAACCTGGTAAAATGAAGGAATTAACAGCTATAGTTATGCTTTCCTGGTTGGGATTAAAATTCTGTCAAAAATGCCTTTAAAGTTTACAAGCCACAAGCTGAGTAAGAAGTCACAGATATGTATATTACAAGCATTTACTGTTTTATGCTTTGTAACCTCTCTTCTTGTGTATTCCAGCTACCCTGTCTTCTTAGTCTGTACAATTATGCAGATGTTCTGCTTAAACTGGAGATTGTCTGTCAACTCTCCAATCACAAGCTAAACAAAAAAATACCTAGGTAGAGAGGAAATAGAAAAGCAGAGCAGGCATCCTAGAGTAAACTTACAGCACAGTCTGCAAAAAATTGCATATGTATGAAGAAAGGCATTGAAAAACATGGAATATACAAAGCAACATTATTCTGAATATCTATCTATATATCTATCTATCTATCTATCTGTCTGTCTGTCTGTCTGTCTGTCTGTCTGTCTGTCTGTCTGTCTATCTATCTATCTATCTATCTATCTATCTATCTATCTATCTATCTATCTATCCATCTATTGTATCTATCTATCCATCTATCCATCTATCTATCTATCTATCTATCTATCTATCTATCTATCTATCTATAAGGGCTGTCTTTTCCATTGGGCACACTGGGAAGTTGCCCAGGGGCCCCACTTGCCTGGGGGGCCCCCATCGGCTGCCCAGCGACCCCAGTAAAAAATGGTGGAGAATGGCGGGTCAGAACTTTAGAACTGTATCGTGTCTACAGTCTCTGAGGAAGAGTCTGGAGAGGAGTTAAGAGTGGGAGCGCCGCTGGGATGGGGGTCACAGGAGAAGTCAGACATGAATAGACTATAGGATAAAACCAGAGCAGCCAAGCTGGAGCCATCTGACTGAGCCTTGCATGGTGCACCTGAGAGGAGGTCAGTGATAGCACCACCAGGCCAGTCTAAGGGCGGGTGGTTGCTAAAGAAAGGGGGGAGTGAATACAACAATATTAGTGCCCCCCTTACCTTAGTGTATTTACTCTACGGAAGGTGGTTCCCCTTTACATCAGAGTCTGCAGGATTCCCCCTTACAGTGCTAGGGGGAACTCAGTCTGAGGACCGTGATGTAAGTGGGAACTCTGATGTAAAGAGAAAGCAGTGGATTCTGATATAAGGTGGTCTCTGGTCACCAGAGCCCCCCTCCACATCAGAGTTTCCCCTTACATCATGATCTGCAGTGTTCCCCTTTACATAAGAGTCCCCTTTCACTGTAAGGGGGAATCCTGCAGACTCTGATGCAAGAGGAAACTCTGATCAGTCTGGGTTACAGTAACCTAACCTTCATGCCAATGAAGAAATTTGTAAAACTGTAATTTTAGGTACTTTTATGCAGTGCCAATAAAAAATTGTGGTTCTGCCAGTAAATTTCATGATTTTTGGCAGTAAATTCTTGTGCGTGGTTGTGTAGACAGGGCCCCAGTGCACTGTATTGCCCGGGGGCCTATAATGCTCTTAAGATGGCACTGCTATCTATCTATCTATCTATCTATCCATCCATCCATCCATCCATCCATCCATCCATCTATCTATCTATCTATCTATCTATTTATCTATCCATCTATTGTATCTATCTATCTACCTATCTATCACCCCAAAATGCTGAATAACCAAAGTTTTTTCCAATCTTAATGGTACATAAGAACATACAACCAAAGAAGGTGATTTTTTTTTACATCCTTCGTTTCATCACGTTCACGGTATACATTATATTAGACCCATTTTAAACTCAATCAATTCAAACCTTTTCTTGTTTCCTGTTCAGATTTCCTGTTCAGCTATCTCCTATTACTGTACTTAAAGCGGAGTTCCACCCTTAAAACCACTTTGTTTCATCCCATCCAGCATACTGGCGTCAGCGCCAGTATTTTTTTTTTTATTCCATGTACTTACTTTATAATCGATCATGTAATTTTGGGTGCACCGCGGTATGTCGCCGCTATAAGGCGTCACGCCTTCCGGAAACAGCCGATTAGCGTTCGGCTCTTCTCGGCGCCTGCGCACAGACCCAGGAGCTGACTGCGCAGGCGTCGTATATAGCCGCGTCACGCCCTCCGAAAAAAGCCGAACTAGGACCGGCTATTTACGGCGCCTGCGCAGTCAGCTCCTGGGTCTGTGCGCAGGCGCCAAGAAGAGCCGAACGCTAATCGGCTGTTTCCGGAAGGCGTGACGCCTTATAGCGGCGACATACCGCGGTGCGCCCAAAATTATTACAAAATGATCGATTATAAAGTAAGTACATGGAATAAAAAACAAAAAAAACAGCATACTGGCGCTGATGCTGGCTGATGCCAGTATGCTGGATGGGATGAAACAAAGTGGTTTTAAGGGTGGAACTCCGCTTTAACTGAAGTTTGCAAAGCACATAGCAGCGCAGATTATTCCAAAGCTGGAAAAATCAAGAAATCCATATCATTTCATAGCATGCCCCTTATTCCAAGACCACATCAAGTCTCATTTATCAAAGTGTCTGAAACGAGAACTGCCTGTGTTGTCCAACACAGCGAGTCTCCATTTAATTCCTCCAGTGACTATTTTTTGTTTACCAATTACTGTCCTTAGGTCATGTATTATTATTTTTTTGTTCCATAAAAACTTTATTAAAAATATAATGGAACACATACACAAGAAAATCAGGCTCTTAATAGCCAAATTACAAGATATTTAAAAAGTCGTAACATAAACATAGATACGTATATAAATAATCAACATCTATGCTAGGTTGATTGTAAGTGTCCTGGACATTTAAATGGGTAAACAAGCTCATGGCTGCAGTTGAGGCCCTGAGTTTGGCATCTGTCTATTAGCTGCCAATTATCTGATTAGTACAAGTGATCTAGGCAGCTCTACAGTGGCCTAATCACATTTACGGTTGTGAGAAGGGCTGCCACCCCCAACCATCCGCAATTGTTTCTGGGCACTCCCATTCCTCCAGTGGTCCAAGAACCATTGTAAACTTCCCCAAATGCAATAAATGCAAGCATAGGGCACGTATATGTACTTTATGTAAACAGTAATAGTGAAACAAATGTGAGATAATGCCGCAATCAATGATTCTAAGACCATAATGCAGGGTTAATACTAAATTGATAAATTCTTAAAGTTTTAAAAGTGTCTCCTATGGACAATGTTTGGGTACTGTAGCCTTTGGCCATTTCACGGGTAAGCCCAATACAGACCAAAACGTGATCTGGTATAGTCCGCAAGTAATAAAATGATAAATGTTCTTAGTTCGTTTTACCACCATCCGCCATTTTAAAGTGTTAAGCCCTGTACACACAATCGGATACCTGATGGAATCTAATCCGATGGATTTTTTTGTCGGATATCCGATGAAGCTGACTTTGATCAGTCTTGCCTACAAACCATCGGTTAAAAATCCGATCGTGTCCAACGCGGTGATGTAAAAGACTACGGCGTGCTGAGAAAAATGAAGTTCAATGCTTTCGAGCATGCATAGACTTGATTCTGAGCATGCGTTGATTTTTTACCGATGGACTTCTATCGATTTTTTAACCATAGGAAAAATTTAAAACATGTTCTATTTCTTTTCACCGATGGGAAAAAAAAAAAACGATGGGACCCATACACAAACGGTTCATCCGATGAAAACAGTCCATCGGTCTGTTTTCATCAGACAAACCAATCATGTGTACAGGGCTTGACACTTCAAGGTGGCGGATTGTGGTAAAACGGACTAAGAACATTTATCACTTTATTACTTGCGGACTATATCAGATCACGTTCTGATTTGGTGCATGCAGATTAATCACATTAGCGCAACTCTAAAAAGGTTTATTGGTTTTGGACTGTTTATGTCTCACAGGACAGTTACTGCTTTAAATAACGTGTATTGGATTTAATTACTAGCGTTATTTTTTTATTTTATTTTTTACACCCAATACAGAGGCTAGTTTGGTATTTATTTACTAGAGGAAATCCCATCTTTTATATTTTACCAAAAATGTGTTTTATATTGTGTTTGTCATTGATATATTGTGGTTGTGTGTGCTTAAATTGTAGTTAATGTTTTCATGAAAAATATGAGAACAGACATAGATATCACGCAAACATGAAAAAAAATTGCAACTGCCACAGTTTTATTTTACATGACCTCTGCTTTGAGAAAATATATAATTGTTTGGGAGTTCTTTTCAAGCAAAAAATTTAGAAAAATTTAGAAAAATTAAAACATTGCTCCAGATACAAAGAGGTTAAAGCAAGAACCTGGTTCATTAATTGGGATAACAGACACTTCTTATTTAATACTTGAGAAATAAGACTAATTAGCTTATGTATATAATATTTACATTACCGAGACATAAACTCACCTACATACTGAGTTCATGTCATTGCCCAATATACTAATTATTCCTACATTTTATTTGAGCTCTGCATTAGACTATTTGGTTGCAATATTTGTCACAAAATTAGACACTGTACAAGAATATTTTTCTGGCCTAAAACAATGTATTTTTATTTTTTTTAACAAAAAGATAGTTATGGTTTACTGCCTTAATAGTATTGAAATAAAGAATACCAGCCAACATTCTAACAATGTAATAAGTCGTGTCGTTGCTTATCACCAGATGATGAACAATAGTATCATGCCAGAGGTCGCAATACATTAAACTGACAGGCTACTGATCAGGGAGCTGTGGACTTGGGCAGACGGGTGAACTCTGCATTACCACATGGAAGGATCCCAAGAAGAAAATTACAAATCTCCTATTAGATTCTTGTCAGCTCTAAAAGAAATCCTGTACTACACATAGGCTGCCACTTTTGACCTTCTTTTGAAAATTATCCAGCTGTCTCTATTCTCCTTACTTTCCAAATCTTTGACTTTGGATTAAGACAGCACTAGTATTATTATAATGAGACTTCAGTTATAGGAACATAATATAGAATACATTATACATCTGTATACCAGCAAACACATTTCATAAACTTTAAATAAAGTACATCCTTGTTTTTCTACAACCTCATAAATTTACACTTTTAAGGAGTCCATCACTTTGTCCAATCATATTGGATTCTATTGTCTTGACAGGTGACTGGTTCTTTTAGCCACCCTCCTAGTGATACTCACCTTATCCATGTTCTCCTACTTGTTTGTCTACTGGACCCCTGAGTAAAAAAACATTGTGTCAAGCCCCATACACATGCTCGGTTTTTTCGGCAAAAACCAGCAAGAAAACTGCTGGCAGAGTTTTTTTGCAGAGTATACCATGCGTGTGTATAAGGCTTTGAGGTTCCTCGTCAAGAAAACTGCCCAGAATCTAGACGAGAAAAATAGAGAACCTGCTCTCTATTTTCTCGTCACGATTCTCGGCAGTGTTTTCCCACCGTGAAACCCGAGCATCTGTATACTTACCTGTCGCCGTGGGAACCCGCGCATGCTCAAAATGACTTTGACACATATACGGTAGCTTCCAAAGCATAGGTAGGGCGTAATAAGATGGCGGCGACGGCATTAAATGTGACGAGCGCAAGCTCGTCATAGTCAATGACATCTCCGCATTCGTGCCATTCAAATGAACGCTGGTTCTTTTGAATGGCCCGTGTGTACACTCGGCCAGCAAGAGAATCTTGCCAAGAATCTCGTCAGGAAAAACTATGTTTTTTTCCTGACGAGATACTAGCTCGTGTGTACAGGGCTTAAGCCCTGTGCTGGAACTTCTTCTGCCCCAAGGTGACATTACTTGATCCCGGCAATTTGTTGCTTGGGCTCCTAGCACTGCATTGCAGCAGGAAGGGGAGAGGGTTAAATCCCCACCCCAACCCCTATAACTGGAGTATGATGTACTTTACATAGCTCTGGCTTGCAACAGGGCAGCGGGAGAATGCAGAAAAGGGTAAGTATCTGCAACACAGGAGGCAAGTAATCGAGCAAACCTGTGACTTTGCCTTGAATGAAGGTGACAAAAGAACTTTCAAAGTTTAATTTTTATTGCCATTTTTGAAAAAACGTTTGATTGATAGCAGTGTCTTCTAAAAAGCCTCTAATTGCAAAGTCAACTGGGAAACCCTTTGTGTCATTAATGTGCATTCTGTGCCAAGGTTTAATGAGTCATGTACTACTGTGATATATTTATTATCATGGCCTTGTTTACAGTACAATAAGGTACAGTTTAATGTTCTACATGACAGCCTTGACATTGCTATAAGACTACCGCGCTTCCCCACATGACCACAAGCTCAATACGTACATGTCAATGAGTACTACAAACCTACTTTTGTTAGTAGCTGTTGTTATCGTGTTTGTTTTCTTTTTCTTTTTTCTATTCCAATATTTGAATTATTATCAGAGCTCAACTAAAGCCCAACAGCCACAAAAAGAATGAACAAGCTGTACATGCTGTATAAAAAGCATTAAACTTATCTCTGTTTAAACATAACATACTGCTTATAATATTAATTCTTTGCTAGAAACTTTGTATAAACATAACCTTAGGTGGTCTCGCGGTATATAAATATTAGTGGGACTTTCTTATCAGAAACAAGCTGGTTTAGCACACCCATGCACCCTTAATATAAACATGCCCTTCTAGTTTATGATGGCTGTTTTATTTCTGCATAGAATTTTAAATTTCCACTATATGCGTAAGGTATTTTTTTAAACATTCCAACTTCTATGCAAATTAATATAGAAACGACAAAATACTTTACATATTTTCCTTGATCTGTTCTTTTTCAGCCTTAAATATATGTATTTATTTAAATAAATAAATATTTTATATACTTCTTTGGCGCTTGAGTATTATAGCTGCACTGAACTGAAATTACACTAAAACACAATAAATTACAACAAAGTACCGTAGTTTGTAAATTTTAGTATATCTTTAATAATACAAATAATATATGTACTACAGCGCTAATAACTAATATGACATCACAAAAATAACCAAAAATAACCAAATAATACTGCAGCATATGTGTGGTGAACCAAACCAAAAGTGATAAATAAAAAATTATATATAATATGCGCTAGATATTAACTAATGTGATGCAAAACCATAAACACCCATGATGAATGATAATAATCAGTAGGAAGTTCCAACAAACGGAAAAAAAAAAAAAACTTCACCACCACTCCACCACTCCTCCGTGTATGGGAAAAAAAACACATTACTGATGTAATTATCTTGAATGATGACAGGTGGACTCACAGGTTACTAGTAACTGTTTCACTGACACAGTGTATAGCCATCCACAGTAATTTTGAACATGAAAGACAAAGATGAAAAAAGACCTCATTGCGCAATCATAAAGAAAAAATGGAACTCACACAATAAGCCTCAATCTGAAGGCGCACTCACGAATCCTCTGGGCATGTTAGACCATCAAAAAACAGACATCCTATTCGCCGCTCAGACTTAGATGTTTTTCCTCCTCATGCGGATCCAGCGTCCGTCGTTGGTGTGCGTAGCTCCTCCCCCATGCGTTACATCACTAGGCACGTGACTTAGTCATGGGTAACATGCCCAGAGGATTTTCTTTATGATTGCGCAATGAGGTATTTTTTCATCTTTGTCTTTCATATTTAAAATTACTGTGGATGGCTATGCACTGTGTCAGTGAAACAGCTACTAGTAACCTGTGAGGCTGAGTCCACCTGTCATCATTCAAGATAATTACATCAGTACTGTGTTTTTTTTTTTTCCATACACGGAGTGGTGGATTGCACTAAGAAGTTAATTTTTTTTCCGTTTGTTGGAACTTCCTACTGATTATTATCATTCATCATTGGTGTTTATGGTTTTGCATCACATTAGTTAATATCTAGCGCATAATATATATCATTTTTTAGTATATCTTTAATGCTACTCTTAAGCATCAACCAGGAAATACCACAAAGAAATTTTCAAAGCCAAGAAAAATTATTTTTCCGAGGCTATCAACAGCGCCCTAAATCGCCCCCGCGAGCTCTTCAGATTGGTCAATCAGACCATGAATCCAAGATGTCTAGAAGCCCCCAACTCTGACACCCAAGAATTTTGCGATGAATTGTCGGATTACTTCATTAATAAAATTGAGGCAATCCGGGAAAGCATTCAGCAGAACCAAACCCCCCCAATCCCTCCCGTAATCTTTCACACAGCACCATCAATATTTCGCCACAATCAGGTAAGTTCACCCTGGAACCCATTACTATACAGGCCACAAAGATTATCATTGATTCTTTGCGTAACGGCACAGCGCCAAATGATATCATCCCCACTAAACTGCTGAAGGAATGCGCCGACATCCTGGCACCTCCGATCACGCAGCTTATAAATCAATCCTTCAAGGAAGGCATAGTGCCCTCCCAGTTGAAAGAGGGCATAATTCAACCCATTCTGAAAAAACATACCCTTGACCCCAAGGACCCAACTCACCGCCGTCCCATAACAGGCCTAAATGTCCTCTCAAAGGTAATGGAGAAAGTAGTGGTACAACAGCTGCAACAGCATCTAGATACCCGCAACCTACTAGATCCATACCAATCTGGCTTCCGTCCTGGACACGGGACGGAAACAGCACTGCTCAAAATATGGGACGACGCCCTCGAGGCCGCAGACGAAGGCGAATCCTGTCTCCTGGTCCTGTTGGACCTAAGCGCAGCCTTCGACACTGTAGACCATAAGCTATAACTGACTCGACTAGTCGAAGTAGCCAGAGTCGCAGAAAGCGACTTTTCTTGGTTCTCCTCTTTTTTGGAA
Source organism: Rana kukunoris (assembly GCA_029574335.1). NCBI lineage: Eukaryota > Metazoa > Chordata > Amphibia > Anura > Ranidae > Rana > Rana kukunoris. The sequence goes on along the minus strand of CM056053.1, from coordinate 257,022,324 downwards.
AACCGATCGCAAACTGTGAAGTTGGGATCTTTCACTTCCGAGAAACGCACAGTATCGTGCGGAGTCCCCCAAGGATCGCCTCTGTCGCCGGTGTTATTCAACATCTATCTTCGTCCCCTTTTTGAAATAATTAGCAGCCAAAAACTGCTTTATCACTCATATGCAGACGATACGCAACTGTGTTTCCGCATATGCAATAAAAAGGATCATCACCTCAATCTAGAGACATGCCTCTCTTTGATAGAGAACTGGATGACAAAGAGTTACCTAAAACTCAACGGAGCAAAAACAGAACTTCTACTGTTTCACGCCAAGCGCACGAATAATCCCGGGGACAACTTGGATACCCCCGCCCATTTTGGGCAAAATCATCACCCCTAGCACCAAAGTCAAAAGTCTTGGGGTCATCTTTGACTCCTACATGACAATGGATGCACAAATAGGGTCTGTAGTCAGCGGATCTCACCATCTGCTACGCCTACTACGCAGACTTACTCCTTTCATCCCCAAAGAAGACGTACCAGTCGTGGTGGGAGCAATTGTGAATTCAAGATTAGACTATGCAAATGCTCTTTACCTCGGACTCCCCAAGTACCAAATCGCTCGTCTTCAAGTCGTGCAAAATACGGCCGCTAGACTTGTGACTGGAAAAAAACCATGGGAATCAATCTCACCTTCTCTGAGATCCCTTCACTGGTTGCCAGTAAAAGACAGAATTGTTTTTAAAACTCTCTGCCTAACGCATAGATGTATTCATGGGAATGCCCCCCATTATCTATGTGAAAAAATAAAAGCTCACAATCCCAATCGCGTTCTGCGATCCACCAACCAAAATCTGCTCCAGATTCCGAAAGCCAACTTTAAGTCCAAAGGAGAAAGAAGATTCGCGCTCCAAGGTCCCAGACTATGGAACGCTTTACCGACCAGTATTCGGTTGGAGGAGAACCACCTAGCATTCAGGAGAAAGATCAAGACTCATCTCTTTTGATTTCAAAAGAGAAAGGAACAACAAGCGCCCAGAGGAGATTAAATTCGCATGTGTTGCGCTATACAAGTTTTTCATTCATTCATTCATTCAAGCCCTGTACACACGATCGGTTCGTCTGATGAAAACGGACCATTGTCATCGCACAAACCGATCGTGTGTTTGCCCCATCGTTTTTTTAAAACATCGTTGAAAAAAATAGAACCTGTTTTAAATTTTTCTTATTGTTAAAAAACCAATAGAAAAAAACGATCGTCTGTGGAAAAATCCATTGGTCAAAAATCCACACATGCTCAGAATCAAGTCGATGCATGCTCGGAAGCATTGAACTTAATTTTTCACAGCACATCGTAGTGTTTTACGTCACCGCGTTGGACACGATCGGATTTTTAACCAATGGGGTGTAGGCAAGACTGATGAAAGTCAGCTTCATCGGATATCCGATGAAAAAATCCATCTTATTAGATTCCATCAGGTATCCGATTGTGTGTACAGGGCTTAACACTTTAAAATGGCGTATGGTGGTAAAATGGACTAAGAACATTTATCACTTTATTACTTGCGGACTATACCAGATCACGTTTTGGTCTGTATTGAGCTTACCTGTGAGTCAGCTTTATCGGATATACGATGAAAAAATCCATTGGATTAGATTCTCAGATATCCGATCGTGTGCACAGGGCTTTAATGTTTTATATTGAATATGATCAAGTAAATACTGTACATTTAGGCAAACATAAGGCTTAATATAACACTTCACTCATCCAGCCAGCAAAAGAACAACACAAGCAAACAAATTAGCATTTTTCTGTACCGTGTGATTTGTCGCCAGTAACAGGACTACTAGAGTGACCTGTCACCAACAACAAGGACCACCAGCGTGAGCTGTCATCAACAACAGGACTACTAGTGTGAGCTGTCACCAACAACAAGACTACCAGAGTGAACTGTCACCAACAACAGGACTACCAGTGTGCCATGCATTTTATACTTTACTAGGAAGTTGTGGGAGCTAGGGACCATGATATTACATAGAGTGATAAAATATTTCTACATGTTGGACAATACCCAAGCAGAAACACACATTACACTAAGATGTTACTCAAAGTCCACACTGTATCAAGGACTGCATGAATGTAAAACTGGTGAGTATACCTACCAGTCAGGTCCCAGCTGCCATTGATAGTAGAGATTAGAAAATAAAAGCAAACATATCATTGGGTGTTATATGTGTTTATCTGTAGGAATTTGTTCTGTAGCTAGTGGTAGCAGTTGTTTAATGTTGTTCAAGTTTTCTGTTGAACATTTCCATTCAATTCATTTTGTGAAACAACAGGCAATTTCAGGTTGCAGTTTATAACTGTCAATTTATTTTGGAGCCAAAACTCCCCCCTCCCCCGCCTCCCAATATCCCAGAATTAAAGTGCTTTGATATGCACAAAGCACATACACATTCACAAAGTCATTGACTGTATTAAAGTCCCAATAAGGTATTTTGAGGCTAAAAGAACAGAGTGTGCCTAGGCACTATCACAGGTGAAGATGAAGAAGTGCTTTGCTACTTATTTTGTAAAATTATATGCTAAAGGTACCGTGTTGTATTGATTGATTTATCATTCTAAACTATGCTAATGAATTCCTGTAAGCAGGGACTAATTTCCATTATTGAAGTTTGTAAGGCACACAATGTTGGCATCAAAACAATACACTCTACTATAGTCTCACATTTTACACGGCATATTTCTTGTTTTTTGTTTAAATATGTGACATGGAGTTAACAGATTGCAAAAAAAAATGTGGTCAACAATGAGTAAAAGGGTCAGGGTAAAATATTGAGGCATTGTGTGAATCCTGAGGTGGGTCTAAATAGGTTCCTATTTACCAGCATCAAGTGGTGACTTATCACTAGAAGTGGTTGTCTGCTGGGCTAGGTTGTTGGACATAGGAACTACACCATTCAGTCTGGGGACTACAGTGTCACCAGAAGGTGTTTTCACGATTCCTGACCCATGGGACTCTCCAAAAAATTAGTATAATAAAGCAACCACTTTGTCTTCATAATTCTCCATTGGAAGTCTTTTGATACCCATTGCTGCATTATCCTTGATGTGTGGAGCGCCAAGACATTTACATGGGATTGTGTTCTTCTTTGTGCCTAATATATATATATATGCACTTTATATAGTTAAGATTTACAGACTACAGCCTCATCTTGTTTTTTCCTGCTTTATGAAAACCTGGAGATTACTATAGTGGCAGGTGACTTACACAGGTCTGACTTGTAGCAAATACTATTTTAAGACAATGCCAACTATTGTTTTTCTTGTCTACTTCTTAGACCAAAAGCAATACAATCTTGAGTATTAAATGTGTAATGGTCATTTGCATATCTGTAAGCAAATAAGAGTACTACCCAAACACAAGTGCCCAGACAAGTTATTGTTCATACAAAATTAAAATCTACCAACCACTGCCATGGGTATGTGTATGTTGCCAGTCATTTATATATATAGTATAAAATCCAGAAACAACAATGGGGCAGATTCACAGAGAAATGGATTATCGTAGCGTATCAGAAATACGCTACGCCGCCGTTTTTTACCTTGATCTACGTGGAATTCAGGTAGATTTTCTACGGTAAACGACGGCGGCGTAGTGTATTTCTCCCGTCGCAATCCATATAGACGAGTAGGGGGCGTGAAACATTTAAATTAGGCGCGTTCCCGCGGCGATCGATCTGCGCATGCTCCGTTCGCAAATTTCCCGCCGTGCATTGCGCGAAATCACGTCGTGACGTCATTCGTTGTTTATGTAGCGTACTTTACGGGCGATCCACGTCCCGACGAGTTACGTAAATAAAAAAAAAAATTAAATAAATTCGAAGCGGGAACGACGGCCATACTTAACATGGGCTACGTAAAGTTAGAGCAGCAAAAAGCTGCTCTAACTTTACGTATAAAAAAATAGACGAAAACGACTGCGCCGCTCGCTCGTTTGTTCGTGAATCCCCGTAAAAACACATTAGCATATCCCGACGCATTAAAACGACGCGAACTCCTCCCAGCCGCCGCAAATAGATGGCAGCGTAGATCCGAAGGCTTACGAAGACGTAAGCCTCTCGGATCGAAGCCCGAAGCCGGCGTATCATGGTTTGAGAATTCAAACTAGTGATACGCCGCGGGAAATTTGAAATTACTCCTGTCTAACACCAGTTAGACAGGCGTAATTGTTTTGTGAATCTGCCCCAATGTGTTTATTTTCCTTGCAGTGCACATTAGTAAAGGTAATTTGGCCTCCCGGCATTATATTTCCCGATAACCACAAGGCTTCCGAAGGCTGAAAGACTCTTTTACTCTTCCAGTTTCTTGTCAGAATGGCATCACATCCAGGGGGAGTATTAGTGTTGATGCACAGAGATCTTTTAGTTCTTACAATTAATTCAATAAAAGGAAAAAAAGCTTTTTTATTGCTGCTCAGAAAACGAACAGCATGAAAGCACTCGTAACAACATTCTCCTCACCAAGCCCAGTCCATTTTGTCATGTGGCTACATCAGTAGTTACTGTAGGCAGGGGAACATTTCTCTCAAGTATATATGCAGATTCATTAATTATTGTCTTTCTAAATATACAGTAGAGAAACATTTCTTGTTGCTTCCAGTATTTGGCATGCCCACGGTTAAGGGCATGAGAATTGTCGCTCTGCACACCCCTGATGAAACCTTACTGTATGTATTGCATAAGAGGAATGTGAGATGTTACTGCAAATGATTTTTTTTCTCCTGCTTTTAATTATTAGAGAAAATGTATAAGAAAATTATTTGCTAAGAGTCAAAACTACAAGCTATTGGGAGATCCCTTTTCATGTATACTTGTGCACTCATCTTGCATACTGTATAATGCTATAGGATGACACAATAGATGAAACAGTATTCCAGTCTTTGGAAGCTGTGTGGTTGACACTTGTGTGCTTTCTGACCTTTATCACATCAGCCAAGTATTGATGATAGATTGTCTACTGCATGTTTATATGGGTCATTTTCAGAGACTTCAACAATGCCGTGCAAGAAAACATGGGGGTTGATTTACTAAAAACAAACAGACTGCTCCCTTTGAACTTTACTTTTCCCCACAGCTTAGTGAATGAAGTTAAGCTTTGCTGACTTCCATCAGTAAACCAACCACATTGTCTGCATACATTATCTGCCTAACACACAATCAGTGGAGCTTATAAAGAGCATCGTAGACACTCTTTAATATTCTGTAACATCTCTCCACCACAATTGTGGGTGCTCGCAACAGATTTGTGCACCTGTCATAAACAAGTACCCAAATCTAACACAGGTATCCAGAACGGAGTCTTGGCATTGCTTAGTTCTCTACTTGGGGAAATAGTTCCCCATCAGATTCACCTTCTTTGTGATTGACAGCAGAGAGAACTGGATGGATTCCATAGCCGTTAGACAACCCAATAGTGGCGATCTAATCTTCCCATTGCTGTCCTCTGTCAATCACATGGAGGTAAGACCTGATAGAGAACAATCTTAGTTAATATTCCAATCGCACACCTTCCTGGAGAAACAGCTCAAAAATGGGTGCTGAAGCGATCACCAGCTGGGCACTGGAACAACAAACCATATGAATATATTTGCCAGCACACCATGGATTGTACAAAACGTCCAAAAGTTGTAATGCAATTGTGATGTTTTCATTAAAAAACTGATGGGGAACAAGTCACTCAGCCTCCACATAGGATCTGTTCACTGTCTAAGTTTTTTCATCCCCCGGGTCACTGGTTGCAAGGACACTAGTTGCCTGCATCCTAGCCACCAATGAAGTGGCCTGTGTCCTAGCATTTGATAAATCAGTAAACTCTGGCCTGTCTCTGTACACCAACTTAGAGTTGGTTTTAGTGACCTCAAGTTTTGTAATATACTAACTTATTGAATTGTATCAGTCATAGCGACACAATGTGAACGTGCACCAGTAAGAAATAACTGTATCTGTCGCACTTGTCAGAAACTGTGAATTAGCGGGACTTTCTAATTGACCAATCCTGCCAGAAGGTGTTGCAAATGCTTCACTGAATATCCCCCGGAATCTACAGTAATATTGGGCATTATCATAAGCACCAAAGGGTGTCACTCGTTTGATTTTGTGGCTCTGACCTTGCAGCAAAGGTGGAAAGAATAATTTTACTACTGCCAAGGTCAAGAATAAAATTTGCTGGAATTCTCCAGAGAATTACTTTTTACTGGTTCCATGTAAAGGAAAGAGATGATGCTACGCTGTTTACCCTGATTACTATTTCTTCTTCCCGCCAGACATTGAATATCATGTGCCATCTGTTGTAGGTCATTCTTAGATCTGTAGTTCCCATCTGTAATCTTTTATTTTTGCTTTGTATCATTTTGAATTTGGTTTTATTTTGTGTAAGCCAATTATTTTTATTTATCATATTTGTTATCATCATAGGTAATTCTTTCTGCAAGAATAAGATAGCAGATCTTTATTGTCAGGACCCAGTTTAAAAAAAAAAAAACTAATTCAGTTATAGATGAATTGCAGTAAAACACTGGGACTTCTTTGATTTTATTTAGGTATTGTTGGCATTGTTCACAGCTCTCTGGATAGAAAATGTTTTAAATGTGAAGTAATAACTTCTCATATATAAAGCAACGGGCACTTCAAATGAATTTCCATTCAGCGAACTGATTGATTTTTGCTAGTGTGTATAATGTAGCAGAGTTGATATCTTATTATGTATGGAACACAAGAGCCCTAACTCATATTACTGACTGCCAAAATTCGTGAAGTCTTTTCTGGGAATTTAGGTGTCATAACTGAGCAGGATAATGCATTCTATCTAAGAGCTTTCAGATCATTCATGTGTTTAGTCTGAATGTTCAGCGTTTACTTAACGCATACATATCTGTTACAATACTTAATATTTACAATATGTTTACCAGTGACAGTAGCCGTCTAACCCTCCTTTTAAGATAGCTTAGCTGTCAGTTATGACTACTGTAAAGAAAACTACTGTTGTAAATCTGTAGTGACCGAAGAATAAATTCACAATGCATGGGTGGAAGTGGGCTAGAAAGGACAGGGTTCTGAATGAGTTACTGCTAAAAAATCCCTAGGAAGAACCAGGTTACAATAAATAATACGTGCTCTACATTCCTTGTAGTGATACAACACAATTAGAGCTATATAATGGATAGACCTAGTAAAATATAGTGCTTCTTGAATTTTTAACACAATGCAAGGTGATTGAAAATATTAGAGATATCTAATGCACTTGGCATGGACTGGAATGGCAATTACTGCATAACATTATTTACACCATCTACATTAATGCATTCTGCAATTTAAGGTAACTGTAACTGTTATTTAGGTCTGTTTTTACTACAAGTTTTTTTTTTATCACTATTATTAATCAATACCATTCTCTACAATTGTCATAGTCTCTTGTGGAGAATTACTTTATTACTTATATTTTTTATGGATTTTTATAGCGATTCTCTAAAAGTCACGGAAATGTAGCAAATTATTACCAACCCTATACACCATCAATTCTTCAATTAATAGGATTCTAATTATATACATACAGGCCTTGAATAAGTGATGTTAACCATGCTTCGTATCAGGTTTTCTATGTGTTACATTATAGCAAATATCATATTGTCTGCCATTGGGCAAGTGTGAAACCCGTGACATGACAGATGTCAGAACCATTTAATAATCTTAGAAGACTTTCTGTACATATGTAGTTTTAAGAAAGTGAGGGTTACGCCACATGCATTAGGCTGCATTGCCCAATGTAGTCCCAGTGTATAGACAAGTCAGATAACCTTAAGGTGGTTGTAAACTCGAATGCCACGTACACACGATCACTTTTTGTGATGAAAAAAAACGTCATTTTATCTCACGAAACAAAACAAAGTTTTTCAAACTTCATTTTAAAAAACGACGTTGCATACACACCATAGTTTTTCCAAAAAGCTATAGCAAAGCGCGGTGACTTACACCACATTCGACGGCACTCTGTTCCATTGAAGCTCCGTCTCATAACTTGCTTCTGAGCATGCAGGGGTTTAAAAACGCCGTTTTTAACGTCGTTTTGCCCACACACGATCACTTTTTATGACACAAAAAATTACATTTTGAAAAACGACACAAAAAATTTCAGCATGTTCGAATTTTTTTTTGTCGTTTTTCAGAAGACATAAAACGATATTTTGTCCACACACGATCATTTTTTTTTTCATCACAAAAAGTGATCGTGTGTACACGGCATTAGGCCTCGTACACACAACCGAGGAACTCGTCGTAAATGAAACATCGTTTTCCTCGACGAGTTCCTTGTTAGACTTGTCGAGAAACTTGACAAGCTTTCTTTGCGTACACACAGTCAAGACCAAATTTCGTCGTTCTCAAACGCGGTGACGTACAACACATATGACGGCAGGGGAAGTTCGATTCCACTGCCACAACCCTTGGGGCAGCTTTTGATAATCTCATGTTACTGCGTGTTAGTCAAAGTTTGGTAAGAGACGATTTGCACTTTTCAGTCTGTTACAGCGTGACAAATGTGCTATTTTACCGAAGGCACGCTCCCATCTCATACTTTATTCTCAGCATGCACATACACGAAGGTGTTTATCATCAAAAACCAGCCCGACGAGGAACACAACGATGAAATTGAGACACCCGAGGAGGAAAAAGAGAACTTGTTCTCTTTTTTTCTCGTCGAGTTCCACGTCAGTTTTCTTGATGAAAAGCATACACACAACCGTTTTCCTTGGCAAAAAAGCTCTGCCACCAAGTTTCTTGATGGATTCTGTCGAGGAAAACGGTCGTGTGTACGAGGCCTCATATGTACCCATTGAAGTAACTGGCCTCAGATAATACAGTGGAATTAAACAAATTCTCCTACATACATTGTACCTGCCTATCTGCAGTCTCTTCTTCTCTACATCAGTTCAAAGTGCTAAATTTTTTAAAGCTTGCTTGGAAGTTCAGAAACAAGCGATGGCGAGCTGAAGTTACACTGGTGAGGAGAGCTCTAAGAGGTAATTGGAGGGAAAGGACATCCCCCCCGCCTCGCTTCACATAACACATAGGAACAGAGCTGAGGATGTCAATCAGCTGGCACTCCCTTCCCTGTCACCGATTTTGTCTTGTTGTCAGGAAAACGTGTCAGAAGTGATTAATGCTAATAACAGACTCTTAATTGAGACAAACACACGCTATGAGGGTTATGCTTTGTTCACAGTTCATGTCTGAGGTTTGCAACCACTTGAAGTCCTATTGATTTAGTTCACACCAATGTGCTACGGTAGTTTTTTCTGAAAAAAAAAAGGTAGGTCATGATGCGATTGTTTGCAGGACTGCATGCTGTGATACACTATACCTCATCACAGCGAGCAGCAGTGCATAACGCCATTTTGTGCCATTTCTATAAAGTAAAAAAATGGAAATAGTGTGATGTATTGTAATGTCACTCTGCACCATCACAGCGCATGCCAGCGGTATACATGACACAAAGCATAACATGTGACAGCTAGTGTTAATAGTCCCTAAATGTAATTGGCATGCCAGTTCTCTACCATCCAACAGCATCTAAAGGACCCTTTTGTAGTTGTCTCTTGGTTCCAGGTCAGTCCCAACTACATCAAACATCACTGCCCTGATAAAGGGCATGGCACCTCCCCCTAAACGTGTTGACTTTCATCATGTGTGAACTTTAGTTTTTAATAAACCTATTGAATAATAACCTCAAATGTAATGAAGCTCTATACCACCTCTATGCGCACCGTTACACCAATCCCTGAATGTAATTGAGAATCTAATAGGACTCTGCAAGGTGATAATAGGTTACTGACCAGCATGGCTGTATATTATAATATATTATATTATATTATATGTATTTATTTATTGGCTATTGTTTTAAATAAAATCAAACATAAATTTAATATAATAGTATGAGTGCATTGTGTGTGTGTAACAATGAAGATGACATCAAAGGAACTGCACACAGCATCTGGCTTTCAGATAACTAGATGCGTGCAGATGGGGTGGTCACACAGCCGTGAGATGGGACAAGTCGTGTATTTATCTTCTTACTAATGATTGCCTATACAGTCTATACAGCGAGTGCGAGATGCCGGCAGCCTGTCGCCGAGAATCAGCGCGATGCTGTCGTGCTATAAACACATTCTCGGCGGCAGGCACTATATGTGGAAACTACCCATCACATTTGCCAAGTTTCTAAGCAAAGTTTACTGACCATACAAAACCAATTTAAGTACAAACACACTGAATAATGTTTTTTTTAATAACATAACATACAGTATTTTCTGGCATATAAGAAGACCTTTTGTACTTAAAAATATCCCCCAGAAATCGGGGGTCATCTTATACACCGGTACCTGTATGCAAAGTCAGACTGCCGGTGTCCATTGTTCAAAAGCCGCGCCTCCTCCTCATCCTGTTCCGTTATAGGCAGAACAATCAGTTTCCCAGCAGAGCCTGTGTTCAGTGTTCCACCTATCATGGACGTCCTCAGCCTTGGACGTGGAACACTGAACACAGGCTCTGCTGGGAAACTGAGTGTTCCGCCTATCATGAAACTGGATGAAGAGGAGGCACGGCTTTTGAAAAATGGACGCCCGAAGTCTGACTCTGCATACAGGGATAAGGTATGGAGATCGGCACAGTGAGGTATGCAATGGGCACAGTAAGGCCCTGTACACACGATCAGTCCAAACTGATGAAAACGGACTGAAGTTCTTTTTCATCGGTTCACAGACTGATGGTCTGATGTGCGTACACACCATCAGTTCAAAAACCGATTGTGTCAGAACGCGGTGACGTAAAACACAACGACGTGCTGAAAAAAACGAAGTTCAATGCTTCCAAGCATGCGTCGACTTGATTCTAAGAATGCACAGGTTTTTGAACCGATGCTTTTGCGTACTAACCATCGGTTTGGACCGATGGTCTGGCGTCCATCTGTCCCTTTTTTAAGCAAGTTTTAAAACTTTGGACTGAAGGACAACAGACTGATGGGCCATACACACAGTGGGTTTGGACTGATGAAACTGGACTTCAGTCCGTTTTCATCGGTTTGGACTGATCGTGTGTACGCAGTCTAAGATATGCAACAGGCACAGTAAGGTATGTAATGGGCACAGTGAGGTAGGCAATGGGCACAGTAAGGTAGGCAATGGGCACAGTAAAGTATGCAATGGGCACAGTGAGCCTCAACCCTTGAGCTGGAAAATTAGGGGGGTCGTCTTATACTCTTAGGCCCCGTACACACAAGCATATAGATTTGTTCAAATCGGTCGGACAGACCGATTTGAACAAATATGTCTGCTGGGATGTATTGGTTTGATCGTGTACACACGATCAAACCAAAATCCCCGCCGGCAGACAGCGTGCTGATGTGACGGTGACGTGGCGGTGACGTTGACGCCGCCACGTCACCGCACCAGAAAGTAAAACACTTCCGCGCATGCGTCAAAACCATTCAACGCGTGTGCGAGCAGATATGTCTGCTGGTTAGCATACTAACCAGCAGATATGTCGGGCGGACGGGTTCCCAGCCGACAGATTTGAAAGCATGCTTTCAAATCTGTCGGGTGGCCAAATCCGTCTGTTTGCCCGTACACACGATCGAATCTGTCTGCTGAAACGGTCTGGCAGACCGTTTCCAGCAGACAGATTTGATCGTGTGTACGCGGCCTCAGTCGCCTTATATGCCGGCAAATATGGTATGTATAATAGGCTGGCATTTTGCATTTAATGAGTGCTAAGTCATTAGAACTGCAATATAATTTGTTTTTATCTTCCTTTGCAAGCTGAGAGGTTGCAAAAGGGCCTGATCGGTGTTAGACATTTCTAAACACAGCCAATAGGCCCAGAATTTACATGATTATGTCATCTCTGACCTAGCAGCACAGGTTGGGATTGGGAAGTAGATTTTTACCCAGAACAAAGTTGGCCTAATTCTTCTGGAAAGAAAATCAGATGAAGGCAATGTTGTTGGGGAACTTTGATTTTTGTGAGAAGTAATAAATACCTGGAAGTATTAGACACACAGGCAATTAGCATTAAGAAATATGATGCTAGGTCCACTTTATTTCAATTTGTTTTTATTGAAGCTTCATGAGAGTGCACATGAACATCAAAGTAAGAACTGACATGTTTAGTACAACGCATTTAAATAAATGATTCAAATATTAAACAGAACAGGGAGACTTTGAAGCATAATGATAGAAAACGGACTGTCTAAAAATGAATGACACCTAAAGTAAGAGGAATAAAAATAACAGAAAACAAAAATATAGGGAATATAGAATAGCATTGTAGGAAAATAACCACAATACGGATTTCAGGTTATCAGCTAGTTCCACTTTAAACATGAATATGCCTCATTAAAGTTTGAAGCTGCTTACGTTGTTAATTTCAGACCTCATTGACAAAACTGATATACATAAAGTCGTTTTTAAACCAACAGAGTTTCGGATGCTGTTTTAAAACAGTGCAAAGACAATTGCTATTTGTCCCAGTGCCTCTTGAAAACAGTGCCCAGACTAAGTGGCTTCTTCCCCTCCAGCACTAGTACTGGGATCACCCGCTGTTCCTGCTCCTGAACGTCTGGTGCGTCTACAAATTGCTGAAAATTAGTGTGCTGTAGAAGCAAATGTAAATGCTAGGCTTCTGTAGTGTGTTAACATTGAGAGCGCAGTGATGTCACAAGTGATTTTACGCAATTTTTTATCCGTATGGAGGCTCGGGCATAGTTGTTTCAGCTCTGTCTAGCCTCTCCCTACAGCAGTAGGTCACTGCTATAGTGATCAATTGATGGATGAAAGCAAGAACAATTTATTCATGGTTGTTTTGGGGATGGTCATCTCAGCTTTGGAGGGGTTGTCGGGGTTCTTTTCTATTATTAAAGTGGATGTAAGCCCAATTTAATAATTTTGAGCTGGGCACACATATCTGCAGTATTTGGTTATCTCTCTTCAAAGAGCTAAGTCCCATAGCTCTCTTGACTCATTTCTCTGTTATCAGCCAGGTAACTCCTGACAAATTCTCGGACACATCAGATAAAAGTAGCCTGAAATTTCTGTCTGGGGACGTTGCTATAAATAGATTAGAAGGGAGCTGGTCCTGTTACAAAACACTTCTGAGAGTCTCTGCCTATGTGGAGAGGGGGGGTGTGCCTTTCCTCCAATCAGCAATTTTAGCTATATTGGCTGTATGCCAAGACATCACACTCTGTGTGAAACAGGAAGAGAAAATTTCCTAACACAATCTGAACTTTTTAAACAGTATATAAATGTGAAGACAGCAGATATACATGTAAAACCTTTGGGAGATTTGGTTTATCTTTTTGTATCATCTGAGGCTGTTCACTTCACTGGGTGTATAGAGGGTTTACATCAATATATGCCCACTTAATATGCCCACTTGTATGTTGATCTACCAGGTATGGAATGCTGTTAATGTTTTTTTTTCTCCCTTACTAAATATACCACTATATGGGACAATGACAGGCTTCCTGAGTTGTTTTAAAACCTTTATGCAGAGGACAATGGTATTTTCTCTGAACCCTAAGGTGGTTTTATCAATATTTGCAATTATGACACACTTTGCATGTTCAACTTTCTTCTTCTACAGTCAGTTTTTCTCCAGTCCCAGTTTTAGACAGAGTAGTACAAGCGACCTTCACTAAAGGCCTTATCTCAGCTACCTATATTAGAGAACATTTTTCATACACTTCCCCAGCCCTCCAGGGCAAAGTGGGAGCATGATATTGGCCCTATTTCTTAGGGAGGAGATCCTTTGGGATTTTCCCCTTTTCCCTCACCCAGGTTAACTGAGATTTTTATTCTTCACAGGGTTTATCGGACCCCTGAATTTCCGTGTGCTATTGGCTTTAGAGCCAACTCAGCAGGTTTTAGATGTGGTAACTTGGGGTCCCTGATACATTTATTGTGTTGTTGCCCTAAACTCCAAAGGTATTGGTCGTAGGTTGTGAGTACACTTACTGGGTTTTTAGATGTGAATCTTCTAGTTGATACATGCTTATTGGACAATGTTGATTTCTTTGTGCCTTAGTCACCTGTGCCACCAGTGCAGATTACTGTTGTACGGGCTTTGTTTGTGACCCAAAGAAAAAATCCAATTAAAGCAGAGTTCCACCCTTAAAATCACTTTGTTTCATTACATCCAGCATACTGGCGTCAGCGCCAGTATGCTGTTTTTTTTTTTTTTTTAATGCACGTACTTACTTTATATAAAATCATTGAATTTCAGGCGCACCGCGGAATGTCGCCGCTATAAGGCGTCACGCCTTCCGGAAACAGCCGATTAGCATTCGGCTTTTCTCGGCGCCTGCGCACAGACCCAGGAGCTGACTGCGCAGGCGCCGAAAATAGCCGGTCCTAGTTCGGGTTTTTTCGGAGGGCGTGACACGGCTATATACGGCGCCTGCGCAGTCAGCTCCTGGGTCTGTGCGCAGGCGCCGAGAAAAGCCGAATGCTAATCGGCTGTTTCCGGAAGGCGTGACGCCTTATAGCGGCGACATTCCGCGGTGCGCCTGAAATTCAATGATTTTATATAAAGTACGTGCATTAAAAAAAAAAAACAGCATACTGGCGCTGACGCCAGTATGCTGGATGTAATGAAACAAAGTGATTTTAAGGGTGGAACTCCGCTTTAAGTAGACTCCCCCCACCCTCTGACCCTGTTCAACTGGATTTTAACTTAAATAAGTATATTTCCTATGGGAGACATACTTTCTTCTAGGTTCGTTCATTAAATGTTCATTTGAGTAAACTGAATCTCATTTGAGTTTTTAGCAATCACAAACCCATGAAGAAGTGCTTATTTGCACCCTTGTCAATCGGATTTAACCTTATTTAGTGTTACACTAATAATTTGTCCAAACCATTTTTTTCTCCTATTTGCATTTCATGCAGCACTGAAAGGGAAATAAAGCTCCCCTAAAGTCGAACACTTCTATTCCACTACATTACACAAAAATCGCACTAATATGATATCACTGTAATCAGCAGACTGTGTTGATTATGTTTTGTAGTAAATATATGCCAGTGCACAAATTACATAACTGTTGCATTGGGAAAAATCACAGGAACTAAAGGATTATTTTTTGTTGCTATTATGCCGAATAAAAAAATAAAAACATGTACAGTATATCCAAATGTGCTATTAAATAAAAATCTATTCTGCCCCCCCCCAAAAAACGATATATAATATGTTATGATAGACTTCAAAAATGAAAAGATAAAATATGTGGTACTCAGTCATCGCCAATAAAATAAAAATGCTCTCAGACTCATAGGGATTTAGTAAGAAAAAGGCCTGGGGACTCAACTGGTTAAGGATAGGTTTCATAACACATGAATGCTAATTGTTTTTATGTGCGGTAACATACAAATACACACAAGCCCTGAAAATCCAAGAAAATCACACTACAGAACTGTCAACAAACCAAGTTCTAAAATATGATAAATATAAATTAAAAATGATTTCCTTTTATTCAGTTTCTATTTTTATCTGATAAATATGGAAGTTGATCCGGAACAAACATGCAGCAATCAAAATTAGAGGAAGCAAATGAAGCTATGTGAACTGCACTGCATCTTAATAAATGGTGGTTCACTGCATTTTAACACACACATATACAGTGCCTGCCGCCGAGAATGTGTTTATAGCACGACAGCATCGCGCTGATTCTCGGCGACAGGCTGCCGACATCTCGCACTCGCTGGAATAGTAAAAGCACATTCCAGCGAGTGCGTCATAGAAGCGACGGGGATCCGACGCGGATTACCGCCAATTCTACACGTGGGCGGAGTTTGTTATGAATCCTGAGAAGGAAGTCCCCGCGGGATTTTAAATAAAAATCTGGCATGGGTTCCCCCCTCAGGAGCATAACGGGCCCTTAGGTCTGGTATGGGTTGTAAGGAGACCCCCCCTACGCCGAAAAAACGGCGTGAGGGTCCCCCCACAATCCATACCAGACCCGTATCCAAAGCACGCCGGCCGGCCGGTCAGGAGGGAGTGGGGGGCGAGCGAGCGCCCCCCCCTCCTGAGCCGTACCGGGCAGCATGCCCTCAACATGGGGGGGTCAGGTGCTCTGGGGCAGGGGGCGCACTGCGGCCCCCCACCCCAGAGCACCCTGTCCCCATGTTGATGAGGACAGGGCCCCTTCCCGACAACCCTGGCCGTTGGTTGTCGGGGTATGCGGGCGGGAGGCTTATCGGAATCTGGAAGCCCCCTTTAATAAGGGGGCCCCCAGATACCGGCCCCCCACCCTAAGTGAATGAGTATGGGGTACATTGTACCCCTACCCATTCACCTGCAAGAAAAGTGTAAACACAAATAAACCACACAGTGTATTGAAATATTTTATTAGTTGGCCGCCGGGGGGGGGGTGTGTATGATCGCTTTTATAAAAGCGCCCCCTCCGGCGGGCTTCTGCGGGGGGGGGGTGGGTGCCGCTGTTCTTCACCGCCGTCTGGTTCTCGTCCGCCGCCGGGGGGGGCGCTTTGATAAAAGCACCCACCACCCGGCGGGCTTCCTTCGACATCTTCGGCGGCGGGGGGGTCTTCTCCCACTCTCCGGGGTCTTCTCCCACTCTCCGGGGTCTTCTCCGGCTCTCCGGGGGTCTTCTCCGCTCTCCGGGGGTCTTCTTCTTCTTCAGGACTCGCCGCCGCCGGGGCAGTCCCACGTGGTACCTACCGGAGCATGATGGGACTGCGACGTCACAAGACAGACCTATATAACTCGCTGCGAGCCGCGCGCCAGCCATAACAGCGGAAGGAAGCGTCGCGTCAACATCTGGAGAAGAAGAAGAGAAGAAGAAGACGTCACAGAAGAGGGGACTCGCCGCCGCCAGTAATTGAGCTAGCGGCAGCGAGTCCTGACACGAAGATAGCGGCAGCGAGTCCTGAACAAGAAGAAAACCCTGGAGAGCGGAGAAGACCCCCGGAGAGCCGGAGAAGACCCCGGAGAGTGGGAGAAGACCCCGGAGAGTGGGAGAAGACCCCCCCGCCACCAAAGATGTCGAAGGAAGCCCACCGGGTGGTGGGCGCTTTTATCAAAGCGCCCCCCCCGGCGGCGGAAGAGAACCAGACGGCGGTGAAGAACAGCGGCACCCACCCCCCCCGCAGAAGCCCGCCGGAGGGGGGCGCTTTTATAAAAGCGATCATACACACCCCCCCCCCCCCCCCGGCGGCCAACTAATAAAATATTTCAATACACTGTGTGGTTTATTTGTGTTTACACTTTTCTTGCAGGTGATTGGGTAGGGGTACAATGTACCCCATACTCATTCACTTAGGGTGGGGGGCCGGTATCTGGGGGCCCCCTTATTAAAGGGGGCTTCCAGATTCCGATAAGCCTCCCGCCCGCATACCCCGACAACCAACGGCCAGGGTTGTCGGGAAGGGGCCCTGTCCTCATCAACATGGGGACAGGGTGCTCTGGGGTGGGGGGCCGCAGTGCGCCCCCTGCCCCAGAGCACCTGACCCCCCCATGTTGAGGGCATGCTGCCCGGTACGGCTCAGGAGGGGGGGGGGGGGGCGCTCGCTCACCCCCCACTCCCTCCTGACCGGCCGGCCGGCGTGCTTTGGATACGGGTCTGGTATGGATTGTGGGGGGACCCCCACGTCGTTTGTTCGGCGTAGGGTGGGGTCTCCTTACAACCCATACCAGACCTAAGGGCCCGTTATGCTCCTGAGGGGGGAAACCCATGCCGGATTTTTATTTAAAATCCGGCGGGGACTTCCTTCTCAGGATTCATAACAAACTCCGCCCACGTGTATAATTGGCGGGAATCCGCGTCGGATCCCCGTCGCTTCTATGACGGCTTTGTCTCCATCCCGGCAAGCCAGCTCGGCGCTGGCTCCCGCGATGGGGCTCACAAGTGCTCAATCTCGCCGAGAAAGGGAGCGAGATTGACACAATATCGTGGTCAACCACTGTACATATATATATATATATATATATATATATATATATACACATATACCGTGTTTCCCCCGAAAATACACCCTACCCCCGAAAATAAGCCCTAGCTGGATTATCGGGGTGGGCTGCAATATAAGCCCTACCCCAAAAATAAGACCTAGTCAATCTCTGTGAAAAAAAAACGTTTTAAATGCTGGCTATTGTTTCCCTTTTGCTGCTACCGGTATAAATAAGAAAAACATGTTTGCACCCACCGCTGCCCCACCGGAGGTCCTCTTCTCTCCTCCCGGCTGATGCTGCCTCCTGTGCGCTCATCAGCCAGGGATCTTGGCTAATGGAAGAGCTACCGCCAATCCCCTCCGCCCTCTCCAAGCCTCGTTCCTGCTCTGCTTTCCTGATTCGGCGAGACATCCCGACCAGGAAGTTGCCGGCGCACACGTGAGTGGAGTTAAACTACACAGCGGAGCGGAGATACCGCCGAGCCCTCCACAGCTTCGGTTCCCCCTTCCCACCGTTTGACCATCTGTCTACCGTGGACCGACGTGCTGCCTCTGGGCTCCATATGCCCCCTCCCTCTGCCAGTGGAGCTGTGCCTGTGGATGACAGGTGCTGTACACTGCAAGGTAGACTGACTGATTAACTGTGTAAATTCCATCACTACACTGATCCTGCTTGTCAGTTACATTATTTACAACACAGAGGATTGCTGGAATTTTTAAGTGTTCATGGCAATAAATATTACTTTGTTTTCACTATTGCATGGACAAAAATGGTATATTGATTAATCACTGAATACATGTTTTTTTGTTCTGCTCACCATTTTCACATGACTCCTGATGTGCCACACCATTTAGCTGCTGATCAATGCCTGGCAGAATCTTCTAATTATTGCAGCCAAGCATCGATTTATTTTCTCAATTTTTTATTGTATAATTACTTTTCCAGTCTTTGGCGACAAACTTGTTTTGTTGTTTATACCATAAATAAATAAGCCCTACCCCGAAAATAAGTCCTAGTGTGTTTTTTGTGACTAAAATAAGCCCTAGTGTGTTTTTTGTGACTAAAATTAATATAAGTGAAAAACAGTGGAAAATACTGCGCAGGTCTAATGAAAATAAAAATTGGATTGGTGGCAAAACCAAACGATTTTACATAAAGATAAACGTGAATGCTGCTGCAGCACAAATGTCAGATGAACAAAATATAAACAGTAAATTGGGTGTGCTGCGCTGCTAAAATTAATACATCAATAGTGAAGGTGATAACAAAATGTGCATTGAGTGCAAAAAATTGTATATAAAAAACCAACACCAAGTGTTCCAATGTATGACAAAATCATATAAGAAAACAAACTGAATTGACAAAGTTCGTAAAAAGCTCCAGGGAAAAATCAAAGTTCAGTGAGTTCAGAGAAATATCCCAAGTAGGGGGTTGAGATACTGCAGGACAGAAGAGAGCCTCCACCTCCACCTCTTAGGCCGCGTACACACGAGGGGATATGTCCGCTGAAAACGGTCCGATGGACCGTTTCAGCAGACATCTCCGCTCGTGTGTATGGGCTAGCGGACAGATTTCTCCACCCGACAGATTTCAAAGCATGCTTTGAAATCTATCCGGTGGGGATCTGTCCGCCCGACATGTCTGCTGGTTAGTACACTTACCAGCAGACATGTCGGCCCCCACCGCCGCCGCGCCGCTGCCGAATGGATTCGGCGCAAGCGCGGAAGTGTTTTACTTCCTGGTGCGGTGACGTTGCGGTGGCGCGGCGGCGTCAACGTCACCGCCGCGTCACCGCCACGTCACCGCGCCTTCCGGCGGCGGGGAATTTGATCCGATGGTGTGTACACGCCATCGGATCAAACTCCCGATCGGACATATCCGATGGAAATGGTCCGCGGACCGTTTTCATCGGATATATCCGATCGTGTGTACGCCGCCTTATAGTAAATCTGCTTACCAGATAGATAATAATCGTGATCCTTTGGAAGCATATAAATAGTAAGCCGGCCGGCTCTCACGAATCCTTTGGAAGCATATAAATAGTAAGCCGGCCGGCTCTCACAATCCGCCCGTCCTTCCGGATGGTCGTGAGGATAAAAACAATGGTGTCGTCAGCACGCCGTTCCTCCCTACGCCGTTTCGTCCAATAGCAGACTTCATCCAGTGCCCCTGGATGAAGTCTGCTATTGGACGAAACGGCGTAGGGAGGAACGGCGTGCTGACGACACCATTGTTTTTATCCTCACGACCATCCGGAAGGA
This sequence comes from Rana kukunoris, assembly GCA_029574335.1. Taxonomy (NCBI): domain Eukaryota; kingdom Metazoa; phylum Chordata; class Amphibia; order Anura; family Ranidae; genus Rana; species Rana kukunoris. Next base: position 257,002,067 of record CM056053.1, on the reverse strand, counting down.
CGGGCGGATTGTGAGAGCCGGCCGGCTTACTATTTATATGCTTCCAAAGGATTCGTTTTTTGTAAGTGCAATCGAATTTCTTTTATTAAACTTTTAAAACGTTACTACTCTATGTTGGCTTCCTTTCTCTTCCCTTGGCTACACTCTGGGAGTGATTGTTTTTCTGGGATCCAGCCGCATTGAGACCAAGCTTGGAGATACACACAGGATTCCACTTTAATACCCGTTAAGGCAATCCAGCCTGCTGTGCTGTTGATGCTCACGATTATTATCTATCTGGTAAGCAGATTTACTATAAGAGGTGGAGGTGGAGGCTCTCTTCTGTCCTGCAGTATCTCAACCCCCTACTTGGGATATTTCTCTGAACTCACTGAACTTTGATTTTTCCCTGGAGCTTTTTACGAACTTTGTCAATTCAGTTTGTTTTCTTATATGATTTTGTCATACATTGGAACACTTGGTGTTGGTTTTTTATATACAATTTTTTGCACTCAATGCACATTTTGTTATCACCTTCACTATTGATGTATTAATTTTAGCAGCGCAGCACACCCAATTTACTAAAATTAATATAAGACCCGGTCTTATTTTCGGGGAAACACGCTATATATACATGTATATCTTATTCTAGCTACCATAGAAGGGACCTATTCTCAGGGCACTCCTGCTGGAATGCCTAGGCAGCAGTGACATCACCCACAGGCTTACTTGGGGGCATCCATTGTTGGCAGTCCCTCCTCCCACCTGGAGCTGGCCGCCGTGAGCTGTTCACGTGATCAGACCAGAACATTCTGAAATTTGGGGGGGGGGGGCATTTTAAGCTTGATAAAATCTAGCATGGAATTCCACTTTAAAGGATTAGTCAACCCAGATGTTTTTTTTTCTTTTTTCAGTTATAGGTAAGTACTTAGCTCCTATTTTTTTCTCTTGGATATTGTGAAGGAGGATTTCTCTGCCATAATTCTTGACGTTTCCTATGCACCGGAATGTTTTGGGTGTTCTCACCCACTTTTGCATTCTCAAGCATATCTCATGTTGCATTTTCTACAATAATAAATAGAAGCAAGAAGTAGAGTGGGAGCAAAAAACATGTTGGAGGTATAAACATGTTGGCTGGATAAAACACCTGCAATAGTTATATCATAGCTCTAGTTAGCCAAGCCTTTTTATATTTTACCTTTGTGATGTTGAGAAACTTGTTTTATTGTAATATTTTGAAATGAATCATGATTTTTGTGATGTGTAAATGTATCGCTAAAGCAATACAATAAATAAATAATTATTTCCAAAAATGACATAAACAGTGATCACTCACTGTATATAAACAGTATATAAATAGTACATAGTGATCTCTCACAGTGACAAAACTAATAAACCCAATATAAGAAAATTGAGTCCATAAATGAATAAATAGTGACCACAAGTATACAGTCCACCATGTGTCACACAGATATCTGGAACCCAGACTTTGAAGCGATGCTAGAGATAAGCGTGACTTCTTGTGTATAACGTGTTGACCCTCCACCAATAGAATTGCAGGCTTACCGAAACATGTGGACTTAAAGAAATTTTAATCTCTTATGAGTCAAACAGGCAAGAAAGCTGATATGAACAACAGGAAAATCCTTAGAGACATTAAATCGATCACCCGATCATCAACAGAGGCAGATTTAACGAAACGTAAGAACAGTAACGATAGTTGCACACAACTTGCCCTCAGTGGCAACACAGCGTAATTTTGTTTAAAATTTAATAAGCAGTTACTGCACTTACATGAAGTTGAAGAATGTAGCACGTATATGTATACAAATGAGGCAGCAGTGGAGTCCTATCTGATTTTTGTTTAATGGTTATAAGCTTTTGTCTCTCTCCTTCCTCTAACACTGTTTGGAAAATTTTCCTTTACTTCCTATTCCAAGGATTCAACAGAAACTGAAAGGAAGTCTCTACAAATTGAGGGAGAGTTCCCTCTCAGACTGTTGTCACCGAAACAGGTGCCCCCTTGGAATATTTGCCTTCCTTTCTTCTTTTGGCAACTGTAAAATTTTGGATTTCCCATCTTTATCTTTCTCTCCAGGAAAAATAGAGTGGGCGGATTTACCCAGCAGTGTTCCAATACTTCCCTAATGTAAAATGTTTACCACTTTAATTTCTGTTTGCTACAAACAAAGAATGGAGACCATCCTCCTGTGTCATAGAATCAAAATACTCATGCACATATTAACTCCCATACACACATTGTATATATATATTTATGTTTATCATTCCTCGATTAATTGTTAATTTTTTTTGATCAATCAAAATTGTTTTAATCGGTACTAGTGGTGCAACAGATCATAAATGATTCATGATCCGAATGGGTCGCCATATGCGGATCGCCACACCACGTGATCCGCAGAGCTCCGCTGCTGCCTCGGTCATAGGAAAGGCCACGGCTTTGGCCTAGCTCCCAGAGTGGCAGCCATCTTGGTCCACCCGTCAGCAGCCTAGGTGAGCCTAGAGCGGCGCGCTGATGTCATCACCTGGCCTCAACTGCTCGTGTTCAGCCGGCTTCTCTGGTAAGACGAAACAAGCACTAATCTTCCTATACAGTGGGGGAGATGTGGACCATATTACAGTGGGGAGATGTCTGTGGATATTACAGTGGGGAGATGCCTGTGGATATTACAGTGGGGGAGATGTCTGTGGATATTACAGTGGGGAGATGTCTGTGGATATTACAGTGGGGGAGATGTCTGTGGATATTACAGTGGGGGAGATGTCTGTGGATATTACAGTGGGGAGATGTCTGTGGATATTACAGTGGGTGAGATGTCTGTGGATATTACAGTTGAGAAAATTGTGGCTATCACAATGGGGGAGATGTCTGTGGATATTACAGTGGTGGTTATTGTGGATATTACAGTGGGTGAGATGTCTGTGGATATTACAGTGGGGGAGATGTCTGTGGATATTACAGTGGGAGATGTCTGTGGATATTACAGTGGGGAGATGTATGTGGATATTACAGTGGGGAGATGTCTGTGGATACTACAGTGGGGGAGATGTCTGTGGATATTACAGTGGGGGAGATGTCTGTGGATATTACAGTGGGGAGATGTCTGTGGATATTACAGTGGGAGAGATGTCTGTGGATATTACAGTGGGAGAGATGTCTGTGGATATTACAGTGGGGAGATGTATGTGGATATTACAGTGGGGAGATGTCTGTGGATACTACAGTGGGGGAGATGTCTGTGGATATTACAGTGGGGGAGATGTCTGTGGATATTACAGTGGGGAGATGTCTGTGGATATTACAGTGGGGGAGATGTCTGTGGATATTACAGTGGGGGAGATGTCTGTGGATATTACAGTGGAGAGATGTCTGTGGATATTACAGTGGGAGAGATGTCTGTGGATATTACAGTGGGGAGATGTCTGTGGATATTACAGTGGGGAGATGTCTGTGGATATTACAGTGGGTGAGATGTCTGTGGATATTACAGTTGGGAAAATTGTGGCTATCACAATGGGGGAGATGTCTGTGGATATTACAGTGGGGGTTATTGTGGATATTACAGTGGGTGAGATGTCTGTGGATATTACAGTGGGGGAGATGTCTGTGGATATTACAGTGGGGAGATGTCTGTGGATATTACAGTGGGGGAGATGTCTGTGGATATTACAATGGGGAGATGTGTGTGGATATTACAGTGGGGAGATATATATATATATATATATATATATATATATATATATATATATATATAGTGATTGTACCTATATATCTATATATGCACACACACACAATATATGCATAGAATTCCAATTTATCAGTCTATTTATCCCGTTGTCTAAGCATCATATGTTGTTTACACTAAAGCAGACAGCACAAATGACATTAAAGACCATGCTAAAGCGCAAATCCATGTAGGTCATCTGAATGGCATGTAACATCATTCATCCACTGAAGATAGGGAATGTCTTTATACTATCTGAAACAAATGCAAAGGTTTGTATTGGAATGCCCTGTGCTACCACTAGAATATAAATGAGTTACGTTATGTTTGGCTGATCACTTTGCATCAAATTGGTTCTAAAGTAATGAACATTGCATTCATGCTTTCTCACTACAAATGGTTCGCAGATCGAGAATGAAGGGCAGATACAGCTACATCCTAACCTCAAATTACCACTTTACCGATGATGTTGAAATACCTTTCCCTTTCACAGACCTGTATTTTCTACTGCTACTAGGGGACTGATCTACCACAATCACCATGATTAATCAGCTTTTGTAGCCATTGTGAGGGAAAGCTGAATCTAAACCAAACCATTTGCAGTGATGGGGTCTATTTCACATTCACCTCTACATTCACCTTGAAACATATGAACATTTCTTACAGAATATCACATGGAAGCAAGAATAATGTGACCCTTCTCTGAGCCAAAGCATCTTTTCCACTAGATATAAAAAAAGAAATCTGCTGGCACCCTGCTTACTAGATGCCAACCAGCTGCAAACATTACACCAGATAACAGAATTAGCATACTTGAGCAGATTTAAAGTGCACACACTCTGGGCTCGGGATAATAACCACTTTCCTCTACATCAGAAATATTTATCAGCATACACATCTACATCGTTTTTTTTAGCTGTGGTTAAAGATTTGAAAACTTCAGTATTGTAATGATCACCACAGCTGCAAGATCTAAAACATAACTAGTGTGCTGCCTGATCCATCTAGGACATTGTGGTACAGTATGATCGACAGATTTGACCATGAACGCAGATGGCCAGTCTAACCAATTTGTTTTCTACCCAAATTGAAATGTTGAATTGTGTGACTTTCAGAGGCAATTACATCTAAGGTTTTTGAGGGAGAAAATACAGAGCTAATTATCTTTTCTTAGTACTAATACTGGCAACAAATCCCATTTTAACTGACCGGCCAGAAACATAACAGTCATATGACAACCCTAGTCACACAGGAGCTGTATTCTCTCCTTGCTCTTTAAATAATCAGACTGTTTTTCCCCACATTTGATATCTCAATAAATGCCGTATTTATCGGCATATAATATGCACATGCGTATAACACGCACCTTCATTTTAAGAGGGAAGTTTCAGGGGAAAATAAGGGTCAGTGCCCATCAATGCAGCTTGATTAATGCCCACCTGCAGCCTCAAAATTGCCCATCAATGCAGCTTGATCAATGCCCATCTGCAGCTTCACAATAGCCCATTAACGCAGCTTGATCAATGCCCATCTGCAGACTCACAATTGCCCATCAATGCAGCTTGATCAATGCCCATCTGCAGCATCACCAATGTCCAGCAATGCAGCTTAATCAATGCCAATCTGTAGCCTCACAATTGCCCATCAATGCAGCTTGATTAATGCCCATCTGCAACCTCCCCATTGCCATGTATGCAGCCTGATTAATGCCCATCTCAGGGAGGGGGCAGGATTAAGAACGCTGTCAGATTACGCACAGCGAGAATCTCCTGTTTAACTCAGCGGCCTCTTTAATACAAAGTCCCACCTCCTGGACCGGCTTCTATGATAGACAGAACACTGGTCCAATGCCGGTGTGTTGTCATATTCGGCTCCCTACCATACAATGCTCCGGAAGTGATGTAGCGGCCAACTGCGCATGTGCGATGCGTTCCAAACGCAATCGTGATGCGTTCCAATGGATTTACGACAGTACACACCAGCGAACCTGGCATTCAGGGTGACATGGACTTAGGGGAAAGTGGCCAGTTGGCCTCACGTCCCCGCTTCGGTCGGACGGCTCGCTACGCTCGCTCGGCCTCCTGGCTCTTTTTTTAAGATTTTTTTTAATAAGGAAAGAGCCTGGATGCCGAACGAGGTTTCGCTGGTGTGTACTGTCGTAAATCCATTGGAATGCATTGCAGATGCGTTTGGAACGCATCGCTCATGCGCAGTTCGCCGCCAGATCACTTTCGCAGCATTCTATTATAGGGAGCAGAGTATGACAAGTCACCGGCCCAGGAGATGGGACTTCCTATTACAGAGGCGGCTGAGTAAACAGGAGATTCTCACTGTATGTAATCTGATGGCGCTCGTCCTGCCCCCCCGTTTTCTCTTAGGGCCAGCCCAAATTGCAGTATCGGCGTATAACACATGCAACACAATTTGCAATAGATTTGCAGGGTGAAAAAGTTAGTGTTATACACCAATAAATACAGTATCTTTTGGCCCTTCACACATGACCCAGTTATTTACAGATAAGGGCCAAAATTAGCTAAACTGTCCTGTTTTCAGAACATGTACATTATTGGTTAGGCCTCGTTCAGACATTGTGCACAATACCATACATCTGTGCAGGGCAGTGTTTACATGAAAGGGGATACACAAGTGTTCCATTCTTCCACATGCAGGTAGTTCCATTGAAGTCTATTGGGATACAGTGGTTGCAGGGACAAACTTACACTGTCTGTGTTCAGGGACCTGCATGCACCCAAACATATGTCATTTTGGGACCCAGTAGCTGTGTCTGTGCAGACACTGTGTCCTAATAAACATCAATAGGACTGTCTGCAAGGGGATGCACAGAGCACTTGTGCATTCCCTGTGCAGGTAAACATGGCTCTTATATGGGTGTACGGTATTGTAGTCCCTATGGGCACGAAGCCTAATGCCGCGTACACACGATCATTTTTTGTGATGAAAAAAAAGGACGTTTTCTGTGAAGTAAAAAACGACGTTTTTGAAACGTCACTTTTCAAAGACAATTTTGCATACACACCATCGTTTTTTCACAAAAAGCAAGGTTACGTTCACCACTCTTTTCCATTGAAGCTCGCTTTATAACTAGCTTCTGGGCATGCGCGGGTTGAAAAACGTCGTTTTAAAAGACGTTTTTGCTACACACGGTGACTTTTTGTGAAACAAAAAACGACGTTTTGAAAAACGACACAAAAAATTCAAGCATGTTGGAATTTTTTTTTGGTCGTTTTTTTTAAGACAAAAAACGACGTTTTGCCCACACACGATCAATTTAAATGACGTTTTAAAAAACGTTGTTTTTTTTCATCGCAAAAAACGACCGTGTGTACGCGGCATAAGGTGAAGTATGCAAGTCTGTTGCAAGAGACCTGCTTGCTTTGTTTCTTTTGAGCTGTAGTTGACCTGTGGCTCTAACCTGCAAACTCAAATCTAATTAAAAGCACATTGTAAACCCATAACCTCCCAACTCACAAAAATTGTACACAAAACCCTACTTGAAACCTTGGTTTATTGTCACTGAATTGTTGAAGTACTGTTGCATCGTATGTTAAGTCATGCTCACATAATGTTTCCCTTCTACTACTCAAGAAGAAGTTACAGTATATGAATAAGGTCATGACACCACTTGGTTATGCTATGGGCCTACCATTTGTGTTAACACCAGCCCTACCTGTAACCCAGTAGGGGCCCTGGAGGGGCTAACATCTGGCTTCACAATACATTGTTAATACATTCAGTTGTGTTGTAGCATAACCCCAATCTGCTGATACCTGCAGAACTGTGGGTCAAGCTGGGGTATTACCAAATTAAACTTAGGAAGTGTTATATATATCTATATATATATCTATATATCTATATATATATATAGATATATAGATATATATATGTATATATATAAACCCATATATATATATATATATACATGCATTTTTTTAAAGATATATTGGGGGTTTCAGTCTCATCTCGCCTTCCCTAAAGATGCCCACAGAGGCCCCAGGTGTCTTAGAATTCTAGCAAAGACAATGTCTTGTACACTCATGAACATTATGTTGTATGCCTAGCCTTAATTGACGGTGCCATCCATGATCAAGAGTGATTGCTGTTTTGCTAAGTATAGTATATGAGGCATTTAACAACACCAACAACACAAGTTGCTTATTGTTCTCCACTGATCTAACCTCTAAAAGAAACATATTTAAACACTGTCTGTAGTAAATGTGTGCATTTACCATCTTGCTCTGTGCTATAATACCTTAACACCAGGATAAGCAAATATTGTGTAAATGTAACAGTCATGTGTCTTCTTTCTTGAATCTCGGTGTGCTTTGTTTATTTATTCCAGATTTGTGCAGTAATCCCCATAAAAGTTTGATTCTGTGCAGGAGTATCCTGTAACTGCTACCCTCTCTTCTTGCACAAGGTCTTGAATCCGCTCCCTCTTATGCCCTGTACACACGATTGGTCAAACCGATGAGAATGGTCTGATGGTCAGTCGTGCCTATACACCATCGGTTAAAAAAAAACGATCGTGTCAGAACGTGATGACGTAAAACACAAGGACGTGCTGAAAAAAATGAAGTTCAATGCTTCCAAGCATGCATCGACTTGATTCTGAGCATGCATGTTTTTTTGCTATCGGTTAGGTATCCATTGGTTACATTTAAAACAAGTTTGCTTTTTTTTAACCAATGGATAAATAAGCGATGGCGCCCACACACAATCGGTTTTGTCTGATGAAAACAGTCCATCAGCCATGACTAAGCACTAGAGTAATAGTGTGAAACGCGTCGGTTGTTACAGTTCTGTGGCTGTCTGTTGATGTGTTATGCTGATTTTTACTGAATAAAGACAACTTTCTTGGAAGTTTCCTGGAGTGCGGCCATCCAATGTTTTGCTTTGTTTCCTAGACCGTTCCCATTGGTTTGACCGATGGTGTGTACGCGGCTTTATAGTTATGAGCAGGTAGACTTTAATGGGGGGAATCTGCTGGTCCCTCCCACAGCGTTGCTCTTTGCATTAGGTATGTGTAGCGTAGTGATGATATTAATGCTTAATTTACCATATATAACAATATTTGGGCTTCAAAGGTGTCTAGTGCACTTTTATTTCTACCTCTCTTACTATTAAGGAAAATGCTGGGAGTTCCAATGTAAAATGGAAAGGAGACATGTAAATGTAAGTGTATCTGTACATAATTTTGTTTTTCTTTACATTTGGACTGAACGGATACAGTTTAGATCTCCTGTCAGCTTTTAACTGCTATCCGGGTCTCTGTTAAAGATCCCCCTTAATTTTCTGTTCTGGAGACAATGCTTTACCAGATTGGAAGTGAATAATACAGCCTTCACTTTCAACATCAGCCAAGGCACTGTATAATCTAGGACTCATTCACACCAGCTGCCCCGTTGAATGCATGATGGTTGGTGTGCGTTTGGAGGAACAGCACCAATGTTCTAAAACCAGTGCAAAGCATTAATTACTTCTATTATAGATTGTTTTTAAAGCTGAACTAAACCGTAACTGAGCACAGCAAACTGAAAATGCTATTTAATTCATATTGTTTTGCTGAGAAATAACTTTGAAAAATGCCCCCCTAGTATTTCTAGCCCTGTTATCTAAGGCCAAGTAAGGGCTAATGTTTTATGTAGCATGTACTTCCTGGAACCCACCAGCCCCTAGCTCAGGCATGCAGGCAGGAAGAAGGGTGTGCTTAGTTGAGAAAAACCCTTCTCCCCTCCTCCAGATGAAAGAAAAAAATGCCCATGAAGGCTCTTGGGATGTATCACAGTATTTTGGCCTAGGCCAGAAACCAAGAAGCAACTGAAAAAATTTAAACAAACAAACAAAAAAAGAAAAAGGTTAAAACACTAAAAATAATTTACCTTGCTATGTTTTAAAAAGTAATAGATAATGTTGATTGAGTTCTATTCTCAGCAGAAAGGTGTGATGGAGTGGATTGCATTGCAACAAACTGTGCTGAAAAAAGTCCTGTTTGGTGTACTTTTTTTCCGCGCTTACCACTGCACTGCCGTGGTGTGACCTGGCTTAAATATTTTGCATTGGGACTGCACTTGGCAAGGTTGCCCAGTGCAGTCCTAATGCAACTGGTGTGAAAGGGGTCCTAGCCACTAAAGTGCTAGAGCTACTGTGGCATGATGGTTTGATCTGACCTAATAGAGAACAATTCTTTTCTGCACTGGGACTCTGTTGGACAAGCTGCCCAGTGCAGTTTCAACACACCTAGTGTGAATGGGCACTTAGCTTACTACACTGTCAAGCATGTGGTGGACTACTGCAGTATAGTGGTGTGAACTGGCCTGATAGAGAATAATGTTTTTGTCTTATCTTGCATTGGGACTGTGCTGGACAAAGATGCCCAATGCAGTCCCAACACATCTGGTGTTAACAGACTCCTAGCCCACTACAGTGGCAGGCAAGTAGTGGTCTACTGATGTGCAGTGGTGGGCTACCAATGGGCATGTGAACTGGTCTAATAGAGTACAAGGCTTTTCATGCCCTCCCCTTTCCCCCTCTTTCTTGCTTCTCCTTTCCCCTCTGCCTTTTTCTCTCTTTTCTTCTCTCTTAAGAGTAACCATACCCTCTCTCATGACTCCGTGCCATGTACAGCTTCCCGGCCACCCAAGGCTTTTTGCCTTGTCTTGCATTGTAATTCTACTGGGCAATGCTTCCCAGTGTAATCCCAACACAGCTGGTTGGGATAGGTGTTTAGATTTCTATTGTGACAGGTATGTGGTGGACTATCGCAGCAAGGTGGTGTGAATTGGCAAAATAGAGAATTAGGCCCCCTTCACACGGGCTGTCAGTTTTTCAGAGTACAAGGAAAGTAGAATGTACACCGCTCCAAGGCTGTCTGGAAATTAAAGATCTCTTGATATTGCTGTGGCAACAAGACCGGGGGTCTGCCAAGGTCCATAACCTGGGAAATCCATGCAACAAAAGAGAAAAAGCGGAACATCCAGAGATGAAGAAAAATGTGTTGTTTTATTGTAGAGTCAAAAGTTTAAAAAACATGACACACAAGGGATCCACACTGTTCATCAGACGCGTTTCACACAAAGTGCTTAATCATTGCAGTTTTTCAGGTGGACCTGATCAGACCCTCCAGACTCTTCCAACGAGTGGCTGATGTCAGCAGACAAATGTCACCATTCAATCCGATCTTATCCGCCAAAAGCAGATGGATCGCAGAACCATTCCCCATCCGTCCAGCAGATCAGATCGGATGGCATCGGATAGAAACAGCCAGGAGGTCCATTTTTACCCATAGAAGATAACAGTCTGTGTCCGTGTCGGTTCTGAATATCGGAGCGGACACAGACCTGTCATCCGCCTGCTCAGTGGGGATCAGCTGATAGATTCCACTGAGCAAGTGGATTCTGCTTAGCGGAGGCACCTGTGCTGGTCAAAGCTGCCCATTGCGGCTCCAATGCACTTGATGTGAATGGGCCTTTATCCCTCTAAAGTGCCACTACATCTAGCTACAGGGCAAAGCTTTAAATATGTTAGGACCAAAAGCTAAGCAGCACTATTTTTGCCACTGATGTTGAGCTCACCAAAAAAAAATCTGCTACAAAAAAAATGATCTTCCTGCTGGACAATTTATGTTGCACGCAATAAAAATATGTTCAGAACGATAATGCCGCGTACACACGGTCGTTTTTTGCGATGAAAAAAAAACGACGTTTTTTAAAACGTCATTTAAATTGATCGTGTGTGGGCAAAACGTCGTTTTTTGTCTTAAAAAAAACGACCAAAAAAAAATTCCAACATGCTTGAATTTTTTGTGTCGTTTTTCAAAACGTCGTTTTTTGTTTCACAAAAAGTCACCGTGTGTAGCAAAAACGTCGTTCAAAACGACGTTTTTCAACCCGCGCATGCCCAGAAGCTAGTTATGAAGCGAGCTTCAATGGAAAAGAGTGGTGAACGTAACCTCGCTTTTTGTGAAAAAAACGATGGTGTGTATGCAAAATTGTCTTTGAAAAGTGACGTTTCAAAAACGTAGTTTTTTACTTCACAGAAAACGTCGTTTTTTTCATCGCAAAAAACGACCGTGTGTACACGGCATAAGGAGAATTCATTTTTCAAGTCAAAAGTAAAACCACAAAGAATTTATTAAAAGTTTAATAAAAACTGTGCCTGATTTTTTATTGTAACCAACTGCACATGGCCAGCTGAGAACACACGTGCCTTTAACAAAAACCTTAAAGTGGATGTAAACCCACTCTCATCCTTTCTAAACTACTGTCATAGTGCTGATCGATAAGGATATAGATGTCTCCTGCATGTATCCTTACCTGTCATATGTTTCCCCTCTGTCTGTTATAAGAACTGAAAAACTGCAGATTCTGTGGGTGGATCTGTTGTCTGGAGCTCGGTGGGTGGAGTTGTGATGTCAGTAGACTCCCCGCCCCCTCCTCTACACTCCCCTTGTCAATATGCATTTTTTTTCTGTGTATTCCTTACACTGAATTCTGCTATGATCACTAATATCCAGTCAAAATCCAGAAAAGTAACCACATGACTTCAGAAAAGCAGTGGGGGTGGGAATTAAAAAAATAATGCCTGTCTTCAGGCTAGTGCATGAGATATGTAAATAACCTGTCACTCACATTAAGGGGGCGGGACGGACTAAGGTTTTTCTCTGTAAGTCAGTTTTATTTCACTGAACAATAAAAGAGGATTGCTCAGAGCTGAATTAACTCTGTGTGGCCAGACTGGGCACAGATGATAGGAAATCTTATACTGTACATTGTGACATCAAAAAAATAAATAAAACATTTTGGGTTTACATCCGCTTTAATATTCTTTCAAAATTGTATCTCTGAATGTATTTGCTGTCTCTCCAGCTGATGCACACATATCTCATCTCAATGTAGAGATGTCTTATAGACGACTCGATCACACGCCAAGATTATATAGTTCTAAAAGGTAAATAGATCAAAGCTATTTATGCCTGGGCAGCAGAAAGGCCAAATGACATGCCGGCGGAAAGCATACTACCTGGCTTGGCCCCCCCTCCCGTGTCACAAAAGCAATAAATACATTACAATTTTATTTCATCCTTTCACATTACAGTTCAGCCTGGGGAGCGCAGCCTGGAACAAGTCTGAAGAGAAAAGTATAAAAAAAAAAAAGACTGCCATTATCTTTAATAGATAAATGGTTGGCCCGACTGGAGAATTAAAAAAGGGCAGGTTGAGTCTCTGGACAGCACGTCACAAACCTTTTCTACTGTATGTCATCTATTTATATCAGCCTTTCACGTCTATATGGCTTGTATAAGTATTAATCTGAAAACTGCACAAGACAGGCTCCTATGTAATAACACATTTTCTGCAAATGTGAAGCGAAATCACATGATTACCTATTTACTGATTTCCATTTCTAAAGGGTGGCGAGAAGAGAGAGAGAGAGAGAAAAAAAAATCAAGGTATTGTGAGCCCAGTAAGAATATAGTGTCATGACTAAGCAAGAAGTAAATGAGCCAGCTCCCCCCCCACCCCAGAATTTTTATCTGCTCTGGAACACATTTCAGATGCTACAGTTGCCGTTCAATAGCAAGGCAAATCCTGCATTTAATCAGCAAGAATATTGATTCACCATGCAGAACTTTCTGCCTAATTCGAATATGGCCACATGTTTTCCCTTGAATAGTGCAAGGAACAGGAAAGTGTAAATGGCAAACTAATAGCATTTCAAGCTCTAGCTGTTTAATTTCTGAACGCTCTCCATTTTAGTCATTTGGCTGCCTGCCAATAGACCAGCCCATGGTCTGGTAAGGCCGCTTGTGAACTGCTAAAAAAAAAAAAGAAAAAGAGCCCCACTTCAGTATTGTGCTGGCAACAACAAATGGGTCTGTGGCTTATATTTGGTGCGTTCACCAGTGTGAATGCACTGGCATCAGCTACTGGGGGAGAATTTCTAAAACTGGCGCAGCTGTGCGTGGTAGCCAATCAGCTGCCAACTTCTGCTTGTTTAACCGCTTCACCCCTGGACTATTTTGGTGGTCAATGACCAGGCCACTTTTTGCGATTCGGCACTGCGTCCCTTTAACTGACAATTGCGCGGCCGTGCAACGTGGCTCCCAAACAAAATTTACGTTTTCTTCCACAAATAGACCTTTATTTTGGTGGTATTTGATCACCTCTGCGTTTTTTAAAATGACACTGGCAGTGAAGGGGTTAAGTGTTCCCTAGGAAGTGATTCTTACTGTTAGGGGGTGTGGCTACACGTGACACGTCACTGATGACTGTTCCAATCACGGGGAACGGTCATCAGTGACAGTGTCACTAGGCAGAATAGGGGAATGCCTTATTTACAAAGGAATCCCCCTGTTCTGCTCTTGCCGACCGCAATCGTGGGACTCCCAGGAACATCGAGTTCCTGGGACCCGCGGCCACACTCGCGAGGCACGCGGCACGCGCCCGATAGGCAAAAGATTTAAAGGGACGTACCTGTATGCCAATCTGCCCGCCCGTGCCATAGTCGTGTGGTGGTCGGCAAGTGGTTAATGAAACGTTGACAATATTGACCATTGAAATTCCCTTCTCATTGACCTGCCTCTCCATAGTCTATCATGAATACTGCTGCCAGACTTATCCACCTTACCAACCACTGTCTGCCAACCCTCTCCTCCAATCACTACACTGGCCCCCGATCGCCCAGCGAATAAAATTCAAAATACTAACCACAACTTACAAAGCCATTCACAACTCTGCCCCGAGCTACATCACCAATCTTGTCTCCAAATATCACCCAAAACCATCCTCTCCGCTCTTCTCAAGACCTCCTACTCTCAGGCTCTTTCATCTCCTCCTCCCATAATCGTCTAAAGGATTTTTCCAGAGCCTCTCCCATCCTCTGGAACTCGCTACCTCAACCTGTCCGGCTACCACCTACTCTTGCTACCTTCAGGCGATCCTGAAAACTCACAATCAACTGTTGGTAATAGATATGTGACCGCCTCTGATACCCTATGCCACCACTGTGCCTATGAAAAGTAGAAACAGTGAAAAAAGCCGCCACCTGAAAACTCATCTCTTCAGGGAATCCTATCACGTCTCAAAATAATATTTTACCACTTCCATCAGCTCATTCCCCACAGTTACAACCTTTTGTACCACCTGCCCCACCCTATTAGATTGTAAGCTCTTCTGAGCAGGGTCCTCTTAATCCTCTTGTATTTTAATGTATTATAACTGTATTGTCTCCCTTTTATGTTGTAAAGTGCTGCGTAAACTGTTGGCGCTATATAAATCCTGTATAATAATAATAATAACCTGGAAGCTGATTGGTTTCTATGCAGAGCTCCATCAGGTTTTGCATTCTCCAGTTTCAGTAAATCTGTATCAAGATCATTTGCATCGATATTATCAATATTAATTAGAATCTTAACCATCATCATACTGTATCAAGATCATATGCTTTGATGTACAGTTAACCACACAGTAGCGAATAAGACCTACACGGTCGGACCAAAAAAAAAAAACGTTTTGAGAACTTCAGATTATTGGAGGCAACTGGTGCAAGTGCATGGTAAACATATTTTTTTTGTGCAATAGATGTTGCTGAAAAGCTCCTGTCCTGCCATAATTAGAAGTAACCCACATCCAAGGCAGTCAAATAAATGAAAGGGTCTCCTTTGATGGGAACAGACTCAGAGCAGGGAGAGGAGAATCACATTTCCCAAGGGAATAAGCATTGCTTCAAAGAGAAATCAGACTGGAACATTAGTTCAATCCCACAGGAGCAACGTGGAAGGAACTACAGTCACTTTCACAGAAATTTAAAAAAAAAAATTAAGTTTAAAGAAGTTCCTAATTACAATTTATTTTCTTCAAACTAATCCACTTAATCGCCTTTTTTTTTATTATTATTTTTTTACGTTGACGTTGCTGTGCCAGAGTTTCACGAAATGCCCCGATAGCCTGATATGCAATAGAATATAATAATATAAAATATCTGTAGGCAGTGTTTTGTTTTTAGCCTATGAATACTGCTTGCTGGCAGAATGGCAGAATGTGAAATATTAAAAAAAAAAAAAAAGGAAAAAAAAAATTAAGTCCAACGAAGTTCCTAATTACAATTTATTTTCTTCAAACTAATCCACTTAATCGCCTTTTTTTTTTTTACATTGACGTTTCTGTGACAGAGTTTCACGAAATGCCCCGATAGCCTGATATGCAATAGAGTATAATAATATAAAATATCTGTAGGCAGTGTTTTTGTTTTTAGCCTATGAATACTGCCTGCTGGCAGAATGGCAGAATGTGAAAGATTAAAAAAATAAAATAAAATAAAAATAATAAAAAAAAAAAACACGGCATATGTCAATTTGTTCTTAGGCATATATGAATTTGACTGACTTTGTGGCTCCAAATTGGTTTTCCTGGAGGACCCAAAGGGGACAAGTGAATTCCCCGGGGAAGTGGAAGCGTGCCCATCTCTTAAATGACTGCAAAAGAAAATTGTAAAAAAAAAAAAAGAAATAATAAAAAAAAAAAAAAACAGATTCCCACTCCGGTGTGTCATAGCATTGTCCTCCAAAGTATGGATTGCGTCTCGCACAAATCGATGCTTATTGTTCGCAATGACCAAATCGCTTTGATTTTTTTCTTTCTATGAATTACACGCGCTGCGTTTCGGTAAAGCTAGGAGAGGAAATAATGACGGGAGGTGTCTTTTCAACCTTTTTCAAAACACAGCAACATCTTTTTAATAGACAGTCCATAGTAAACAAAAATTTGTATTTATTTTTTCTCATCTACTTTTTTTCCTGTTTTGTCCCACTTTTCACATGAATAGATAAATAAACCAAAGCAGTCAGAGAGTAACCCAACTGGCAAAGATATGATTTCTCTTTTCCCCTCGACGTGCAAGTATGTGCAGCGAGGTGTGCAAATCAAATTAATGTCATTATCTAGTATTAGTTCTCAGTTTTTTCCACCGAGCTGAGTGCTATGCGAATGCAGCCAGCAGTGAAAGTGTATTCCTCTGGATGAGACTTTTCATGTGGACTGTGGAAGTCAGCTTGTTATGTTCAGAGCTGGAGACATAGAGCAATACCTGTTGTAGATGGAACCTTTATTGTATTGTACATTCCAAGAGATGTGACGCTGATTCCTCTCGCCAAATTCAAGTATAATTGCTCCTTCTCTGTGCCTGTCACTCTATTATGTGACTGCCCCCCCCCCTTTTTTTTTTTCTTTCTTTTAACCGGCAAAACACTATTATTCTTTTCCAAATAGGTCATACAAGTATAGATCTGAATTTTCCACAGTAATAGAAGCCTAAAGCGAAAAAAAAAAAACCCAATAATTGCATAGCACTCGAAAATGTTGCCTTTTACATTTTAATACATCCTCCCATTGCTGGAGACTGAACTTTGCTCCTCGTGACACTGCGACCAATTTCCCAATGACACAGTTGGCAGCTTGGCTCCTGCTATACCGGGGAAGCAGATTTAGAAGCTGCATGTGTAAAAGTGATGCCACTCACTGCTGTAATTAATATATCACTGAATATACCAATCCGCTCACAGTGATTTAAAGGAGACAGGCAGCTCCACAACCACTCTTCATCATACATCGATGGATAGATAGATAGATAGATAGATAGATAGATAGATAGATAGATAGATAGATAGATAGATAGATGCCACACATTGCTTTTCTTGAGTAACCAGATAACATTTTTAGGAGCCCTACGAAAAAGATAGATGGACAAAAAGACAGATAGATAGATAGATAGATAGATAGATAGATAGATAGATAGATAGATAGATAGATAGATAGATAGATAGATAGATGGACAGAAAGATAGATAGATAGATAGATAGATAGATAGATAGATAGATAGATAGATAGATAGATAGATAGATAGATAGATAGATAGATAGATAGATAGATAGATAGATCCATAGATAGATCCATAGATAGATCCATAGATAGATCCATAGATAGATAGATAGATAGATAGATAGATAGATAGATAGATAGATAGATAGATAGATAGATAGATAGATAGATAGATAGATAGATAGATAGATGGATAGATCCATAGATAGATCCATAGATAGATAGGAAGAGGAATGCTACTGATTGCTTTTCCTGAGTAATCTGATGGAAAGTCTAAGAGCTCCGTGCAATAGAATAGATAGAAGATAGATAGATAGATAGATAGATAGATAGATAGATAGATAGATAGATAGATAGATAGATAGATAGAAGAATGCCACACATTGCTTTTCATGAGTGAACAGATTGAAAGTCTAGGGGCCCATTAACAGACAGATCGATTAAGAGCGTGAGATAGATACATGAGTAGATAGATCAAAAGAGAGCATGAAATAGATAGATAAATAGATTAAGATAGATAGATAGATAGATAGATAGATAGATAGATAGATAGATAGATAGATAGATAGTGAGATGTGCCAATCTAAGGGTTTTCATGAGCAATCAGATGGAAAGTCCAAGAGTCCATTATGACCTATCGATTTTAACACTCATGTTTTAATGCACTTTTATATGTCACAGGGATAGATAGACAGACCGAAAGATAGCGATAGATAGATAGATAGATAGATAGATAGATAGATAGATAGATAGATAGATAGATAGATAGATAGATAGATAGACAGACAGACAGACAGGTAGATAGATAGATAGATAGATAGATAGATAGATAGATAGATAGATAGATAGATAGATAGATAGATAGATAGATAGATAGATAGAGACAGAGAGAGAGATGGATGGATGGATAGATGGATAGAGTAGATAGATGGATAGATGGATAGAGTAGATAGATGGATAGAGTAGATAGATGGATAGAGTAGATAGATGGATAGAGTAGATAGATGGATAGATAGATAGATAGATAGATAGATAGATAGATAGATAGATAGATAGATAGATAGATAGAGACAGAGAGAGAGATGGATGGATGGATGGATGGATGGATAGATAGATAGATAGATAGATAGATAGATAGATAGATAGATAGATAGATAGATAGATAGATAGATAGATGCCACACACGACTTGAGTAATCAGAAGGAAAGTCCTAGAGTCCATGAATAATTCTGCATTTTCCAGGTAAAGTTTTACGCACACTAACACATCTCAGCCATTGTTCCATAGGGTCTAGTTCACATCAGTGCTCGATGCACTAGGTAAAAAAGTTCACATCCTTTTCTTTGGCGCACAAACAAGCGTTAGCGCTCCCGTTAGCAAATTTGAATGTGCGCCAACACCTGATACAAGCACATGCCAATGCTGGTTTACAATGCAGCCTAAAGGACATGAGTGTCATGTAGGGCCCCCTCCCTCCCTGGCTAAGCCATGCATCCCACATGGCACTAATTTCAGCTGTACATTTCTCAGTCAAAGACTGGGGGCAGAGGGTGCAGAACCAGGACAGGGTGAAGAGGGTGCAATGCCAGGACAGGGTGAAGAGGGTGCAATGCCAGGACAGGGTGAATAGGGTGCGATGCCATGACAGGGTGAAGAGGGTGCAATGCCAGGACATGATGAAGAGGGTGCAATGCTAGGACAGGGTGAAGAGGGTGCAATGCCAGGACAGGGTGAAAAGGGTGCGATGCCAGGGCAGGGTGCAGAACCAGGACAGGGTACAGAGGGTGCAATGCCAGGACAGGGTGCAGAGGGTGCAATGCCAGGACAGGGTGCAGAGGATGCAATGCCAGGGCAGGGTACAGAGGGTGCAATGCCAGGACAGGGTGCAATGCCAGAAAAGGGTGCAGAGGATGCAATGCCAGGACAGGTTACAGAGGGTACAATGCCAGGACAGGGTGCAAAGGATGCAATGCCAGGACAGGGTATAGAGGGTGCAATGCCAGGACAGGGTGCAGACCCTGGACAGGGCGCAGAACCAGGACAGGGTGCAATGCCAGGACAGGGTGCAGAACCAGGACAAGGTGCAATGCCAGGACAGGGTGCAATGCCAGAAGAGGGTGCATTGCCAGGACAGGGTGCAGAGGGTGCAATGCCAGAACAGGGTGCAGAGGGTGCAATGCCAGGACAGGGTGCAGTGCCAGTACAAGGTGCAATGCCAGGACAGGGTGTAGTGCCAGGACAGGGTGCAATGCCAGGACAGGGTGTAGAGCCAGGACAGGGTGCAATGCCAGGACAGGGTGTAGAGCCAGGACAGGGTGCAGTGCCAGGACAGGGTGCAGTGACAGGACAAGGTGCAATGCCAGGACAGGGTGTAGTGCCATGACAGGGTGCAATGCCAGGACAGGGTGTAGAGCCAGGACAGGGTGCAGAGGGTGCAGTGCCAGGACAGGGTGCCAGGGATGTGTGATGGAGAGGACCATAGAGGAGATGACAATGGAGAGTATGGGACTGTCACCTGAACACTGCAGACTCCTCCATCAGAGGTGACCTTCAATAACCTGAACCTCTCTGAACTTTCTATACAACTCATCCCAGCCATGAGTCTGGGGAAGAGGAAGAAGAAGAAGGGAGCCGGTGTCCTTACCGGAGGGTGCAGGGATCCTCCTGAGTGGTACCCTGGTGAGCGCCGTCCGCCTATCCCCTCTCCTCCTCCTCGGATGGATGTATCAGTGTGACTGGGAGTACTCCGCTCCACACATCGCACCTCGTCCAGCACAAGAAATCACAGGCTGTATGATGAATAGGAGACCCCCTCCTCCTCGTCCTCCTCCTCCTCCTCCTTCCCCTCACAGAGCTCCCTCCGCTCTCACTGGAGCCGCACAGCTCAGCATGGAAAGGTTAAGGACTCAGCCAGCTCCAGCCGACTCTGCACTCTGATTTGCAAGTGAATTCGGTGGGAGGGGCAGGGGCGGGCTTTCTTACAGACCCCTTGTCAAAGGACGACTTGTGTGTTTGATGTGTGGACCCTTCATCTTCTACAACGGACTGTGTGAGGGCAGGAGGAGGACCGAGGAGGACCGAGGAGGAGGAAACAGGGGACCACTACACTTCACTACTCCTCTATACATTCCACTAATCACCACCACTCTGTGTCCTTCTATCACATCACTAATACACACCACACAGGGCACCATGGAACCAGAACACATCGATATCATCAGAATAAGAACAACCACAATCATATAATAATAATTCCAATATCAACAATGATAGAACAACAACAGTTATGATAATAATACCAACACTGATATAATAATAACAATACTACTACTACTAATAATAATAATATAATAATAACAATACTACTACTACTACTACTAATAATAATAATATAATAATAACAATACTACTACTACTAATAATAATAATATAATAATAACAATACTACTACTACTAATAATAATAATATAATAATAACAATACTACTACTACTAATAATAATAATATAATAATAACAATACTACTACTACTACTACTAATAATAATAATATAATAATAACAATACTACTACTACTAATAATAATAATATAATAATAACAATACTACTACTACTAATAATAATAATATAATAACAATACTACTACTACTAATAATAATAATAACAATACTACTACTACTAATAATAATAATAATGATAATAATAATAATATAATAATAATATTAATACCAACACTGATATAATAATAACAATACTAATAATAACATTAACAATATAAAAATAATACCATCAATACAGTAAAACCTTGGTTTGAGAGCGTTTTGCAAGACAAGCAAAATGTTTTAATACATTTTGCCTTGATATACAAGCAATGTCTTGATATAAGAGTAGCATCATGTTACAATTGAGTATAAAAAAAGAAGAGAGGAGCCTCTAAGTGTAGCAATATGGTTACATTTAATGAGGGTACAACATTTAGCAACTTATTGCTACACTAATGCGGCGTACACACGATCACTTTTTGTGATGAAAAAAAAAACTACGTTTTATGTGATGAAACAAAACAACGTTTTTTCAAACTTCATTTTCCAAAACGACGTTGCATACACACCATCATTTTTCCAAAAAGCTCTAGCAAAGCGTGGTGACGTACACCACATTCGACGGCACTCTGTTCCATTGAAGCTCCGTCTCATAACTTGCTTCTGAGCATGCGCGGGTTTAAAAACATAGGCCCAGATTCACAGAGCGATTACGCCTGTCTAACTGGTGTTAGACAGGAGTAATTTCAAATTTCGCGCGCCGTATCACTAGTTTGAATCCTCAAACCATGATACGGCGGCTTCGGACTTCGATCCGAGAGGCTTACGTCTTCGTAAGCCTTCGGATCTACGCTGCGATATTTTTGCGGCCGCTGGGAGGAGTTCGCGTCGTTTTCATGCGTCGGGATATGCAAATGAGTTTTTACGGCGATCCACGAAGATACGAGTGGTCTTCGCAAGCGCTTTCGTCTATTTTTTTATACGTACTGTTAGACCAGCTTTTTGCTGGTCTAACGGTGCGTAGTCCATGTTAAGTATGGCCGTCGTTCCCGCGTCGAATTTAATTTTTTTTATTTTATTTTTTTTACGTAACTCGTTCGGGAATAGGAATCTCCGTAAACAACGCTACTCAAGAAAAAATGACGTAACGACGTGATTTCGCGCAATGCACGGTGGGAAATTTGGGAACTGAGCATGCGCAGTTCGATCGCCGGAGGAACGCGCCTATTTTAAATGCTTCACGCCCCCTACTCGCGCAGATGGATTGCGACGAGAGAAATACACTACGCCGCCATCGTTTACTGGACAAAATCTACCTGGATTCCACGTAGAGCCAGGTAAAAAACGGCGGCGTAGTGTATACTCTACGAGAATCTAATTCTCTGTGAATCTGCCCCAGAGTTTTCAACATCGTTTTGCCCACACACCATCACTTTTTATGACACAAAAAACGACATTTAAGAAAAAACGACACAAAAAATTCAAGCATGTTCGAATTTTTTTTGGGTCGTTTTTTTTAAAGACGTAAAACAACATTTTGCCCACACACTGTGATTTTAAATGACGTTTTGAAAACGTCGTTTTTTTTCATCACAAAAAGTGATCGTGTGTACGCGGCATTAGAGTTGCCTATTTTATACCTTGTAAAAAAATGCTTTGATATACAAGTGCTTTGGATTACAAGCATGTTTCTGGAACAAATTATGCTCACAAACCAAGGTTTTACTAAAATTAACAATACTAATAATAACACCAACAATGATATAGTAATAATAATAATAATAATAATACCACAGAAATTATATAATAATAACAATACTAATAATAACACCAACAATAATATAAAAACAATAATAATAATAATAACAATACTAATAATAATAATGATTATAACAAAAAATTATATTATAACACCAATCATAATACTTACATTAATACTAACAATGATAGTATAAAAACAATTACTACTACTACTACTACTACTACTAATCCCAACAATGATATTAAAATACCAATACTCCAACTACTAATTCTACTACTACTAATACTAATAATAATAATAATTTAATCCTAAAAATAAAAATAATAATAAAGTAATATTCTTGTCAGATATGCTATTATATAGAATTAATAATAATAATATATTAACAATGATAAAAATAATAATAATAACAATAATATTATATTAATACCCTTGGCAGTTATGCCTTTATACAAAAACAATAATAATAATATATTCTGGCATCTGTTAAATAAATTAGGATATACTATTATTATTATTATTATTATTATGATTATTATTATTAATAATAATAATTGATAATATTATTATCTGACAAGCGCATTACTAAATAATAATAAAAACAAACAAACAAATTATGGCAATAATAATAATAATAATAATACCAATATCCAACAATACATATCTCGAAAGATGATAATGGTATATATGGAGCTCTAGGTGTACAGCTCAGGATTTTAACTGAAACAAGTGGAGATGGGCTGGGGGGAAAGGGGGTGAGTCCACAAAGTTCACCAATATTCTGGGGGAGAGGTAGTGTCCATATGCTGCTCTGGCCAGACCTAGTGATACTGTATGTCCGGATTGGCATCACTAGGCAGCCAGCTGTCAGAGTAGAAGATTGAGACGATTGCTCTGTGTGCGGTGAGAAAAGGATGGGCAGTGGCACCAATGTGGGTGTAGCATAAGGTTAAAATCTGAAAGTTTTTAATAAAAATAAGTTTGATGCTCCGGGATAAGAGGAATCCGCTGAGCGCTCAGTCACACAGTAGGTATGTCAGACGTGATTGACAAGGGGGCATGTATCAGTGCTCGCGTTCGGAGAAAGTGCTCCTTCTTCAGGCATGTTGATTGACTAAATAATAATAATAATAATAATAATAGAAATACTGTTACTATTATAATATTTTGACATTTGTCAAATGTATTACTAAAATAATAATAATAATAAGCGACATATCTGTCCAGTGTAATACTCATTCCAAGGCCACAAACAATGGTCATTGCTGTAATATATAATTACAAAATAACAGAAATGGGGGAGATAAGAAGTGAAAATTTTGCATAATTACCATATTGTTTCTTCATTCTCACATTGACAATGTGTCAATTTTGGATGACTAAAATTCAAAATACCAACAACAGAATGCAAAGCCTTCCACAACGCTACCCCAAGCTGCATGACCAACTCAAAATAGCACCCCCACTTTCCCAAGTCTTCCTGCTTACTAGCTCCCTCTTCTCATGCTTTTTGAAATCAGTGCAGCGCCGTAGATGCGGCGTCGCACCGATTAGGACAGTGCTTTAAATGACAATTGCGCAGTCGTGCGACGTGGCTCCCAAACAAAATTGACGTCCTTATTTTCCCCACAAATAGAGCTTTCTTTTGGTGGTATTTGATCATCTCTGGCGTTTTTATTTTTTTGCGCTATAAATAAAAATAGAGCACCAATTTTGAAAAAAAAAAGGCAATATTTTTTACTTTTTGCTATTATAAATATCCCCAATTTTTTTTTTTTTTTTTTTAAACAATTTTTTTCTCAGTTTAGGCCGAGTATTATTCTACATATTTTCGGTGAAAAAAAAAAAAATTCTACCGTCTAAAAAATAGGAGGTAGTTTTAGGCCTGGTTCACACTGGGTACGATTTGAGATGCGATTTGAGATGTCAAATCGCATCTCAAATCGGCGGCATTTGCCGGCAATTGTCGGCAATGGTACCCTCCTAATCGATGCGACGCCGCATCTGCGGCGCTGCACTGATTTCAAAAAGTAGTTCCTGTACTACTTTTTGCAATTTTGGGCCGCGATTTACATTGACATCTGTGCAGAAACCTGTACAGATGTCTCTGAAATCGCGGCCGAAATCAGGACTGCCAGCGGGAGTGAAATCGTGCGAGTTCAGCTGAACTCGCACGGCTTCACTCCCGCAGCCCAGTGTGAACCTGGGCTAAAAGGCCCGGTTCACACTGCCACGAATTCTATTGCAAATTTGAGCCTTTGCGATTTCTCAAATTCGCAAGTCATTAAAATAACATTGTTTTCCATTAGTGCAGTCCACATCAGTGCGGTGCGAATCTAAGCTGCGGAAAAAAGGGTCCTGTGCAAGTTTGATTCGTCTGCAATGCGAATTCAGCTCTATAGACTGACATTCCCTAAAATCACATCCGCGAATCGCAGCAATTTCGCGGCAAAATCTCGGCCGCAAAATCATGGTAAAATTGCACGATTTTGATTTGCAGCCTTATGGCATTTGTATTATTAATTATTTTTTTACTAGTTTTGGGCGGCAATCTGCAATTTTTATCGTGACTGCGACATTATGACTGATTGGCTGCTGACACTGTTCAGCTAACATTTTTTTGCCTAGCTTTTCTGAATGGGCTACCTACCTACAACTTGACAACTCAGCAGGAATCATCTGAAATGTGAGTCGTGTATTGCCAGCAGAAGAACTGAAATCAAACTTTCTCCATCAACTCATCCCACGCAGTTAATATTGTTTTTAAGTTTCACCCTCCCCCTTCCCTTTTAGACTATGAGGCCGTGTACACACGGCAGAGAACCTCGACGGGCAGAACACATCGTTCCGCCCGTCGAGGTTCCCTGCCGGCCGTCGAAATCGGCGACCCGCCCGTCGGGAATGGCAACCAGCCATTCTTCCAGGCGGGCCGTCGAGCAAATAGAGAGCGTGCTCTCTATTTCTGCTCGACGGGCTTCCCGACGGGAAGCTCGCCGAGAGTGTACACACGGCCGAGGTCCTCGCTGGAATGCAGCTTCCAGCGAGGTTCTCGCTGGTTTCCAGCGAGAACCTCGGTCGTGTGTACACGGCCTAAGCTCTCACGTCTACCCTTTTGTCTTGAAAAGTGTTAGCGCTTTATAAATTCTGTATATTATTAATAAATACCATCATCAGGTGGGGACGTGACAGGTCCTCTTTGAAGCTATTTAGTGACACATAGCAGTGGATAACATTACAGTAAAATACTGCAAATAAATGTAGAAATCCCTTTCACCATGGGATGGGGATTTGCATCTCTAGACTGCGCTGTGCTATGCCTGGACACTGGAGATGATTATTGAAAATGGCATCGTTGTCAAATAAATCTGTCCACTCTGATAAGAGTCAACAATATATGTTATCCTTATCTCAGACAACCCTTATCATCTCATCAAAAGATATCTGTATTAGTGATGAGCTTCGAGTTTGAGTCAAACTCATGTTCGACTCGAACATTGCCTGTTCGCCTGTTTGGCGAACAACGAACAATTTGGGGTGTTCGCAGCAAATTTGAAAAGCTGCGGAACACCCTGTTAAAGTCTATGGGAGAAATCTAAAGTGCTAATTTTAAAGGTATGCAAGGTATTGTCCTAACAAGTGTTTGGGGAAGGGGGCCTGTCTCAGGGGACATGTATCAATGCAAAAAAAAGTTTTAAAAAAAGTTTTTTTTTTATCGGGAGCAGTGAATTTAATAATGCTTAAAGTGAAACAA
This sequence comes from Rana kukunoris, assembly GCA_029574335.1. NCBI lineage: Eukaryota > Metazoa > Chordata > Amphibia > Anura > Ranidae > Rana > Rana kukunoris. The sequence continues at coordinate 256,975,397 of CM056053.1, read as the reverse complement.
TAAAACTGAAATATCGCATGTTTCCCATACTTAGAACTGTCCCTGCACAAAGTGTCATTTCTGAAAGGAAAAAAAGTCATTTAAAAATGTCTCGCGGCTATAATGAATTGTCGGCTCCCGGCAATTCAGAGAGAATTCATTCATAAAAAAAAAAAGCGTGGGGGTCCCCCCAAATTTAATTACCAGGCCCTTCAGGTCTGGTATGGATATTAAGGGGAACCCCACACTCTTGTCCCCCCCCTCTTTTCTGCTGCCGGCCAAGTTACGTGCTCAGATAAGAGGTCTGGTGTGGATTTTTGGGGGAACTCCACAGCATTTTTTCTTTATTTGGGGGGGGAGTTGCCCTTAACATCCACACCAGACCTGAAGGGTCTGGAATGGATATTTGGGGGGGACCCCACGTAATTTTTTTTTTGACGTCCACCCGGGATGGGAGATCTTCTTTGTGGACGTCATATATCTATGTGCGGTATTGAAGTGGTTAATAAACTGACTTACTACACTACTGTATATTGGGCCTTTATACTCCCCTTCTATTTCTTTCAGATGGAAGTGTGGGAAATTGCAGGCGATACGGACAGGAATGCCACCGTATTCCTGTTCAAATCGCATGAGTTTCTTTGCAATGCAATTTGAGCCAATTAATTTTTATGGGCTCAAATCACACCGCAGAGCTATCAATACATAGTATCAGCGAGTACTTCACCGAAAGTATCTGTATCGGTACCGTACTCGCCGGTAAAAAAACATTTGGTGATACCCTACTTTATTGTCATTGTATACATACAACAAAGTTCATCAAGATACTATTTACAACAGCAATTTAAAAAACATTTCTAAACGCAACCACACATGCATACTCAGGGATAGGCACGGACCAAGGCTATGGCAGACATTTCTCAAAGTGCAGACCTTATTGAAGGACACCAAGGTACATTTAAAACTTGAAACCATAAAAACAAACTCTGTCTACTAGCAGGGTCTAGTAGAGTCCCCGTAGATCCCCCTTTAGAGCAGGCGAGGGCATCCCACAGATCCCCCTTTAGTCTTATCATATAACCTATATCCCCGTGCTACAAGGTTTTCCTGCATACCAGATACTTCAAGCTCTCCCTGCAAAGAATATATATATTTAGCCAACATGACCCCTTTTTAAAGCTGGTCAGGGTCCCTATATATTCCCCTTTAAAGCAGAGTCCCCAATGGATTCCCCTTTAGAGCAGGCCAGGGTCCCCCTATAGATCCCCCTTTAGAGCAATGTCCCCATAGTTACCCCTTTAGAGCAGGGTTCCCGTAGTTCCCCTTTAGAGCAGGGTTCCCATAAAATCCCCATTAGAGCATGCCAGGGTCCCCCTATAGATCCCCTTTAGAGCAAGGTCCCCATAGATACCCCTTTAGAGTAGGGTCCCCGTAGTTCCCCTTTAGAGCAGGGTTTCCATAAAATCCCCATTAGAGCAGGCCAGGGTCCCCATAGATCCCCCTTTTGAGCAGGTTGGGGTCCACCATAAATCCCCTTTAGAGCAGGGTCCCCATAGATCCCCTTTAGAGCAGGCCAGGGCAGCAAGTCCCCCCATTAAAATAGATCCCTCTTTAGTTTTCTTACTCTTACCTTTTCACATTTATATTCCTCAGGTTTGCATGCACCACACTCCAGGCTCTCCTAGATGAAAAATATATACAGGCATACCCCACTTTTAAGTACACAATGGGACCAGAGCATGTATGTAAAATGAAAATGTACTTAAAGTGAAGCAATACCTTTTTTCACTTCTCAATGCATGTAAATACAGTAGCGTTATGGGAAATCTTTGTCAGCTTGACATTTAACATTGCTGTCAATGGAACATCTTGGTTAAATTGACATGGTACTGCTCCTGAACCATAAGTGACAGGGACACCAAACTTGGGGAGCACGTTATGAGGATCTATGACTACAACATAGTAGACTACCTAGGCAAGCTGTCCGACCACAAAATCATATATATTGTAGTCCTGGGTCCCCTCTTGATGCTCCCGAAGTTTGATGTCCCTGTTACTTATGGTTCGGGAGCAGTGCCATGTCAAGCTTACCAAAATTTCCCATAGACACCAATGTTAAAAACTGGGAGCAGTGGAATGTCAAGCTAACCAAGATTTCCCATAGACGCCAATGTTAAAAACTGCAAGCAGTGGGATATCAAGCTGACCAAGATTTCCCATAGACGCCAATGTTAAAAATCGGGAGTAGTGCCATGTCAAGCTGACCACCATGGTGTGAACCCTGCAATGTATGCTCATGGACACCAGTGCCAATCCCTGTGCATACTTCCTAGCACATACCTCCATACCTGTTCCTATATATAACAACCTTGACCCCAAAGACCTAAACTACCGCAGACCAATAACAAGCCTGAGCACCATCTCCAAGATCATGGAGAAAGCAGTAGTACAACAGCTGCAACTCCATCTGGACTCCCGCAAACTCCTGGACCCACCACAATCGGGTTTCTGCCCAGGCCACGGGACTGAAATGGCACTTCTCAAAATATGGGATGACGCTCCCGAAGCAGCGGACGAAGGAGAATCGGGGGTCCTGGTGCTGCTGGACCTAAGTGCAGCTTTCGTCACAGTAGACCACACAATTCTTCTCGTGCGTCTCACAGAAGTAGGTGGGGTCACAGTTTCGGATCTACCATGGTTCGCATCATTCCTGGAAAATGTATCTCAGACAGTGAAACTAAGAGCCTTCACGTTAGAAGCCCACAACGTTACATGCAGAGTCCCACAAGGATCACCACTGTCGCCAGTACTCTTCAACATCTATCTCTGCCCACTCAATCATCAGCAAACAGGACCTGCTCTATCACTCTTACGCGGACGACACTCAACTTTACCTCCACATCACCAACAAAAAATACCAATATCATGGATTGAAAAAATGCCTGACATTGATAGATAATTGGATGACAGAGAGCTCCCTCAAACTTAATGGATCCAAAACAGAACTGCTCCTTCTACACGCAAACCGGAAGACAAATTCTAGGACGACTTGGGGTGCTCCCACCATCTTTGGACAAACCATCACCCCTAGCCCTAAAGTAAAAAGCCTCAGAGTTATCTTTGACTCCGACATGTCTATGGACGCACAAATAGGATCGGTGGTCAGCGGATCTCACTATCTTCTCCGCTTGCTGCGCAGACTCATCACCTTGATCTTGAAAGAAGACACAGCAGTAGTAGTTGGAACACTAATCAAATCCAGACCCGACTACACAAACTCTCTCTACCTAGGACTACCGAAATACCAGATTGCTTGTCTACAAGTTGTCCAGAACACTGCAGCCAGACTGGTAGCGGGTAAAAAAACGTTGGAACCAATCTCCATGAGGACCATGAGGACCCTCCACTGGCTATCTGTAAAGGACCGGGAGACATTCAAGACCCTCTGCCTCACCCACAAATGCACGCAAGGAAACGCGCCACAATACCTATGTGAGAAAATAAAACACTATACCCCAAAGCGGGTCCTCCGATCAACTAATCAGAACCTCCTCCACATACCCAAATCTCGCTACAAAACGAAAGGCGAACGAAGATTCGCTGTCCAAGGACCTTGGTTATGGAACGCTCTGCCTGCAGACATTCGGTTGGAGGAAAATCATCGGGCCTTCAGAAAAAAACTTAAGACTCATCTATTCTGAAGCATGGCTGGACAACCACATTGGTTTCATCGCCTTGAGGTGATTTAGTTTGCATTTGTAGCGCTATATAAGTTACTCACTCACTCACTCACAAAATATAAAATGTTTTTCAAAAAGTAAAATTTTACATAACAATTCCTAAATCTCTGTACCTGGTGGGGTTATGGACAATACAGCCCTAGGGAAAAAAATATACTTTAACGATTATTGTGAGTTTTGAATGTCCTATTTCTTTTCCCTGACGGCACTGGAACAAACACACTAGGGGAGATTTACTAAAACTGGAGAGTGCAAAATCTGGTGCAACTCTGCATAGATGCCAATCAGCTTTCAGTTTTTTTTTTACATGCTAAAATTAGAAGCTTATTGGCTACCATTCACAGCTGCACCAGATTCTGAGTGCACCAGGTTTGGAAAATCAACCCCACTGTAACCTGGAAGTTTTTGCTCACTTCTTTAATCGACTGGCATCCGCTGTGCTGCTTTCACCACTCGAGTCAGGCACTTCTTATCCTTTGTCCAGCGGCAGACATACCACACTTCAGCACAGTGGAGAATAATACTCTCAATGGTACAATGATAGAAATTGACCAAAAGCCTTAAGGGCAATCCAGCCTGCTTCAATCTCTGAAGGAAAAACAGTCTCTTCTATGCTTTTTTCATTGGAAAACAAGTATTTTCAGACTATTACAACTCCCTTGTAAAATGCACTCCCAAACATTTCATAGCGTCCATCCAGGGCAATGATTTGCATCTTCATTACATACCCACATCATATTAATAACTCAGTTACAGCATGCGATATAGACTCATGAAGTGCATTGGAAAAGTTGGGGTGGGGCAAAGACGATTGTTTATTATATTGGCATAGAAATATGTTGACTTATTAACCATATTTCTCCCTTTTTCAGTCTTCCTCCACTCTATACAACTGCCCCCAGGAAGCTTCTTCTCTTTGCTGCCCAAACAGTGACATCCCTCTGACATTATAAAATACAATGCTGGACGAGCAGTGAGGACACTGAGGGCCCACCAACATACCAGGAGTGTTGGAGAGTCATGAAGAGTGCCAGTTGCCAGGGGAGAATAGAATAAAGTATTTGTACTTGCTTTAAATTGCCTGCAAACATTTAAAATGGCCCACTATCTCTCGTTTCACCAGCCCAATGTATTCATTTTTAAAGCGACACTAAACTCTACATTCAAGTACCGTATATACTCGAGTATAAGCTGACCTGAATATAAGCCGAAGCATATAATTTTACCACAAAAAAATGGGAAAACGTATTGACTCACTGGTAGGAAGCCAGAAGACAAAATCATCTGACAGCAGACAAATACAGCAGTCTGGCAGTCATGGAGCTTGCTTAAAACAGGTTGTGGATGCTGGGCTGCAAGCAGGAGGCAGATGAGAGCATACTGGACTGAAGGAGCTGTAGCAGGAAGAATGAGCCAAATACACGGTCAAACAAGCCGGGCCGATAACAATCAGTTTGGACTTGAGCGGCAGGCAGGATGAGTAATCGGGTCACAAGCTGGGGTAAGCAGCAGAGAAGCAGATCAGGCAAGAGCAGGAGGCAGAAGAAAAAGTCGGGGACAAGCCAAGGTTAGGGCAGGTAGCAGACATGATCACGCCGGGTCAGCATCAGAGGTCAGGCACAGGAATCAAGAAACAAAGCACGGGGAATGCTGTAGACCAAACAGCAATGAGCCAGTTCTATAGCCCTGTGTAAATAGTTAGTTTGGCGCGATTATTGGTGATGGGTGCACATGCGCATATGTGCACATCTGCTTGGCCAGTTAGAAGTCTGCGCAGGAGCACATGTATGCCCTTGAAAACACCATTCACACTATGGGCAAGCCTTCCCTGACATGATCCTAGGGGCGTTTGGCATTGTTTTTCCTGCCTTTAAATGCCCCTGCATGTTAGCCTATGGGCCAGATTCAGGTAGATGGGAGCATCTTTGCTCTGGAGTAACGCTTCTCATTTACGTTACTCTGGCGAAATTTTAGGAGCAAGTGCTGTTATTCAGGAAGCACTTGCTCCTAAAGTTGCGGCAGCGCATCGCAAATGAGCCGGCGGAATTCAAATTGGGCGGGTACGGGGCGTGTATTATTTAAACTAAGCGCGATCCCGCGGCGAACGTACTGCGCATGCGTCGAGTGTCAATGCATCCCAGTGCGCATGCTCCAAATTCTGTCAGTGAACGTCAATGACGTCACATACCCATTCATGAAAGTTTTACGCAAGCGACGCAATTTTTTTTTCCGACGCGATGACGACGCCTATACTTAACATAGGATACTCCACTAGGGGGCTGCTTTATCTTTACGCCACGTATCGCTTCCGGAAACGTCGGAAAGTCACTGCGTCGCGCCCGAATACGATCGTGAATTGCCGATTCCCGCTGATTAACATATTTTTTCAACGTAAATCAGCGCCATTTTTAAATTAAAGTTGCGATGCGATGGCAAAATTCAATTGCGCTGATCGCATCGGAACTCCAACCCGGCGTTTCTTGTTTTCTGGTTACAGAAAACAAAAACGCCGGCTTAAAGTGACAGTTAGGCTGGAGTATCACAGATACTCCAGCCTAACTCTACCTGAATCTGGCCCTATGTGTCTATGCACACATAGGCTTTTTGAGGTGTTCGAGGAAAAAACCCACACCCAGTGCATGCAGGAGCAGCAGAGTTTTGCCCTAAAAACGACTTAAGGCTTCTAAAGGCATGTAAATACACCTAAGCGCTAGGTGCGTATAGCATTTCAGCGTTAATTCACTTCAGTGGCCAAAAGAAATGATTATTCTGGCCAATGAAATGAAGTAACACCCAAGCACTTGCCATGCCTAAGTGTGCCGAAACACGTTTACATGCATCAAGCGTTTTTTCTGCCAAAACTGTGTTGCCAGGAGGAAAGGAGACTAGACGGGTTCACAAAATGCCCAGTGTGCATGAGATCTCAGTTGCAGTGCACTGCTGATATTGCCCATCCACAGCCCCCCGCAGCTCTCACTTGATAAAAGAAGTTACAGGTCCTCTTGTTCCCCCACTTCCCTATGCAATCCCTGCCCAGACATGGGTTAAGTAGTTAGATGCTGAGAATATCATGGTGTGTATTACTCTTTCATATGTCCCATGTCTGGGCCCATCTGGCCACTGGGTCGCTATGTGTCCCAAATATTTACAAAACTGACAATTATTATTGTTGGCATGATGTTACGGACACTGCAGTTAGCTCTAGGACGTATAAATACTGCTCAGGATGCCTTTGCGGCTCTGCACTTTGTTCTTAGTTTGGTTTTAAGTCTCTCTTCTTCTGATTTTTACTGTGCAGGGCCGGATTATCCATATTCTTTCTATTATCTTATCTTACGACCATGTTTGTTCATGTTGTTGGATCCTTAGCATGTCTACTTAAAAAAAAAAAAAAAAAAGAAGTTACAGGTCATGTGACTTCTGAAAAAAAAAAGGTATCTTGAAGATTTATTTTTTATTTTTTCCATCATCTTCAAAGACAAGAGCTTTAGGCACTTGCAAACAGGACATTTTCTAATATTTGGGCTGAGGCTTTACATCTGTTTTAATGCTAGGTTACTCTTGTAAAAAAAAAAATAAAGATCCACCCCATATGTTTAATGTCCTTCTAGCTTAAGTACAATGGGTTTTTTCCAGCTGACTAAATATAAACTTGCCGTGACGAGCTATAAACACACCAGCCGAAAAACATGGTATCAGATATGTTAAATTGTTTAGACAGCGAAAGGAAAGTGCACAAAGTGTTTTATTACATCTTGTATTTTTAGATGCTATCCGCCGAGATGTTCCTATCACCAAATTAAATCAGAATTCCCCTAGTAGTTTACTTGTTTATGTACAACCCAAGCACTATATGCAAAAATAACAGATATGGCACTTCCAGTGCACACGATGAAGGAAGAGCCTTCGTAAGAAAGTAAAAGCTGTAATTAGAAAGCAATATGTTTTTTTTTCTAGCCTATTAGTAAAAATATTCATTTGTGCTGCCAGGAAACTGAACACTGCAAGAAGAAAGGTCTTGGTGCAAAGAGAAGACTTTCCCAACTTCCAAGCAGCTCAAATATATCTTCCGTACAGGGACGGTCACAATATTACAATCTACACATTTGTATATTTTTCGTTCTTTATGACAACCTGGAAGGTCAACTTGCTTCTATGTAGACCAAGTAGTGTTGACCTTCATCGGTAGCATATTGGTTGTGAATTCAGAACATGAATGAATATGTTCCTTCTTAAAATCAAGATATGCGTTATCTGTATTAAAGTGAGATAAAACAACAGAGCGGAACTAAAGGAGGCTCCTGACATTTTCACCAGAATGATTTAGAGGTCAATGCTAAAGTGTTATTTCAGCAAACAAGGCGTCTAGATCTTGCCAAAAAATATCAAAATAGGAAAATGGTGTCAGAAAAAAATACCAAGCAGTCCATCGAGTCTGCCCCATTTATGTATTTTTTTTTTAACCACTTGAATTGCAGAAGCTTTTACCCCCTTCATGACCAGAGCATTTTTTTGCTAATCGCCACTGTGCTACTTTAACTGGCAATTGTGCGGTCATGCAACACGCTAATTAAATCTTTTTTTTTTTTTTTTTCCCATAATGACTTTTATTGGTGAATAGAAAAAGGTTTACAATACAGTTGAATAAGGAGTCTGATATAGAACATTAGGTTGTACAGCAATGATGATCAGAACTAGCATGCAGTCAAGATTGCAACAAAAACAACAACATAAGTATAGATCAAAAATACATAGCATTTTTCCCTTTTTGTTGGACATAATGAACAATATCTAAGAGGTAAGTAAGATTCATGGCTAACTTGTTGCATATCTATGCTTCTATGGCAATCTTGTGACTGTCCAGGGTTAGATTAAAGATAGGGGAGAATTACATATGGATGTGGATGGGGTTTGCTAGTTCATGTAGCACTGACCAGCTTTGAATAGACATTTCATCATAAAATATCTGCCGCTGGAGCTGTTCAGCTGTCGATATTAGAAAATAAGGGCTGTAACTGGAGAAGGGACTGGATCTGTGCGTAGACTCTACACGAAGAGGGGGAGGGAGGAACAGGCACAGGAGGGGGAGGATAGGGTGGAAAAGAGGGGAGGAGAGAGGAGGAGCTTTACAAAGCTAAGGAGAAAGATAGAAAGAGAAGAATAAGGTGAGGTAAAATAGAGTAGAAAAAGCAAAAAAAATAAATAAATAAATAAATAAATAAAAAAAAAGAATAAAAAAAAAAAACAATAATAATAAGAATTTCACAGGTAGAGAGCGATAGGGTGCATGGGTATCGATACAGAGAGTCAGGGAGAGGGGGGAGGGTGAGCGGAGGGGGGCCGGTTTGGGGGGACCTCACAGTCTCCGCCGTCAGGCCTTAGGTAGAGGAGTATGGAGAGTATCAAGGATATTTGAATCAGCGATAGTTGAACGTACGTCTAATAGAATGAAGTGAGAGATGACCACCCTCTATCTTCCCTTATGTAGGGGAGGGAGGTTCGGTATAACGTGTTGTAAGTCAGTTAGATCATAAATGTAGCGTTATAGTTATCAAGGGTTTCAATCGTCTGGAGGTGGATGATCCCCAGAAGTTTGGTCCATCAATAGTTTATAATTGGCAGTGGTACAGAAGTGGGTCCAACAGGCCCATGTGTGGGAGAATTTAGTTGGACAATCTTTAGCTATAGATATTAATTCTTCCATCTCTGCAATTTTTTCAACGCGTTTGATCCATTCAGGGATTGTTGGGATACGTGATGCTCCCCAGTGTATCGGGATGCATTGCTTGGCTGCATTTATTAGGGGTGGTACTAGTGTCTTACAGTAATGATGAGTCGGCATGTCAGAATAGTGTAGGAGAAGTTGTGCCGCGGTGTGTTCTAAAGCGTATGTAGAAATTTGTGACGTCAGTTCCCGGATTTGGGTCCAGAATGGCTGGATTAGGGGGCAGGACCACCAAATGTGTTCTAGAGTACCTGTGCCATCTGAACATCTCCAGCATTTGTATTTGTTGAGGATAGCCGGGGTTCTGTACCAGCGCAGTAAGACTTTGTAATTATTTTCCTGTATCGAGACATTGAGGGAGCTTTTATGTGCTATAGTAGATATGCGTTCCCATTGTGCTTCCGTCAAATCTATCTGTAGGTCTCTTTCCCAATTTGAGCAAGCTTTGGTAGTTTTCATTAAGCTATCTGAGGAGAGTATGTTGTGAATGATAGATATCAAGTGTTGTTGCGGTGTAGAGTGAGAGCAAAGTTGTTCAAATGTCGTGAGACGGCGAGAGACAGAGGACGTTCGGTCTGCTTGTTTTAGGAAATGTCTGATCTGGAAGTATATCCAGAGAGGAAAAGTGGTGCTTTCTGCGGTGACTGGTAGAGAAGAGCGTTCTAGAAGAGAACCTGAGTGAAAGAAGTGATGTGCCAAGACTTCTGAGTGTTGCCAAGTATCTGTTAGAAAATTCATGGACATGCCAGGTGGGAAATCCGGGTTGAGCTTTACCGAGGTAAGGGGTCCAGGGATCGAGGAAACGTGTAACTTTCGGCAGGTTTCCTTGAAACAGTTTAGAGTCGGCGCAATGAGAGGATGGTCTTTTAGGGGTCTCGGGATGTGTTTGTGTGAGGTCCAAGGTATGGACCGCAATGGCAGAAGGGAAAAGGAGTGTTCAAGAGCGACCCAATCTTTACTGTGGCTGTGAATTGACCAATCCACAATCCTAGCAAGGTGGCAGGCCCAATAATATTTCTTAAGGTCTGGTAGCCCAATGCCCCCTTTTGTCTTTGGTCTTGTTAGCTGTTCATATGCTATTCTAGGTCGTTTCTGTCTCCATAGAAATTTAGTACAAAGACGTTTGTAAGCTTGAAAGAAGAACGGAGGGAGTTTGATGGGCAAAGTTTGTAGGATGAATAAAATTCGGGGAAGTACATTCATCTTTAGAATTGCTGCCCTTCCAAACCAAGAGAAGTGTGGTTTATTCCATTTATTTAGGTCACTTGTGATGGTTTTAAGGATGGGTACGTGATTTTGGGAGAATAAGTCTACGAGTTTGGTCGTTAGGTTTATCCCTAGATACTTAATATGGTCGTGCTTCCATTTAAAGGGGAAGTTGTGTTTACAGCGTGATACCACTTCCTGTGGGAGGGAGATATTCAGGGCTTGGGATTTGTCAAAATTGATCTTAAAATTGGAAATATCACGGAAGAGTTTCAATTCTTTTAAGAGATTTGGGATTGATATGTGGGGATCCTTCAGAAATAGCAGTACGTCATCGGCGAAGGCCGCAATTTTATAGGTGCGATCTGCTATGTGAATGCCTTTGATACTATCATTAGTACCAAGGCTTTGGAGAAAAGGTTCAAGGGTCAGGACGAATAGAATAGGGGAAAGTGGGCATCCCTGTCTGGTCCCGTTGCTGATAGTGAAGGCGTTTGACAGGTGGCCATTAACACGGACTCTGGCAGTTGGTGTAGTATAGAGGGACATGATGGCCCTAAGCAGTCTATCCGGGATACCAACGTGATTCAGAACTGCTTCCAAGTAGTCCCATGCCAGCCTGTCAAACGCCTTCTCTGCGTCTAATGACAGAAAGAATCCTTCCTGTTCGTGCGTTGTAATCCAGTGATGTATGTTTAGGGCTTTGATTGTGTTATCCCTGGCTTCCCTACCAGGGACAAATCCCACTTGGTCTTTCCCTATCAGGGAGGGCAGAAAGGGTGCGAGACGCGAGGCCAGGATCTTAGCATACAACTTTATGTCCACATTTAATAAGGATATCGGGCTATAGTTTCCAACCAATGTGGGGTCCTTCTCCTCCTTTGGGATTACAGCGACGTGGGCTTCTAGTAGTCTATTGAAGGGGATGGCGGGGGCTGATAGGGAATTGAAAGTCTTAATGATGTGTGGGGATAAAGTATCCGTGAAGGCCTTGTAATAGGTAGCTGTGAGTCCATCTGGGCCTGGGCTTTTTCCATTTTTAAGTAATTTGATTGCCGTTTTTAGTTCCTCCTCTGAGATGGGGAGATCTAAATTGAGGGCATCGTCTCTGTTTATGAGTTTGGGACAGTGTTTGTCAAAGAAAGAATTGATTAATGTGTGACGGGCTTCAAGAGACGTACTGTTCGCCGCCTGCTTGGGAAGATTGTATAGATTGGAGTAGTAGGTCTCGAATTGTGCTGCTATATCTGTCGGATTAATGTAGGATTTTCCCTGTGAGTCTTTAATCGTGTGAACAGTGGTCTGCGCTTTTTTGGTCTGGAGAGCCCTTGCTAGGTATTTGCCGCATTTATTGCCGAATTCGTAAAAAAGTTTTTGGTGGAGGACGAATTTGCGTCGCGTTTTGCGGTTCAATTCTTCACGCAAAAGTTTTCTGCTTTGGGTAAGTTCATGGTAAGTGTGTAATGCTTGGGATTGTTTGTGGGAGCGTTCAAGGGTCTTAATCTTGTCGAGTAGGTCTGAAATTGTACGTTGATGAGCTTTTCTGCGGGCTGCCTTGAGGGAAACAAATTTTCCCCTAACTACACATTTGTGGGCTTCCCATTGGGTGAGTGGGGCTACGTCAGGTGTGTTATTTTCTAGGAAAAATGTACGGATGCAGTTGCGAACATCTTCAATCGCCTCTTCTGAGGTAAGTAAAGTCGAGTCAAGGCGCCAGATATATTTGGAAGTGTGTTCACCGGGGAAGTTCAGGGTCATTGTAATTGGGTGGTGGTCCGACAGCAACATCGGCTCAATAGTCGCAGTGGCGAGAAAGGGTATGTCCTTCTGGGATAGGAACAGGTAATCGATTCTGGAATATCTGTTATGGGGGGCTGAGAAAAAGGTATAATCCTTTTCGTCAGGATGAAGGGCACGCCAGGAATCGTGTAAAAGAAGATCCTGGAATTGTATTTTTATTTGTTTAATTGCCTTGTAGGGCAGAGAGGTTGCTCCAGTGGAGGTATCCAAAATTGGAAACAATGCAACGTTGAAATCTCCCCCTAAGACAGTCAGTCCGGATTGAAATTCTGAGAGCAGTCTTGCGACAGATCTAAAAAAGCTTACTTGAGCAGTATTAGGGCTATATATGTTGGCTAAGGTGACAGGTCGCCCTTGGAGACGCCCCTTAAGAAAGACATATCTGCCCTCTGTGTCTATAAGCGAGTCTGTGAGTTGCCAATCAAGGTTTTTGGAAAGTAGGATTGAAACCCCTTTGGTTTTTGCAAGTGGGTTGGTAGCATTATACACCGTCGGGAATAGGTGATTGGTAAGCTTGGGGATTTTATTTGTACGAAAGTGTGTCTCTTGTAAGAACACTACATTCGCCTTCAATTTGGCCATCAGGCCAAGCGTTTGACTGCGTTTTTCTGGGATGTTAAGGCCCTTTATGTTCAGTGATACTATCTTAAGCGAGGTGTTTTTTCTTGCGGGGCGTGAGTGCGACATGGCGGATTAGTGGGCGGCTTTAAGAGTATTATATGACAGTCGGACGTGGGGTGGGTGTCTTCTCGTGTATGGACTCAGAAAATGAGAAGGGGCAGGATCCGGAATAACTTTCTGCGCGGAAAGATGCGGTGGAGGCGGAGACTGTGAGGTACGAGGGGGAGGGGAGGGGATCAGGAAGTGGGAGTGTAAGGGGGGGGGTGCAAGAGGGGGGGGGATAGGGGAGAGAAGGGGGAGAGAGAAAGAGGAAAGAGGAAGAGGGGGGAAAAGAGGGAGGGAGGGAAAGAGGAGGGGGAGAAGGAGAAAGAGAAAAGGAGGAGGGAAGAGAGGAAGAAGAGAAAAAGAAGAAAGAAGAGAGAGAGAGAGAGAGAGAGAGGAGGGGGAGAAGAAAAGAAAAAAAAAAAATGTAAGTTAGGGGATATAGATCAACAAAATAGATAAGTTACCGGAGTAGGGGAGGTTGTACGTAGCCTCTCCTATTATGTGAAAGTGTCCGGTAGGGTTTGACAGGAGCCAGTAAGTTCCTGTCTCGTGGGGAGGTGGTAAGAATCGGTACGAGACGGTCGAGAAACAGTGTCTCTCGTCCACAGGAGATCTAGGGTGAAAGAGATGCGAAGGAGCCAATATTTGTTGCGTTATTTAAAATGACTGTGGGTCCGGACTCCAGGGAGTCAGGTAATCAGTAGTGTATGAGGTCGATCAGTATTCTGATTAAGTAGGTAAAGACAGTTTACAGCCAACAAAAACAAAAACAACAACAAGAAAAAAAGTAAAAATACAAAAAGGGGAAAAGCCAAAACACTTAATATAGTGGTATATCTAGAATACCGACATAAGGTCTTCAAGACCTAATGCTAGGTCCCCCTATTAAAGAGGAGGGGAGCCTACAGCTATGAGGCATAACAATAAACAATAACAAATCATTCAACGGAAATAACCACAAAATTACTATAACTGAGTCCGTATCAGAGAGCAACATTTCCTATGTGATTGTACCCGGTCGGGTGGTTTCTGGAATATCATCAGAAAAGTTATCTAGGCTAAACCTAAATAGGCTGGATCAGGAGTGACAAACGTCCGAACATGTTTAATGTTCAAAGAGTTATACTTAGTCAGCTTCCTGCAGTGTTTGTATTTGCGTTGGTACAGGCTATCAACCATTGTTCGGATGTAGTTGATATGAACGTCCTCTAATCTGGGAAGAAACCTTGCCCTCTGACCCTGTTGAACAGCAGGAATATCTTTCCCCCCCATCCCTCCCCCCTCCCCAGGTAAGGCATATTAGAGAGGGTCATGGTCGTGCAGGTGGCCTGTCAAGGGGTTGACATGAAAGGATTAGGCCTTTCACTTAAATAGGGGGTGTAGGTCATTAGTAGTAGAGCATTCTAAGTGTGGGCAGGATGAAGGTCTAAGAGGCATGTTAGGCCCATTTTCCTCTGCATGAGGGGATCTGGCTTTTGAGTAATAACACCCCCCTTACGTAATAACCTGTGAAGCAACGAAGGGAAAAAAAACAAAAACAATAGTAGTCTGAGATCCACATCAACACAGGTCTAAAGACAATAATCAAGGGGAACCATATGGGGAGATTGTTCAAGCATAGGTACATTGGAAAATGGAAAGGATGGGGTGGGGCAGGGAAGGATCAGAGGGCCGGGAAGGGGTGCGGTGGGAACCCCCAATTGTCAGGAGGGGTATTCTGGGCTTGGGGCGTCCCCTAAGGGGAAAAAAAAAAAAGACTTACGGATCCAATGAGGACACATACAGTGGTTACTGATCAGAACGCCGGGAAATGTAGAGAAGGGCAGTCCTGCATAACGTGGGGAGAGAGAAGAAGAGTTATCTTTCGATGTGTCCGTGAGAGCAGGACCTCAAGATGTGCAGGATGGCAGGGAGACGATCATTTCTTCGGGTCGGTCTGGTCGGTCATGGCGTGCTCTCCTGTGAGCTGGGGAGGCTGTTGGGCTGTCGTTCACGGCAATCTGGGGGTCTGAGATGTCAAGTTCCCTCGGTGAGGCGTGTCTGCGGCGACCTAGGTGAAATTCATCGCGAACTGGGATAGCATCTGTAGAAGTCGATCTTCTCATGTGTGGCGGTCGAAGGCTGGTGTACCAGTCCGGGACGTCAATGCGGGGAAGATTCAGCGTTTGAAAAAAAGCGGGTAGATCTTCCGGGAAGCGCAGGTTTGCCGTGCGGCCCTGGGAGGAAGCAGATAAGCAGAATGGGAACTTCCATCTATACTGTATCCCTTTGGAGCGCAAGAGATCGAGAAGAGGGCGTAGATCCCTCCTATTTTGAAGGGTATTAGGCGAAAGATCTTGGAACAGCTTAATGTCCGCTCCCAGATAGGATAGGGAGCGACGGTCTCTAGCCCTATGTAGAATCTCTTCTTTCAGTTTGAAGTTCACCAGACAGCCAATAACATCTCTGGGGGGATCAGTGTCCCTGGCTCTGGGTTTTAGGGCTCTGTGTAAGCTTTCAAATTCAATAGGTGTTTCAGGGGGTCTGCCCAAAAGATCGTTAAAGATGGCGATAGTGGCTTTTGGAATTTGCGAGTTTTCAACAGATTCGGGGATGCCTCTTACCCGGATATTATGGCGACGCCCCCTGTTATCTAAATCTTCCATATGTCTTTGGATCTCTCTAAGCTGCATGTCACTGGATTGGGAAGAGGCCTGCAGTTGTTGGATGGCAGTGTCATGGCGGGCTGTGTTGTCCTCTATGTCATCTAGGTGCACTGCCATTGCCTGAACGTCTCTCCTGAGCTCTGTGATGGCAGAGAAGAATGTGGCCTTGATGTCATCTGCCACTGATCGGAGGTCCTGCAGGCATAAGGGCTGTGAGGCACTTGTTGGCGTGGCCATGGTGTGGGGCTGTGTCTTTCTTCTGCCTGTGGGGCTTAGGCTGGATGATCGTGCGGCGTTCGGGTAGGCCCGGTTTGAAGCCGGGGCCTCGCGTAAGTCGCGTACCCGGGGACGGAAGATGTCCGGGATTACACAGCCGTTTTGCTTTCCGATTCCTCGGGGAGATCGGGACCTGGTCAGGGAAGTGTCCCTGGAGGTTTTGCCCATTGATTAACGGCGGATGGCTCAGGTGGCTGATGAAAACGTCTCCTGTGGACGGGAGCTCAGCACTCAGGCAGCCATTCAGGTCCGGTGCCAAGCCACGCCCCCGCTAATTAAATCTTTATCATTTTTTTCCACACAAATAGAGCTTTCTTTTGGTGGTCAACAAGAACTTAATACTTTTTCAGCACTGACTCTAATGGTGTCCAGAACAATGGTGCCCTCTTCAAACAGAGAAACCCATGAGAGTTGTGTCGGTGGATTGGCGAGTAAGCCCCGCCCTGGCATGTTCTTTGTTATATGTGAATATTTAAATTGTTGGACTGCATCTGGTTGGGTCGGCTCCAAACCCCTTTCACACTGAGTTGCCCATAGCGTCGGCGGTAAAACAAGGCTATTTTTACTGCTGATGCTATGGGCGGATTTGCGGCGCATTTCAGCCGCTAGCGGGACGCTTTTAACCCCTGCTACCAGCCGAGAAAGGGTTAAAACTGCCCGCAATGCGCTGCTGAAGATGCTGAAGGTATAGCCACGCTGTCCCATTGATTTCAATAGTCAGGAGCGGTAAATACACCGCTCCTTCACGGGTCCAAAGATGTGGCTAGCAGGACTTTATTTACCGTCCTGCTAGCGCACCGCTCCAGTGTGGAACAGCTATTTGAGGGCGGATGGCAGACGCTATTTTTAACGTTAGAGCGCCTGCAATATGCCCT
The DNA here is from genome assembly GCA_029574335.1 of Rana kukunoris. Classification (NCBI taxonomy): domain Eukaryota; kingdom Metazoa; phylum Chordata; class Amphibia; order Anura; family Ranidae; genus Rana; species Rana kukunoris. The sequence continues at coordinate 256,958,485 of CM056053.1, read as the reverse complement.
CAGTGTGAAAGGTGTCAAAGGGGGCATGTCCCCTGAAACGTGTCAGCCTTCTAACTGCAGCTACAATGGCATTGCACTAAGCTGGAGTTGTGCTTTGATACGCTTCTACCTCCTCATTTTGGTGAGTATGTTTTTAGCTTTTAAATGTAACAACATTTGGTGGTGGGCTTTTGCGTTTTCCTGTGTCTCTTTGTAGTTTTCTTATGGTGGTATTTGATCATCACTGTTTTCACATCAACATAGATGAAAAAGACCAAAAATGTGGGGAAAAAAACTTTAATCAATAGAAAAGTCCAATAGAAAAATCAAAAAATCGAATATCTTCAGAATTTTAAACCAAAATATATTCTGCTGCATGTCTCTGGTAAAAAAATAAAAAAAAAAGTCCCAATAAGTGTCTAATAATTGTTTTGTGTGTAAGAAAGGCTGCTACATACAGGTACATAGCCTGGCCTGGAGCTGCCACCGGCTTGCTGTATAACTACTGTGGGCGGGTGGCAAGCGGTTAAAGAAGAATTCTAGGCATGGCATTTTATACATAATTACACTGGCCCAGCTTGGATGTATGTACCTATGCATATAGAATACCTGTGGGATCCCTCTAAAAGCTGGAAATCACTGTAGAAGACTACTACACCAGTGATCTCTACTAGCTTTCGGGTCCTACGCCAATGGCTGCCCTGCTGCTTTGTTAACACAGGAGGTCTCTTACTCAGTACAGGCAAAATTCAGAGAATGCTTTGCACTTTTTCAGTAAATGCAGGTGTAGGTGGAGGGACAGCGTGGTGACATCACACTTTCCACCTTGTCCAATCAGAGAATTCTTTGCATTCATTCAGAAAATGTAAAGCTTCCCAGAATGGCACCCTGCTTTCTTTAGGCACTTTTTGTGTGGCCCTTGGAGCCTTTGCAGACACTGATCTATGTTTCCGTATTACTCTGTTATGGCAGGGTCTTCTGGCAGCCTCCTGTAAATTGTTTCTAGTCCAGTGGGGACTGGTGGGTTTTTTTTGTTTGGGGGGGGGGGTGGCAAGCAACCACTCCCCCCGCAGCACCTCAAACCCCCCCCCCCCCCTGTTTGCCGGTCCACCGCCACTTACCTGATCGGCGGCCACGTCGGTGATCATCGGGCACATCTGGCAAGGGGACAGGCTGTGGCAGGCCTCTTGCAGCATCTTCCGTGTCCTTCTGAGATCACGGCGACTTCCGCCATGGGTCTCCTTCCCTCCTTCTAGGCATCCAATAGGATCGCCTAACTTTTCAACCAATCAAAAAATGGGTAACAGACCTGCGCTTCCTGATTGGACTCCGAGTGCAATGCTCTGCACTCCAAGTCCACCCTTGTTGGCCTATGGCTCAGGTACTTCAAAAAAACACCCCCGCCGCTGTAATCAGGCACTCAGCATCTGAAAAGGGGCCAGATGCCTGAATAGGGGGTGGCAACGGCGGCCATTAATAGATTCATTCAATGCATAAATCTATCCATTATACATATAGGGGGATGGCGAGGGTAGAGGGGGCTGCGCCTGTGCGCCCTTAATGCACGGTCTGCCCCTGCTCTGGTCTTTGACTGCTCCTAAAGCATGTCCCCAGTCTATACTCCGAAAGCATGTTTGCAGTCTCTGACAATCTCCTGCAGAATGTCTACAGTCTCTGAACATCTTTTTTACCGTGTTTTCAGTTTCTGCCCATCTCTTGTATAATGCCTGCAGTCTCTGACTATCTCTTGTATCATGTCCACAATCTCCGATCATCTCTTGTATCATTTCCAAAATCTCTTGTATCATGTCTTCTGTCTCTAACCATCACTTATATAATTTCCACAATCTCTGATCATCTCTTGTGTCATTTCCAAAATATTTGTCCATCTCTTGTATAATGCCTGCAGTCTCTGACTATCTCTTGTATCATGTCCACAATCTCCGATCATCTCTTGTATCATTTCCAAAATCTCTTGTATCATGTCTTCTGTCTCTAACCATCACTTATATCATTTCCACAATCTCCGATCATCTCTTGTATCATTTCCACAATCTCTGATTATCTCTTGTGTCATTTCCAAAATCTAGTATGTCTTCTGTCTCTAACCATCACTTATATCATTTCCACAATCTCCGATCATCTCTTGTATCATTTCCACAACCTCTGATTATCTCTTGTGTCATTTCCAAAATATTTGTCCATCTATTGTATGAAATGCCCTAAAAAGGGGATGGGAGGGTGGGTATCGCTCACAGGAAACCAACAATGACCACAGGTGAGTGGGCTGGTTAAATACCCCTGGGCTCCTCCCATAAATTCAGGCCAGCATACTGGCCTTGTTACTTATATAATTTCCACAATCTCTGATCATCTCTTGTATCATTTTCACAATCTCTGTCCATCTCTTGTATATCATGTCTTCTATCTCTAACCATCACTTATATCATTTCCACAATCTCTGACCATCTCTTGTATCATTTATAAAGTCTCTGTCCATCTCTTGTATCATGTCTTCTATCTCTAACCATCACTTATATCGTGTCATTCAGATTTTTTTTTTAAAAGGTCTATGTTTGCCCCAAGCATGTTTAAATCCATTTACTGTTGACTGTCTCACTACCTTTGCTGGAAGTCTGTAACATAATACTTTTTAAAATTAGTTTTGAACGTTTTTCCTCCTAGTTTAAATGCATGTCCTTGTGTTCTTGTTTTTATATATAAAACGCTTGCATGTTTTAGCTGCATTTGTTTGGCTGAGACTAAGAAGGATCATTTGTATCACTATATATCACGTGGCAGTGTGACCCGGGCAGGGGTTTCTTTGTAGCTGGGCGTACAGTCACGTTGGATTGATCTCCTACAGTGACCTCTCATTTTCTAAAGCCATAGGATTGCACAGAGTAAAGTTGCAATTACCAGCCATAGCCATGGCAGTTTCATGTTGCACAGCTAAGGTCCTTTTATAAGGTTATATCGGTTTTGAGCTTTAAAGAGCCATTATCACCTTAGAAAATATGTTATTTTCTTTTTTCTTTAATATTATCAGAAAAAGAACAACATATGTGCATTGGAGTTGTACTTGTAGTTGTTTGTGTACAAGGGCACACACAGGCAAAGGATGCAGTGGAGAAGGTATGGTAAGAATAATCTTGGGTAATAAGAGGTTGAGAATGCTTGTAGCAGCATCAGAGATGACAGGTCAGTATCATTCAAGTAGAACACTTGATGTGGTACGATTAACATGACTCCAAGTATCTAAACCTTTTGCAGAAGGAGCATCCTTTGATTCTGACCTTCTGTATAGTACAAAGTAGGGATTCTCTCCTTCTCGTCCTCCATGAAAGCAGCAGAGCCACACTAGTCCTGCTGCTTACATTAGCATAGATGACTCATTGTGACCAAAGATAGGCACATCATTCCACAAGAATGGCAGGTACTGCTGTTAACCCCTGCACAGCATGATCGCTCCAAGGGATGATCAGTACTTTCTGATCTCTTGCTTTGAAGTAAACATATATCATACGTATATTATTCAAAGTAACAGTTTATCTTTACAAGGACTTTATGCAGCTAATTTCAGATATTGGACTACAAGACAACCTAATTCACTATTAAGTGCCTTAGGACCTGTCCACATTTGTGGCAGTCCTTGATGCTCCTCTGAAAAGTGTTCTGTGGCAGATCCCTTTTCATAATGTGGTTGGGAAGTTTCCTCACTGCCTGTTTAGACCCCTAAAACCTTGCACCTTCGTGCATTGCACACATTTGCAAACCTGTTGCAGTGCATTTCCGTTCACTTGAAATGGTCATGCGCAGTGGTGGTGTCCGGCAGTGCTTAACCTCCCTGGCGGTATGATAATTTCAGATTTTAGGTGCTGAAAGCGTTACCATTATTTTGCATGGAAATTTGGCGTTTTATATTGTAGGCCTGTAATTCTTAGGAATAACTCACTTAAATCTGACCAAACAAGAGTCTAGTAGACATCTCGGGTATGATAAAGTTTGAAAAACAAAATCATAAATTATAGAATAATAAATAACTATAAATGATTATAAGAAATAATAATGTAATTATAATAAAAATTATGTAATCAACTCAAAATCACTGAAATTTGCTCAGTTACAGAATTGTCGCTGTCATTACTTTTATTTTTTTATGACGAATTCCCCCACAAATCGCTATCGCTCCATTCTGCAAGTGATTATAATTTATGATCGCTGTTTTCTAGCTGCTCTAAAACCACTTTTGACATAAAGGGACACTTTTGTTTGCTATGGACAATCTACAGTTTGCAGGCAGAAAGAACACTTTTTATTATACAAAAGTACATGTAGGACACTGGGCAGACCACTAGGGACAAGGGGTGTGTATTTTTTACATACAGTACTGTAATTTATAAGATTACAGTATACTGTATGTAATGTGTTTATTTACTTTTTTGAATTTGGCGCCATTCTCTGCCCCTGTGCGTCGTAACGTTGCAGGGAATGGAGATCGGCGGCACACGGGGACGCTGTGTGAATCGAGTGAGGACGCCGCTCGCTCACACAGCGGGGATTCATCGCAAGATCCAGGGACAAGGTAAGTAACTTTGTCTGTGGCTGTGGCGAGGCGAGCCTGAGTCTGGCTCAGGGAAATCGCTTTTGGTAAAGAAATCTTACCCCGAGCCCGACTCAGGAATACCGCCAGGGGGGTTTTATTGCCCTCCAGCAGCCCACATGAATGCTTTACTTTTAGGGGATTATTTACGAAAGGCAAATCCACTTTGCACTACAATTGCAAACTACAAGTGCAAAGTGAACTTGAAAGTGCAGTCGCTGTAGATCCAAGGGGGACAAGGGGGAAAAAAAACGCATTTTAGCTTGCACACAATTGGATGATAAAATCAGCAGAGCTTCCCCTCATTTCAGATCTACCCCTCAGATTTACAGTGACTGCACTTCCAAGTGCACTTTCAGTGCAATTTCAAGTGCCATTTGCACTTGTAGTTTAACCACTTAAGGACCTCCTACCGACGATATATGTCGGCAGAATGGCACGACTGGGCACAGGAAGGTACAGGTACTTCGCCTTTAAGAGCCCAGCCGTGGGTCGCGCGTGCACGGGACCCGGTCCGAAGCTCCGTGACCGCACCAGCGGGACCCGCGGACCCGGTTGCCGCCAGTGTCCCGCGATCGATCACAGGAGCTGAAGAACGGGGAGAGGTAAAAGACCGAATTACATTTAAGGCACTTTGTCTGACACATAAGTGTGTTCAAGAAAGTGCCCCCCAATATCTATGCGAAAAATTAAAATGCCAACACCCCCATTGCGTTCTCCGATCCATCAACCAAAAACTACTCCAGATACCCAAGGCGAGATACAAGTCCAAAGGAGAACGAAGATTTGCAGTCCAAGGACCTAGACTGTGGAACATACTACCAACCAGCATCCGAATGGAGGTGAATCACCAGGCCTTCAGAAATAAACTCAAAACCCATCTATCCTAGAGGCAAAAAAATACAGTAAGGAATGGATACTAAGCGCCCTGAGGAGATTCAGTTTGCATGTGCTGCGCTATATAAGTTTCTCACTCACTCACTGGGCAGTAACACTGATCATCTGTTCCCTGATATAGGGAACGACAAGCAGTGATGTCATGCCTACAGCCACGCCCCCCCAACAGTAAGAATCACTCCCTTAGGGCACACTTATCCCCTTAGCACCCCCTAGTGATTAACCCCTTCACTGCCATTGTCATTTTCACAGTAATGAGTGCATTTTTATAGCCCTTTTCGCTGTGAAAATGAAAATGGTCCCAAAAATGTGTCAAAAGTGTCCGATGTGTTCGCCATAATGTCGCAGTCATGAAAAAAAATCACTGATTACTAGTAAAAGAAAAAAATGCCATAAAACTATCCCCCTATTTTGTAAACGCTATAACTTTTGCGCAAACCAATCAATAAAAGCTTATTGCGATTTTTTTTTTACCAAAAATATGTAGAAGAATACGTATCGGCCTAAACTGAGGAAAAAAATTATTTTTTTAAATATATTTTTGGGGATATTTATTATAGCAAAAAGTAAAAAATATTGAATTTCTTTTAAAATTGTGGCACTATTTATAGCACAAAGAAAAAAAACACAGAGGTGATCAAATACCACCAAAATAAAGCTCTATTTGTGGGGAAAAAAAAGGACGCCAATTTTGTTTGGCAGCCACGTCGCACAACCGCGCAATTGTCCATTAACCACTTAAAGACCCCCGCACGCACATATACGGCCACAACATGGCTCGTACAGGCACAAGGGCGTAAATTTACGTCCCCGCCTGAGTGCGGTTCGGGGGTCCCATCGGGACCCCCTCCGCGGCGTGCGGGGGTCTCCCTACCTCTGGGAGCGATCCGGGATCTGCGGGCGGATGTCCGTGTTTTCCGCCCCCCCCGCGATCGCTCCCAGCCAATGGGAGCGCGCTCCCAGCCTGTCACTTCCTCCTCCTGTGTTTACACAGGAAGGAGGAAATGATGTATTCTCTCATCGCAGCGCTGTTTCCCAGCGCTGCTGATGAGAGAAGACATGACAAGTAAGTGTGCACCAACACAACACTGACACACACTCACATAGGCATATTAACCCCTTGTGATCGCCCCCCCCCACCCCCCTGTCACAGTGTTACTGAATGCAGTGATTTAATCACTGCATTTAGTGTCAGTGTGACAGGCACTGTAAAAAACAGTTAGTGTTAGGTTCAGGATAGCCCCCCCACCCCCCCTAATAAAGTTTTAACCCCCTGATCACCGCCCTAGTTAACCCTTTCACTCCCGATTGCCAGCATCACTAAGCGATCATTTTTCTGATCGCTGTATTAGTGTCGCTGTTCCCGCTAGGTAGCTATTTTTTTTTATTGCGATTTTTTTTTTTTTACTAAAGACATGTGGCTAAATAAATTTTGGCCTAAATGTTTGACTAAAATTTAGTTTATTTGATTTTTTTTTAACAAAAAGTAAAAAATAGTGTTTTTTTTTTCAAAAATGTCGCTCTATTTTTGTATATAGCGCAAAAAATAAAAATCGCAGAGGTGATCAAATACCACCAAAAGAAAGCTCTATTTGTGGGAAGAAAAGGACGCAAATTTTGTTTGGGAGCCACGTCGCACGACCGCGCAATTGTCTGTTAAAGCGACGCAGTGCCGAATCGCAAAAACACCTTGGGTCATTTACCAGCGTATTGGTCCGGGTCTTAAGTGGTTAAAGCGACTCAGTGCCGAATCGCAAAAAACTGGCCAGGTTCTTTACCTGCATATTGGTCCGGGTCTTAAGTGGTTAAAGTGGAGTTGCCTTTCGTAAATAACCCCCTAAATCTTTGTTATGTGTTCCTATTTACAAAGCATACCTAAATATAAGCATAATCTTATATTTTTTTCTTTGTTCTTTGAAGCAGGATTATACATACAACTTTGTGGGTAACATATTTTTTTAAAAGATGGCAAAGTGGAAATAAAAGAAAGAGTGGAGAGCAAAAGACTGAGAGAGCATTAACCAGTTAAGGACCCCCGCACGCCTATGTACGTCCACAACATGGCTCGTACAGGCACAAGGGCGTAAATTTACGTCCTCGCCTTAGTGCGGTTCGGGGGTCCCATCGGGACCCCCTCCGCGGCGTGCGGCGGTCCCCCTGGCTCTGGGAGCGATCGCCGACGAGCGGGCGGATGTCCGTGTTTTCCGCCCCCCCCGCGATCGCTCCCAGCCAATGGGAGCGCGCTCCCAGCCTGTCACTTCCTCCTCCTGTGTTTACACAGGAAGGAGGAAATGATCATTTCCCTCATCGCAGCGCTGTTTCCCAGCGCTGCTGATGAGAGAAGACATGCCAAGTAAGTGTGCACCAACACAACACTGACACACACTCACATAGGCATATTAACCCCTTGTGATCGCCCCCCCCCACCCCCCTGTCACAGTGTTACTGAATGCAGTGATTTAATCACTGCATTTAGTGTCAGTGTGACAGGCACTGTAAAAAACAGTTAGTGTTAGGTTCAGGATAGCCCCCCCACCCCCCCTAATAAAGTTTTAACCCCCTGATCACCGCCCTAGTTAACCCTTTCACTCCCTATTGCCAGCGTCACTAAGCGATCATTTTTCTGATCGCTGTATTAGTGTCGCTGTTCCCGCTAGGTAGCTATTTTTTTTATTACAATTTTTTTTTTTACTAAAGACATGTGGCTAAATAAATTTTGGCCTAAATGTTTTACTAAAATTTAGTTTATTTGATTTTTTTTATAACAAATAGTAAAAAAATAGTGATTTTTTTCAAAATTGTCGCTCTATTTTAGTTTATAGCGCAAAAAATAAAAATCGCAGAGGCGATCAAATACCACCGAAAGAAAGCTCTATTTGTGGGAAGAAAAGGACGCAAATTTTGTTTGGGAGCCACGTCGCACGACCGCGCAATTGTCTGTTAAAGCGACGCAGCGCCGAATTGTAAAAACACCTTGGGTCATTTAGCAGCGTAAGTGTCCGGGTCTTAAGTGATTAATATGCAATTGTGTAGAGTTACTAAAAGCAAATAGACTGTGCACTTTGCAAAGTGCTGTTGCCCCAAAGCTTAGTAAATGAGGTAAAGCTTCACTTTTCAAAGAATACCCAATCACTTGCAAGGAAATTAAAAATACAGCATTTTTAACCACTTGCCGTCTGCCCTATTACAAAATGATGTCGGCAAAGTGGTTTCAATATCCTGACTGGACGTCATATGATGTCCTCAGGATATTGAGCTGCTGCCCACCTCCGGGGGCGCGCATCGCAGCGATCATTGTTGCAGGGTGTCAGTCTGACACCCCGCAACACCGATCTAGGTAAAGAGTCTCTGTGTCCAATCACGGCTGATCACGATGTAAACAAGAAGAGACGGTTATCGGCTTTTCCTTACTCGCGTCTGTCAGATGCGAGTAGAGGAGAGCCAATAAGCTGCTCCTCTGACAGGGGGGGTTTGTACTGATCGATTATCAGCACAGCCCCCCCCCCCCCCGAGGATGCCCACACTAGACCACCAGGAACACCACTAGACCACCAGGGATGCCACCAGACCACCAGGGATGCTCACCACCAGGTATGCCACCCTAGACCACCAGGGATGCCAATCAGTGCCCACAATGGATGCCAATTAGTGCCCACAATGGGCATCACTGATTGGCAGGCATTGTTGTTTGGCACTGATTGGCATCCATAAGTACAATATAATACAGTACATCCGTGCCACCTATCAGTGCCCATCCATGCCCATCTGTGCCACTTATCAGTGCCCATCCATGCTGCCTATCTGTGCCCATCCGTGTCACCTATTTGTACCCATCCATGCCGCCTATCTGTGCCCATCCGTGCTGCATACTTGTGCCCATCCGTTCTGCCTATCAGTGCCCATCTGTGCCGCCTATCAGCGACACCTATCAGTGCCCCATCAGTGCTGCATATTAGTGGCCATCAGTGCCCATCTATTCCACCTCATCAGTGCCACCTCATCGGTGCCCATCAGTGCCGCCTTATCAGTGCCCGTGAGTGCAGCCCCATCAGTGCCCATCAGTGAAGAATAAAACATACTTTTTCACAAAGTTTTGTAACGGAAACAAAAAAAAAGCATTTGTTTTTCAACATTTTCAGACTTTTTAATTTTTTTTGCAGAAAATCAAAATCCCTCAGGTGATCAAATACCACCAAAAGAAAGCTCTATTTGTGGGAACAAAATTATACAAATTTTGTTTGGGTACAGTGTAGCACGACCGCACAATTGTCATTCAAAATGCAACAGCGCTGAACGCTGAAAATTGGTCTGGGCAGGAAGGTGTATAAGTGCCCTGTATGGAAGTGGTTAATTGGATGATGGAATATTGCCAAAGCTTAACCCCCTTGGCGGTATTCCCGAGTCTGGCTCAGGGTGGAATTTCAGAACCAAGAGCGGTAATCCCGAGCCAGACTCGGGATCGTCTCGCAGCATCCACAGGCAAGGTTTACTTACCTTGTCCCTGGATCCTGTGATCGAGCTGCCACCTCACTCGATTCACACAGTGCCTGTGTGCCGCCGAGCTCCGTTCCCAAATTCAAAAAAGTACATAAACACAATACATACAGTACTGTAATCTTTTAGATTACAGTACTGTATGTAAAAAATACACACTCCCCTGTCCCTAGTGGTCTGCCCAGTGCCCTACATGTTCTTTTGTATAATAAAAACGGTTCTTTCTGCCTGCAAACTGTAGATTGTCCATAGCAACCAAAAGTGTCCCTTTATGTCAAAAGTGGTTTTAGAGCAGCTAGAAAACACCGATAATAAATTATAATCAATTGCAGAATGGAGCGATAGCGATTTGTGGGAAAATTCGTCATAAAAAAATTAAAGTAATGACAGCGACAATTCTGCAACTGAGCAAATTTCAGTGTTTTTGATTTGATTACATTATTGAATAATTTTTATTATAATTATATTATTATTTCTTATAATCATTTATAGTTATTTATTATATTATAATTTATGATTTTGTTTTTCAAACTTTATAATACCCGGGATATCTACTAGACTCTTGTTTGGACAGATTTAGGTGAGTTATTCCTAAGAATTACCGGCCTACAATGTAAAAACGCCAAATTTCCTTGCAAAATAATGGTACCGCTTTCAGCACCTAAAATCTGAAATAATCATGCTGCCTAGACATGTGCATTCCTTTTCGTCCAAATGCATTTTCGTTCGAATTTCAGGTATTTTCGTTATTGTTTTAACAAACGATAACCGAAAGATCCGACGTAAACAAATGCTTTATTTTCGTTTTCATTGCGGTCGAATGTGCCTAACCTTAACTCTATTAGTCCAATATTATTCTACATAGAGAGAAAAGAGACATGAAGAAGAGTCGACATAGAGAGAAAAAATTTGACATAGAGAGACATGAAGATTCAACATAGAGAGACATCTTTAGAAGAGTCATTTTTTTTTTTTTAAGATTCTGTCGAATATTTTTTTTATTTTTTTTATTAGAACATTCGACAGACACCATAAGCCTTCAATGACAGATTCGACATAGAGAGACATGAGGATTCGACATCGAGAGACATGAAGATTCGACATAGAGAGACATGAAGAGTCAATTTTTTTTTTTTTTTGAAGGTTCTATCGAATCTCCTTTTTTTTTTTCTTAGAACATTCGACAGACACCATAAGCCTTCAATGACAGATTCGACATAGAGAGACATGAGGATTCGACATCGAGAGACATGAAGATTCGACATAGAGAGACATGAAGAGTCAATTTTTTTTTTTTTTTGAAGGTTCTATCGAATTTCCTTTTTTTTTTTCTTAGAACATTCGACAGACACCATAAGCCTTCAATGACAGATTCGACCTTAATTTGGATTTTCGGACGAATGCATTTTTTTTAACGAAAAACAAAATAAATAAAAACACATTTCGGGAGTAACTAGTTCAATTTATTTTTCAGACGAAAACCAAAAATTACTAAACAAAATATTTCAGTTTGCACAAATATCTGATTCTGGGTTTACTAAATCTACCCGTTTTTTAGAGCAGACAATCCTACACATTATGGGTCAGATTCAGGTAGAGTATGGAGTATCAGTGATACGCCAGCATAACTATCACTTTGAGCTGGCGTTTCTGTGTTCTGTAAGCGTGATTGTATTTTGCCGTCGTATCGGAACTGCAATTTTAAAAATGGCGCTCGGGGCGTTCCCGCTGATTAACGCCGAGAATATGTTAAACAGCGAGAATCGGCAATTCACGATCGTACTCGGGCCCGACGCAGTGACTTTCCGACATTTCCGTAAGCGATACGCTGCGTAAAGAAAAACATGCCCCCTAGGTGGAGTATCCTATATTAAGTAAGGCTGTCGTCATCGCGTCGAATTTAAAATTTTTTGCGTCGTTTGCGTAAAACGTCTGTGAATGGGGATTGTCATCATTGACGTTCACGGACAAAATTTGGAGCATGCGCACTGACAGTCGACGCATGCGCAGTACGTTCGCCGCGGTATCGCGCCTAGTTTAAATAATACACGCCCCCTACCCGCCCAATTTGAATTCCGCCGGCTCATTTTCGATACGCCGCCAGCAACTTTAGGAGCAAGTGCTATGTGAATACAGTACTTGCTCCTAAAGTTTCGGCGGAGTAACGTAAATGAGAAAGTTACTCCAAAATAAAGATTCGCTCTCCTACCTGAATCTGGCCCTTAGTATTCAACTGTTAAGACATTTGTGGTCAAGGGGGAGTAAAAACAGCCAGCTGAATTGTGTTTTTACTGCCCCAAGTTCACCCCCCCCCCAGGTTGCAAAGGCAGTGGATATTTGTACACATTCTGCGACTGCAGCAAGAATTATACCCAATGTCATGTTCAGTGGTTGTAAATATAAAGTGAATGACAACTGCCCCAGTGTTATACTTACAGGGTTAGGAGAAAATCCAAAAAGGTAACGCCACTCCAGGTGATCCCAATTAAATAGATCCAGCTATGATGGGTGCAAGTTACGGCTCGCCACCAAAGTAATAGAAAAAATAAGAAAAAGGCAGCACACTGGCAATATTGATCCAACATGAATTTATTAGAACAAAATAGTCCTCATGACTGCCAACCAAGACAAGAACAATGGAGAGGTGACACGTTTTACACTGCAATAGTGCTTCTTCAAGGTTTGAAGAAGCACCATTGCAGTGTGAAACGCGTCACCTCTCTGTTGTTTTTGTCTTGGTTGGCAGACATGAGGACTATCAAGCACTACATGAGGACTATTTTGTTCTAATAAACTCATGTTGGATCAATATTGCCGTTGTGCAGCCTTATTCTTCTTTTCCACTTACAGGGCTAAAACAGATGGCAAGGAGGTGACATATTACCCGTTCACCACCTGTCAAATGTCTATGAAAAGTGATCCACTGTGGATTGCTTTTCAGAAAGATAGCAAGGGTTGTCAATAGTGCAAACTGAAAGGCTAAGTTCACCTTTAGGAGCATATTATATGTTACACCTATATTTAGGGTGTAACATGTAATATACTCTAGCAGTCTCCCCCTCCGTATACAATTCCCCAAGCCCACTCTCACAATTTAGGAACAGTGCAGCCATGCGGGGCTTCGCTTACACAGCTGCATCATTCATTCACAGAGTTCTGAGAATAAATGAACTACAACTACTGTCTGCCATTGAGGTAGATGGCTTGTAGTTCTTAATGAACCAAGAGGGTGCTGATGAGCGCTGTCGAAGTTCATTGATCTTCCTGAAATGTCTGCCTGTACAGGAGGTAGACAGCTATACTGAGAGTATGCAAGGGTCTGGCATTACACCCCCGATATATGGATTACAGGTGCAATTCTTTCCAGGTTCCTGCAGGAAAAAATAATAAGTGCACCAATTTCTTCTTCCACACACTCTGCTGCATGAATATATTGATCGGCGCTGCAGCGGATTGTCTGAAAACACTGATGTAGTAAAAATATACTGACAGTCCCATTCAGGGGAGTTGTTCGCTGGATGATTAACTCCTTCTGAACAGGAACAGCCATACATACATTGAAATTTAGTCAGTTCCTGCTGAATTTGCTGAATTTTGATCCATGTCTGGCCAGCTTTGGTCTTAATAAAATCGGTCAGCACAGTGCAAACAGGATTAATTAGGAAAAACAAATCTCCATAAACAGTACATAGCATGGGAGAACTAAGTCGCCTTTTCCTGTCTCCGGGGAAAGATACTACAAGCTGGTTTGGGATGTTACCTTGGCCAGTCTGCACAGGCAGTAAGAAAGGAGTAGATGGGGCATGCAGACTTGTAATTCTAAGGAGGGGGATCAGGGACATTCTTCATACTTTTATTGCATTATCCCCCCCCCCCCGACTAGAAGTTCACGGAAGAAGTACAGAGCAGGGTGGAGGCATATTTTTTTTGTCTTTCTGCACCTTTTTGCATGTAGCGCCCTGGGGTTTAGTCAGGGAGCTCCTCACCATAATTACTTGTCAGGAGTAGCTACTGTAGTTAATTACTATGGATCCATTGACTTCTCTTTAAGTTTGACCTGGTTGTACTTTCCTCTTCTACCACCAGGTGGCTGGGCACTTGGAGGTATTAGATTCAGAAGGACAACTCAAGGTCAAGTTACGGGTATATGGGGTATTTCAGCCAAAGGGCAGGTATTTTGTTGATTACCTTGGCCTGCAGGGAGGGCCTATATATTCGGGTGAGGTCAGGTCAGGTCATCCGGTTTTCATGTGTGCCACCCATGCCGCCATCTGCATGGACATGCGTCGTCTTCCCCGGGCTGCTAGGCTGGAGATTGGGTCTATCCTGGCGGCATCAGTCTGCCAGGCTGTGTGCGGGCCCATTCAGAAGTAAGAGGGCAGCACAAGGTTGGGACTGCGGCTTGCAGTCCAACAAAAAGTGACGGTTGTACCAGCCAACAAATCTGTCAGTGGTCAGAGATAGAAGGGAATCTGTCACTACGAAGGGCCAATCGCCTTTACCAGGGATCACAATGAGTAACTAAAGCAAGTACCAGGGCTGTATTCTCACCAAATGGGCACAACGGATAATTTGTGAAACTTCAGGTGGTGAGCAAGTCAGGGATCCAACCGTCGGAGGTAAAGCTTGCAGAGCAGCCTTGTGTGTCAATCTAGGGACCGAGCCGGCCAGCAGGGGTGAAGCTTAAAGGTATCTGAAGTGCCAAGCTAGGGACCCAGCAGGGAAGCGTTGGTGATGCATCTGTAAACCAGGGGGCCCCATAATCTTCTATTGCCCTTGGGCCCCATGAGTTGTCAGTCCGCCCCTGGGTGCCCTGACCCTAAACCTCTTTCCCCTACAAAATATAAAAAGAACTGTCAAATAAATTAAACCTCTTTTAAAGCCAGGAAGTGTCTGGTGCCCACTGACTTTTACCACCTTTGCGTCCCCTATGCCTCACAACCCATCACTTTTTGAGAGAAGTCAGCTATCACAGTGAGTAACTGAAGCAAGTACCAGAGCAGTAGTCTCAACAAACGGGCACGATGGAGAATTGTGAAACTTCAGACGGTATCCGCCGACACCCATCGATCGTTGGACAGAGACTCAGAACAAAGCTCTGCCTATGTAAACAAGGCAGAGTTCTGGTCTGACAGGGGGAAGGGATAGATTTTGTGTTCCTGCAAAGCAGAGACTTAAATCCCTCTCTCCCACTAGTAAAAGCAGCACATACAGTACAAAAAAAAAAAGCTACGCACACAGTTAACATTTTCATTGCCATAGATATTTAACCCCTTCCCAGCCAGTGTTATTAGTACAGTGACAGTGCATATTCTTAGCATTGATCACTGTATTAGTGTCACTGGTTCCCACAAAGTGTCAGGAAGTGTCCAATTGACTGCCGCAATATCGCAGTCCTGTTATAAGTCACTGATCGGTGCAAATACTAGAAAAAAAAATAGAAATTCAATAAATATATTACATAGTTTGTAGATACTATAACGTAAACCAATCTATATACGCTTATTGTTTTTTTTCCAAAAGTGGAAACTCCACTTATCTGACTCCTCCCCTCTGGTTCCACATTTGGCACCTTTCGGGGGGAGTGGGTGTTGGAAAGAATAACAGCATGGTTGCTAATAAACTGACAATAATGTATGCGTTATACCTATCTATGCAGCAGGTGGCGCTGCAGTGTGTATCTATGATATGATGTACAGTAATGGGAGGAAGTACTGTTTTTCCTCTGTGTGCACTAGTTTGTGGTTAGTTCCTGTCTCATGTTTTCTTATGCTGTAAGAAACACATTGCAAGCCAGCATAAAAGCAAAGCTATTGCTGCAAACAAGAAGTTTCCAGCACATGATTTCAATAATGACAACAGCAGGTACCTGTTTTGGGTAGGTAGCTGTCCCCACTTCTGACAGATCGCACCGCAGTGAGATCATTTGGAAGTTCAACCCCCCTCCTCCCTCCCTCGCCGCCGGGCCATTCTGAAAGCACAGCACGCAAGGCTTCACTGTCCGTTTACGGACTTGTAATGCATCCCTATGGGATCACGTCCGTTAGTGGATGATGCATCCGCTAACGTCCGCAAAGATCCTCGTCCATAATGATCCGGTTTTTCGGACGGAAGAAAACACTATTTTTCTTCTGTCCGGCGGAGCGGATCGGACGTCTGATTCCCCATAGGGGAGAGCGGAGGAAAGACAGGGCAGTCTCTGCACAGTGTGCGGGGACCACCCTGTCCACCGACAGCTCAGCGGGGATTACAGATGATCCCCGCTGTGCCGACGGACACACATGGAGCAGACACAAAAACGGTCCGCTCCGTGTGAAAGGACCCTTACAAACAAATGGCAGCGGCAACCCCCTGAGAGTAGATGTAGCGGCTGGGGTGCCAACATCGTTGGATTCCAAGACAGGTAATTATCCTAATATTAAACATCAGCAGCTACAGTATGTGTAGCTGCTGACTTTTATTATTTTGCTGTGGGGGGGCGGAACTTTAAGCTAGACATGTGCACACGGAAATATTTTATTTCGGAATTTCATTTTCGTCCAAAAAATGTATTTATTTAGTTACTACCGAAATTCGTTTTTATTCATTTTGTTTTGTCATAGAATGCATTCGTCTGAAAATCCGAATTAATTAAGGTCGAATCTGTCATTGAAGGCTTATGGTGTCTGACGAATGTTCTAAGAAGATTAGATGGAGAAGCTAAACTGTACAACGCTGCAATCATACATTTCCGGTCCAATGTTCCGCCTACAAGATTTAGAAGAATTCTAATGTTGTATGACACTAGTAATAATTATATTTATTAATTATTACTACTAGTCAACCAACATTCTAATTCTATAATTCTATGGGCCGAGCATTTGACCAGAAATGTACGATTGCCGCGTCGTACAGTTTAGCTGCTTGTCAAATCTTCTTAGAACTTTCAACAGACACCATAAGCCTTCAATGACAGATTCAACGTTTGTATGTTTTTCGCTGCTTCGTCGAATCTTCGCCGTTCATGTCAAGTGGTCTACCCCAACATTGTCTCTATAAAGTCAAATCTTTTCTCTGTATGTCTCTCTATGTTGAATCTTTCCTCTCTATGTAGAATAATCTTGGACTAATAGTTAAGGTTAGACACATTCGACCACAGGTTCGATAGACACAGATCGATATTTTCTGCGTCATGTCGAATCTCCTATCTATATCGAACTGTTGTAGCAACGAAAACGTTTCGGATTCTGTTTCGTTGGTTTTCGTTTGTTAAAACGATAACGAAAATACCCGAAATTTGGACGAAAATGCATTTCGACGAAAACTAATGCACATGTCTACTTTAAGCATTGTCACCCTAGGAACGGAAATGCCTATGGATAAACTTTGCTTCCATGGTTTAGCAGGACACATAAAACATGAATTACATTTCAACATTAAGGCTTCATTTCCATGGACGTTTTTACAGACACTTTTCTTAGGCCTCGTACACACGATCGGACATATCCGATGAAAACGGTCCGCGGACCATTTCCATCGGATATGTCCGATCGGGAGTTTGATCCGATGGCGTGTACACACCATCGGATCAAATTCCCCGCCGCCGGACGGCGCGGTGACGCGGCGGTGACGTTGACGCCGCCACATCACCGCCACAGGAAGTTAAACACTTCCGCGCATGCGCCGAATCCATTCGGCGGCGGCGCGGCGGCGGTGGGGGACGACATGTCTGCTGGTAAGTGTACTAACCAGCAGACATGTCGGGCGGACAGATTCCACCGGATGGATTTCAAAGCATGCTTTGAAATCTGTCGGGTGGAGAAATCTGTCCGCTAGCCCATACACACGAGCGGAGATGTCTGCTGAAACGGTCCATCGGACCGTTTTCAGCGGACATATCCCCTCGTGTGTATGAGGCCTCAGCCTTTTTTACAGCTTAAAAACGCCTGTCCATGTTTATTTATTTATTTATTTATTTGGAGCTGGAGCTCAAAAACGCTACCGCTGCATTTTTGAGCGTTTTTGAGCGTTTTTTAAGCTCTATTGCTGGAGCTTCAGAACGCACTGGTCCTGTTTTTTTTTTTTTGCAGCTTAAAAACGGCTCAGCCATCTACAGCTCAAAAACGTCATGGTGGGCATGAGGCCATAGACTAACATGGAGAGCCGTTTTAAAGCTGCAAAAAATGCTCAGAAAAGTGGCTGTAAAAACATCCATGGAAATGAATCCTACAAGTACATAAACAAAATATTGGTTTACGTTTTTTATTTTGCATACATGTTATGTTTCTGACATGTCAATTCTAAGCCAATAATGATTTTTTTGTGTGTGTGTACATCTGTTTACTTAACAATGTGTTTTGTTATACGGAGATATGATATCTTGATCCAGCAGTGTTCCTACCGATTCCATGTGTGTCAGAAGATAATTCTTTTCAATTTAGCGGTGAAATGATGTGAAAATCGGCCACATTCAGAACAAGTGAGAATACGAAGTGACAGGTAAAATAGTAAAGGTAACTAATATTAACCTGTTTAATATTAACACCCTACCACCACTCAAAAACATAGGCTGAAACTCTTTTAATTTGCTTTGCAAAAAATATTTACCAGTAAATGTCACAGTGAATTGAAGGCATTTGTATTAATCTCTTGTAATTGCTGTTTCTTTTGACCTTTCCTCTAAGAACGTAGCATCTATTAAGGTAAAACCATGGATAGCACATGTTAAATGGAGTAGAAACACCTAGATTAACTGTTGCATTTATCTTCTTGTCAGCTTGGACAGAAGTCCAATATGGCCCAGCTGCGAGGAGTCATACCTTCATTCTGCAATGATCAAGCCTGGTACACACGATCGGATTTTCCCTGGACAAAGCGTAATCATGCGTACACACGATCGGAATTTCCGACAAGAAAAACTTGGATTTTTTTGTGACGGAATGTTGGCTCAAACTTGTGTTGCATACACATGGTAACACAGAATTCAAACCATCAAGAAAGCAGTGATGTACAACACTACGACGAACTGAGAAAAATGAAGTTCAATGATTCCGAGCATGCGTCGACTAGATCCTGAACATGCATATTTTTTGTGCGTCAGAATTGCAGACAGACGATCGGAATTTCCGACAAGAACTTTTCACGTCGGAAAATTTGAGAACCAGCTCTTGAATTTTTGCTGTAGGAAATTCCGACAGAAAAAGTCAGATGGGGCCCACACACAGTCGGAATTTTCGATCAAAAGCTCACATCCAACTTTTCTTGTCGGAAATTCTGATTGTGTGGACACGGCATTAGACTTTTGTCCGAAGGACATTGGCCGTGCACTTGTATTGCATACAAATGGCAAAGAATTGTTGGCCAACAAACACAAAACCATGTTTTTTTCAGCTCTTTAGCGCCACCCTTTGGGCAACTTGTGCTAATGTTGTTATGGTTAGCATTGCTTCTGAGCATGCATGTTTGTACTTTGGGTTTTGTCCGAAGGACTTGTGTACAGATCCGACAACACACATTTGTTGTCGGGAAATTTTAAAGCATGCTATCCAACAATTGTGATATGGAGTATACAAACGGTCGGATTTTCCGACAACAGCCTGCCATCACACAATTCCTGTTGAAAAATCAATCATGTGTAAAGGCCTTAAGATTTTCCAAAGGTCGTAATACCAAGGACCTGTGACTACCAGAACCATGAATTATTGTTCAGCTTTTTGAAAAATCTCTGAAGAGCAATTTCAACCTTTAAGAGAGACCCTTTTTCGGCAGTGGATCCTGACATGCTGGCTCTGGACTTTTCCCGCTACTTCTTAAATGGGATAGTCACCTACCTGCTGTTTGGAAACTTATCCCAACTTTTGGAAAAGGAAACAAGGGACGCCCATTAGCAAAAATATGTAGGCAATGGACACAACCCCTGCTACACCCCCTTAACCACTTCAGCCCCGGAAGGATTTACCCCCTTAATGACCAGACCATTTTTTGTAATACGGGACACCGTTACGTTATCCAAAAATTGCGTGGGCATGCAACGCTGTACCCAAATAAAATTGATGCAATTTTTTTACACAAATAGAGCTTTCTTTTGGTGGTATTTTATCACCTCTGGGTTTTTTTTTTTTTTTTGGCGCTATAAACAAAAAAAGACTGGAAATTTTGAAAAAAAAATATATATATTTTTAACTTTTTGCTATAACACATATAAAAAAAAATGTATATAAAAAAACAAATGTATTCATCAATTTAAGCTAATCTTCTTTCTGCTACATATTTTTGATTAAAAAAAAATCCCAATAAGTGTATTTTGATTGGTTTTCACCAACAGTATAGCATCTACAAAATAGGGGATAGATTTATGGCATTTTCATCTATTTATTTTTTTACTAGTAATGACTGTGATCAGCCATTTTTACCGGGATTGCGACATTGCGGCAGATAGATCAGATTATTATGACACTTTTTTGGGACCAGTGACATTACTACAGTGATCAGAGCTAAAAAAATAATGATCACTGTATAAATGACACTGGCAGGTAAGGGCTTGGTTTTACCACTACTATTCCTTCATACTGGCTTTGGAAAACAACAAATGCAGCAACTTAGAAATTGGATGAAAGGTTTAGCACTGGGAAACACTTTTTGAAAGATACATAGTGCATTTTATATACAACTGTAGCACTGCCCCTGTAGAGATTGCTGTGTGTAGACTTCCCTTGGCCGTCCTCTTATCTTGCAGCCAGTTACTAGGGGTTTTCTCATGACCAACTGATTATCGAATAATCAATCCTGGGTTGTTGTTTTTTTGGTATTTATTGTTATAAGTTGGATGGGAGAAGGGAATAGTGGGATAATCCAACTGGATCTATTTACATATAAGGACAATTCTCACTTGGCTAACTGTGGTAGCAGATTCCTTGCTATGCCATACAACACAGGTGTCAAACACAATGCCTGTGGGCCGAATCCAGCACTCCGGGCCATTTTATGAGGCCCTCGCACCTCTCCTGCAGCTGCAGGAGAGCTCCAGCCCTGCTCTGGTCCTCCTCTAGACCCTTACTTTTTTTTTCAAGCAATGCATCCAGCTTCTTCCCAGCAGCAGCATAAGGAAAGGGGTGCACTGTGATGTAAGGGAGAGTGGGGGACTCAACTTCTGATGGTGGGGTGGCTTCAGTGGTGTATTTAGGTTTCCTGCTGCCCTGGGCCTGACTAAACTTGTGCACCCCCTAATTTAAATATGAGCCACCCCTTCCTGTCAAGGCCATGCCCATTTCTGTTTAAGACCTGTCCTGAAATTTTTGAGTGGGGACACTAGTTCTTAGGGCCTGGGAAGGGGAGAATGGATTCCCTTAATTTGCATAGATTTCCTCTCACTTCTTGTTTGGCTATGGGGCAGGAAATGAAGGGAAATCTCTGCAATGGGATGGAGATGGTGAAAAATAAACTGACATGAGCTATAACCCTCCCTTACTCTATCCAAAATGGAAAAAAAAAGTGTTGCCTATAGTTCTACTTTAAGAACAAATTTCTGATCATTTTATGGAGAGGACTAAGAAGATATAGCCATGCTAATGGTGCAGCAGAAAACGTATAGCACAGTGAGGAAGGTTTGTGGTCCAGGATGATAGGACAGTCAAAATTAGAAGCAGCTTGTGTTACACTAACAGTGTAGTGCAAGCCGGCAGGGACTCTTTCCGTGCTGCCCCCCTGCAAAGTGCTGCCCTAGGCCTGGGCCTTGTTGGCCTAGGCCAGGATACAGCGGTGCGGTGGCTCTTGACATCTAATGTAAGGGGAGGGGATGCTCTAGACATCTAATCTTACAGATACAACAGGCCCTTTTGAGAACAATCATAATGCTAATGCAGCCCACAATGAAATTTAGTTTGACACCCCTGCCATACAACATTTGCATGGAAGAAATAAGTCCTGTACTTGCTCTCTGGCAGCAGACTTGATGAAACTTTTCTATCTCAGTACACTCACTAGATACCATCTGGCTGACCCCCATCCACTGACTGTACTAGCTGAAGGCATAGCCCTCACTAGGGATGAGCTTCGCGTTCGATACGAACGTATGTTCGAATCGAACATTGCCTGTTCGATCGTTCGTCGGAAAAGTAACAAAACGGGTCGTTCGCGCCAAATTCGAATGACGCGCAACGGCCCATAATTCACTGCGGCGTTGCGCGCTGATGATTGGCCAAGCATGCACCATGACTCCGCATGCTTGGCCACTCACAGCGCCCAAAAAATGAAGAGCCCTTATTGGCCAAAGCCTGGGTGCTTTGGCCAATTATGGCTCAGGGCTTTAGCACACGCCCCACACTATAAAAGGCCGCCTCCCGGGCGGCCTCATGTAGTGTGTTCCGGCTTGCTTACAGAGAAGTCAGACAGACAGTCAGTTAGAGAGAGATAGATAGATAGAGACACAGGGCCAGATTCAGATACACTTAATATTGCTCTGCGTAATTGAAATACTCTACGCTGCCGTATTTTACCAGGCTCTACACCGAATCCTGGTAGATTTTTGCCCGTACGCTACGGCGGCGTAGTCTATTTCTCGCCGCGTAATCGAAATACGCGATTAGGGGGCGTGAAGCATTTAAATTAAGCGCGTCCCCGCGGCGATCGAACTGTGCATGCTCCGTTCAGAAATTTCCCGCCGTGCATTGCGCGAAATCACGTCGTTACGTCATTCGTTGTTTATGTAGCGGCGTTTACGAACATTCCTATTCCCGGACGACTTACGTAAAAAATAATAAAAGACGTCGGAAAACGTAGAAATTCGACACGGGAACGACGGCCATACTTAACATGGGCTGTCTAATATTAGAGCAGCAAAAAGCTGGTATAGTTTTACGCAGCGAAAAGATGACTAAAGATGCCGTAAGAGATTGCGATTGAAGATCGTAATTTCGGGGATCGCCGGCAAAAGCTCATTTGCATACCCCGACGCGGAAAACGACGGGAAGTCCACCCAGTGGCCGCAATTTTATTGCAGCGTAGATCCGAAGGCGTACGAACACGTAATCCAGTCGAATTGAAGCCCGCAGCCGTCTATTCATGGTTTGAGGTTTCCGACTAGCTAGAAAACGCGCGTAATTTGAAATTACTCCAGTCTAACACCAGTTAGACAGGCGTAATGGCTCTCTGAATCTGGCCCACAGTGTCTTTCTACTAGATAGATAGATAGATAGATAGATAGATAGATAGATAGATAGATAGATAGATAGATAGATAGATAGATAGATAGATAGATAGATAGATAGAGTAGGAAGGCTAGTAGTCAGTATGGTTAAATTTACAGTGTGTTTCTGGGCTCCGCCACCAGTGCCTAAGGCACAATTTTTCAGCCCCTGTTTAATAGGGGCGCCTAATAACAATTTTTGATGCTGGCTCCATGTTGTGCTCCAATTAAGTTATTGTGAGGGGTTGCAGTGTTGTGTTGTGCCTAAGGCACAATTTTTCTGCCCCTGTTTAACAGGGGCGCCTAATAACAATTTTTGATGCAATACTTTGCACGTGGCTCTTTGTTGTGCTCCAATTAGAGTTATTGTGAGGGGTTGCAGTGTTGTGTTGTGCCTAAGGCCCAATTTTTCAGCCCCTGTTTAACAGGGGTGCCTAATAACAATTGTTGATGCAATACTTTGCACGTGGCTCTTTGTTGTGCTCCAATTAAGTTATTGGGAGGGGTTGCAGTGTTGTGTTGTGCCTAAGGCACAATTTTTAAGCCCCTGTTCAACAGGGGCGCCTAATAACAATTTTTGATGCAATACTTTGCACGTGGCTCTTTGTTGTGCTCCAATTAGAGTTATTGTGAGGGGTTGCAGTGTTGTGTTGTGCCTAAGGCCCAATTTTTCAGCCCCTGTTTAACAGGGGGGCCTAATAACAATTTTTGATGCAATACTTTGCACGTGCCTCTTTGTTGTGCTCCAACTACAGTATCTGTGAGGGGTTGCAGTGTTTTAGGCAGCATTGATATAATAAGAAGCCAGACATTGTTGAGTATCCAAAAATATTTATTGTATCACACTGAAAATGTGTGATTTAATTTTTTTATTTTTTTATTTTTAAGACCTATATTTTTGCATTTAAATAATTGTCTACATCTATTGTTTTTTTTGTTTTTTTTTTATTATCATTTTTTTTTAAACCCTCTTCAGAATGTCAACAAGATTTTTCAGGTTTTGATCCACCTCTTTGTTGTTCTTTATGATCCTCTCGAGGGCTCTATTTGTTCCCTGCAGGACATTATCTCCCCAATTAGCACCCGGGCACTGTCGGTGTCTAAGCCGCCCCCAACAGCTCGTACACCTGAAATTTGGAAAAAAAAAACATGTTTTAAAATTATGCAGGCCTACATGTATTACCTGAAGCTGTGCTGTATGACACTGACCTGATGTGGTTGCATTTTGCACTTCCTGCACATCCGGCGAGGGTGGGGCTTGGCACTGTGTGGGGTTGGTCGGCTCCACTGCTGCAGCTTGATTGCGGCCTATGAGATTGTAAAAAAAGGGATAGATGTATCAAAAAGATTAGAGGCCTGAAAGAGGAATATCAATCATTCTTTTTAAAAAGTGTCGTACAATTGTGTGTTTTTACAATCCTAAGCTTAACACAGGATTGTATCCATTACCAAAGCTGCTGCATTTCTCTATCTTTGGCCAAGTTTCCTACATGGCAAAACAACAAGTTGACACTGGATCACCTCTGTGTTAAACGCTAACTAACTAGGTTGTTCTTGTGACCAACACTCAGTGCCGATCCTGACCTCCCTGGGGCCTGAAGCAAAATGACATGGCACATTAAAAATGAGAAGCGGGGGGCACTAACGACAGTGACGTGTCACATTAAAGAAAGTTAAGAGGTGGGTGGAGGGGGTGTTCTGCTGTCTGAAATGACATCTTACATTAAATTGAGAAGCAAGGGGTGCTAATAAACAGTGAAAAGTATTCAGCGCTGGAAAACACAATACAATAAAATAAACGATCGGGGTAACGTCCTGCGTAGCTCCTCCCCTTGCGAAGGGGAGGAGCTACGCAGGACGTTACACCGATCGTCATCATCGTTTACTCGATACTGACACAGCATACACTCGGCTTATGAGTGTTTCTTAATGTGAGTGGCCATTTGTATATTATTTTTATAGCATTAAAGTGGTTCCATACGGAGAGCACTAGATCTTGTTTGTGTGTTTTTTCCTATATGGTTCCTATGCGCCCTGTTTGTGGGTGCCATCCATGATCCACTGTCTCATCTGAGGATTGGCTGTATTGTGACAACTGCTGTTATGCTTTGTGACCTGTCTCAGGTCAAATTATCAAGGTGAGAGTCCATCTTGCATGCGGTGGTGGAAGTCTTTGTGGTGTTATCGTCACCCTCACTTTTTCTGGATATACGTTGAAGTTTGGATTGCCTTTTCACATGGACTTTTTTGCTATCTTTTCACTTTGGACACTTATTAGATTATTCTGATTATTATTGTTTTTTAATGTAATTTATTGCGCTGCACTCTTTCACTGTATAAGCAAGGGGTGCTGACTTCTTGCCTCTTCTCCCATGCAGCCAGCGAGTTGAGAAGCGGGGGTTAGGGGGCGAAAATGACTTCTTACCAGACGGGGCCTCTAGTTATTTGGGGGGCCCTTCACAGCTTTGCGGGGCTCTAAGCGGCTTGCATAGTGAGCCTATAGGGCGGATCAGCCATGCCAACCATTGTGCTACTGAGTGCATATGTGTAATCAACTGCTTTGCTGAGCATACTCTCCTTTTAATGTATATTGACTTAAGTTGGATTATTTAAATCAACTTAATAACACATCTACATTAATTAAAAAATTGGTCTCACATAAAAAGGTCTTAAATAGAATGACCAACCAATTATTATGCCCACACAAACATGAACCTTCAAACATCTGTTCTTGAACTGTATATATACACAACCTGCGATAAAAAGCACAAGCCACAAAATAATAAAAAAAAAAATATTCAGAGTACACATGAAAATTACTTACGTCTTCTGAGGACTCTTCGAATTCTCTCCATCTGCTCTGGCTCTCGGATTTTCAAATCACTCCATCTCTTGCGCAACTGCTTCCTGGACCTCTGCACCCCAAATTTTGCATGGATAGCGCTCCGTACCTTATCCATGATCTGGGCCTTTAGTTTATTGTGGTTTTTGTAAGGCCCTTTTTTGCCATCATAGTCCTCCTTTTTTAAAATAGCCACCATCTCAACCATTTCTTCAAAGCTCATGTTGGTGGCTTTGTACCTCCTGCTCCTCCTAGTGTGTGCCTGGGCTGTCTCCTGCCTGGTTGCAGCTTGCTGTCTCTCCTCCATCATGTCTTCAGACTCCTCTCCACATTGTCCGACTAAAAAGGGGTGTGGCAATCACTAGAACGAACGTCATGGGCGTGGAAACGTGCAGAGCTTCTCACATGCGCAGTGTATAAAGGGATAGAGAACGTCGTTTACAGTCGGTAGAAAACATCGGAAAAAGGACCGTACAATACGATACGAAACTTTTTTTTTTTTTAACTTTATGATCAGTGGATGAGTTTGTGGGTTAGATATGGGGAGAAAGCTAAGGCTTGACTGACATTATTTTTTTTGCTAAATTTTGACTTGCAGAAATAATGGAGGCTTTCAGAGAACTTTTTTCTACAATTTTTCTTTCACAAAGAAATAATTGATTGAGCCAAGATCTGGCATTGTAATGGCCCCCCACCACCCCTAAAATAATCGACATATTGTTGCCACACAGCACGTGCGCTTTGGGGGGGCCAAGCCTGTATGGCCACAGGCTCACGGGCCACCACTGGAACATCAATGGCCTCACCAGGCACAAGTGTCATGTAGTTTGTTGAGGGTCTCTTTAGGAAATTGTGCAATATGCAGCAGCAAAATATGACATGGTTCAGATTCTACGTAACAAACCTACAGTCCTTGTCTTGTTTGCACCGCCTGTATATTGCTGTTTAAAGATATAGGGCCATAGGGTCTTGTCAGGGCCGATCCTCCCTATAGGCGCACTATGCAAGCCGCTTAGGGCCACGCAAAGCTGCAAAGAGCCCCCAAAATTACTAGAGGCCCCGCCTGGTGAGAAGTCATTTTAGCACCCTCACCCGGCTTCATTTCCGACAGCAGAACACCCCCTCCCGCAGAACACCCCCTCCCCCCGCTTCTCAACTTTCTTTAATGTGACATGTCCCTGTCGTCGGATTTTGCTTAGGGCCCCAGGGAGGTCAGGATCGGCACTGGGTCTTGTAAAGACCTGGGAGGAGTGGTGGCGGGGAAACTCATGCTATTTTTTTTCATGATTTGTATCCATATTGCAGGTACCAAACATTACTTTGAAGCCGCAAGCAGTATTAAATTACTTTTTTCTGAGAGTAATCTCATGTTGTGCAGGGACATTTCTAAACATGTGCCACTACTATAGACACACAGCAGGTACGATATTTAAAGTGGTTTTTATTTTTTTTTCACTTTAAGCATCATTAAAATCGCTGCTCCAGAAAAAAATACAGTTTAAAAAAAAAAAAATTTCCATTGATACATGTTCCCTGGGGCAAGACCCGGGTTCTCAAAGACGTTTTCCAACAATAACTTGAATATTGGTCTTTAAAATTAGCGTTTTTGAATTCGAACGTTCAAGTCCCTTAGACTTCAATGGGGTTCTAAATGTTCGCGCGAACCCGCGGTCTGTTCGACGGTTCTGGTGCGAACCGAATGCGGGTATGTTCGACTCATCCCTAGCCCTCACAGGACAGGCCCCATGACACAGATCCATACTCAATGTAGACAGAAACAGATCCTTCCTGATGTGTCTCCCTTCTAGGAAATATGGTCCAACTAGAAAGACTCATGGGGTTCTATATTTCTCCTGTAAGGTTAGATGATAAGATGTATGCCTTTTTCTGTTTGCAGAGGTTGCCCAAGGCCAGTGTGCTCTTTTCCATTTGTTTTATAACATTGTTTGAGTATTTCCCAGGCTGGGGAGAGCTGCAAAGCTGAGGATATTAATAACTATTGACAGTCCCATTGGATCATTTGAAGCACTAGTAAAACGATACAAAATTGTAATTGTATCCTTTTAGCACTTGAGCGCTGGAAAGTTTTATATACATTTCATGTACTGTATTTTCTTGCCTTAGATCAGGAATTACTTTATTACAAGCTTCTCTCTGGTGTTACTTTTAGGTGTGAGATGATTTTGACAGAAATGGACCCATTTGTCAAGCTCGGCTATAATGATTGAGAATGAGAAATTCAGAAGGATGTTCACAATATCTTCAAAAGTATTTTGTCCTAGCACCTTCTGGAAAAAGTTCTATGTTCTTGATGTTATCAAAAAAAGATTTTTGATCCTCCGCTTGTATGTGAAGATGTAAGTCTCCGCAACACAAAGTAGCCATGCAGTCTGTGGCTCTGTGATATTGCTGCTTTCCTCTATCTTGTAATGAAAAATGTACCATGCTTTACAGCATGTTTTGGAATGGCTCCATTGCCTTGCCGGGTTCTATGCAGCCACCCTTATGTGAGTGCTTTTGGCTGGGAACACTGAGGTAAGGGAGGCGGGACCTCTATTAGAGAGGTCGCAAACGCGCAATATGGTTGGGGGAAAGTAATCATGGGACATTTATGCCCTGTACACACGACCGGGATTTCCGATGAATTCCATCGGAGTTTAGATATAGAACATGTTCTATATTTTTCTGATGGAATTCCGTCGGAATTCTGACGTGATTTGGCCGGACAAAAGCCCGATCGTGTGTACGCGGCATTAGTCTTGATGCAGTAGGCCATCGGCTAGGCAGGCATGCATGTGCAGATACAAAGTGGAGGGCAGGCTAGGCATGAGGAATCTTGTTGCTGGGCTAAAAAAGATTGGGCCAGATTCACAGAGCCATTACGCCTGTCTAACTGCTGTTAGACTGGAGTAATTTCAAATTACGCGCGTTTTCTAGCTAGTCGGAAACCTCAAACCATGAAAAGACGGCTGCGGGCTTCAATTCGACTGGATTACGTGTTCATACGCCTTCGGATCTACGCTGCAATAAAATTGCGGCCACTGGGTGGACTTCCCGTCGTTTTCCACGTCGGGGTATGCTAATGAGCTTTTGCCAGCAATCCCCGAAATTACGATCTTCATTCGCAATCTCTTACGGCACCTTTAGTCATCTTTTTTTTGCGTAACACTATACCAGCTTTTTGCTGGTCTAATATTAGACAGCCCATGTTAAGTATGGCCGTCGTTCCCGCGTCGAATTTCTACGTTTTCCGACGTCCTTTATTATTTTTTACGTAAGTCTTCCGGGAATAGGAATGTTCGTAAACGACGCTACTCAAACAACGAATGACGTAACGACGTGATTTCGCGCAATGCACGGCGGGAAATTTTTGAACGGAGCATGCGCAGTACGATCGCCGCAGGGACGTGCTTAATTTAAATGCTTCACGCCCCCCAATCGCGTATTTTGATTACGCGGCGAGAAATAGACTACGCCGCCGTAGCGTACGGGCAAAAATCTACCAGGATTCGGTGTAGAGCCTGGTGAAATACAGCAGCGTAGAGTATTTCGATTACGCAGTGCAATATTAAGTGTATCTGAATCTGGCCCATTGTTTTTTTCCATGTACAAGGAGGACAGACAGTCCCTGAAGCCATTTAGATAAGGATTTGTGAGGTCCTGATCAAAAACTTAAAAGCGAAAAAAAATAAGACAGGCACAGGAACTATAAATCATCTATTTTGCTGTTAGGCTAAAAGCCTTTGGCATTGTCACTTTCTAAAATAAGTGCAGTAGTTCATTTGACTGCATTGTGCAGTAGGCTTCCTACAGGGTAGTCGTTTCGGACAGGTGTGACGATAGATGTGGCACCATATTTTATCCAGCAGCAGTGGCACAGGAAACTGCCACAATTACCCTTCTGCTCCCCTGCTGCTGGATAAAAATGGTGCCGCATCTACTACCCCATTTAATGCCTTAAAAAAAAAAAAAACAACATCTGGCCCAAAATGATGGCCCCTGCTGGCTAAAGAGAGCTGTAGGAATGTACTTCCCTGCAGGAAGCCTACCACATTACAAAACAGAATGAACTAATGCAGTTATTTCAGTATGTGACATTGCCATATATGTTTTAGCTTAAAGTGTTTGTAAACCTCAGACATGAAATATGAACAAAACATATCCCTCTATAGTGTGTACTTGTCCATTTAAGAGCACCGCCTGTCTCGTATTTCGTAAATTTCTATTGCTATGTGGATGACACCCAACCCTACCTGTCAACTAAGCCTACTATCGCCCTTCCACCCAAATCCCTTACCAACTGTTTACAAGAAATTAAATCTCTTCCAACTTTCTCAAATCAATGGGGTTTGTTTTTTATTTTCTAAATAGATTCCTTTAAGCTAGTACATCTTACCAGTTTTTCAGCAAATATTGATAACTCCACATTATTTTCCTCCCTTTAGGTAAAGAGTCTTGGTGTCATCCTCGACAATACACTATTCTTCTAAGCCCACATCAGTAGTGTTACTCAGTCAGCATATTTCCACCTACGCAAGATTAATCACTTTCATCCATTCCCCACACCCAACAGCACTGACGTTCTTGTTTACAATCTGGTCACTTCTCGCATTGATTATTGCAGCTTCCTTTTTTTTTTTTGATCTCCCTCTCAAGTCCCTCCATAAACTACAACTAATTCAGAACTCTGCAGCCTGCATTATCACCAGAACCCCCTCCATTACCCATACCACTCCTGTCTAGAGATAGGAAAGCCCAGAAGGAAAACTGAAAAATTGGGATTTTTTTTTTCAAAGCTTTTTTTTTTCCCCAGAAAAATTAGAAAAAAATGTGGAATGTTTTTTTTTTTTACAATTATAAGTAATATATCTATGACATTGTATTCAAACTATGTGACACGAAGCTCTTGATTAAATATTTCTGAGACTTTATGTAAAGTTCTAAATGATCTCAGTCTCTCAAGTTATCTCCACTGAGAACATGCAAATCCTGGAATACAGTTCAAGTAGCACTGTACTTCTCAATGCAGTTCTCAAACAAGAGATATATGCATTTCTGCCACTATAGGGCACTGCAGGGGATAGGCCAATAGGCTCCGATTTAGTTTTCTTGTGGGCTATTATGCCTCCTACAGTTGGGTGATTGTTGGGATACAGCAGATGATAGTTTCTGACCTCTCAGGCCTTAGATGACAGGTAAAAGGGTACATTTTTCTGAAAAATTTGTGTATCTTTTTTTTAATCTTGAAATGATTCCAAATATTGTTCTCCACCATCCTAGCATAGCATAATCTGGTCATTAAATTGTTTTGTCTTTTCCTCCTCTCAGTAAAATGGTGAGACCAACATCTAGAGTTTGAAAACTTTTCCACAGTGCAATTTCTGCTGAGAGCAAAGCTGCAGTTTGTAGTGAGACAGTGAGAGAAGAAAAATACTGCAAGGATGACAAAACACATCCTTGCATGCCAAATGTTAAATTACATGATGATGAGGACCATAATGAAAGTACAAGTAACTTTTCCCTCATTCCAGTTCTCATTCCAGAAACACTCTTTCTGCTGCTTCTGGATCCTCACAAAGGGCCAGATTCAGGTAGAAGTTACGCGGCTTATCTGTAGATAAGCCGCATAACTTCTAACCTACGCCGTCGTATCTGTTTTCTGTATTCAGAAAAAAGGGATTTTTAATAACAGCTTACCTGTAAAATCCTTTTCTTGGAGTACATCACGGGACACAGAGCGCATAGTCATTACATATGGGTTATATGGAGTACCTTCATGTGTGGACACTGGTGTAATCAACTTCACAGGAAGTTCCTCCCTATATAACCCCCTCCCACTGAGAGTGCTTTAGTTTTGTAGCAAGCAATTTCTCTGAGGTTACACAATGTTCCCACAAAGAGGGGTGGGAGCTCTGTGTCCCGTGATGTACTCCAAGAAAAGGATTTTACAGGTAAGCTGTTATTAAAAATCCCTTTTTCTTGATCGTACATCACGGGACACAGAGCGCATAGTCATTACATATGGGATGTCCCAAAGCAATGCTCCATGAAGGGAGGGAGACCGTAAGGCCAAAAATAGCCAAACAGAAAACTATATCAGGAGGTAAAATAGCTCCACCAACAGAAAAAAGGGGGCGTGAACCGGGCCAGAGGATTCTATACTGCTGCCCGTAGGACCGCCTGCCCAAATGCTGCGTCCGCAGCCTTTGTGACGTCCAACTTATAGAATTTAGTAAACGTATGTACGGAAGACCAGGTTGCCGCTTTGCAAACCTGTGCCATAGAGATCTGATGGTGTGCCGCCCAAGAGGCACTCATGGCCCTCGTAGAATGGGCCTTAACTGATAAGGGCGGTGGAACGCGCTTCAGACCATAGGCCTGAAAAATCAGCTGCTTAATCCACCTAGCCAAGGAAGACTTGGCAGCCGGCTGACCCTTCTTGGGGCCCTCCGGAAGAATGAAAAGCACATCTGTTTTCCTAATCTTTTCTGTAGCCTTGAGATAGACCCTCATGGCTCGGACCACGTCCAAAGTATGAAGCAATCTTTCCTCTCTGGACTGGGGAGTAGGAAAGAAGGATGGTAGGACTAGGTCCTGATTCAAGTGAAAACTGGATATGACCTTAGGAAGGAAAGAAGGCTGTGGCCGCAGAACAACTCTGTCCTTATGCAGAATCAGGTACGGTTCCCTGCAAGACAAGGCTGCCAGCTCGGAGACCCTTCTGGCCGAAGCCATAGCCACCAAGAAAACCAATTTTCGGGTTAGCAGCACAAGAGGGATTTCTGTCAGAGGTTCAAACGGCTGCCTTTGTAAAGCTGACAAGACCAGATTTAAATTCCAGGGGCAGAGGGGAGCTCTAATAGGGGGATTTACATGCAAGACCCCCTGCAAAAAAGTTTTCACAAGCGAATGTGTGGCCAAAGGCCTTTGAAACCATATCGCTAAGGCAGACACCTGCCCCTTTAGAGTACTAAGAGCTAACCCCTTGTCAACGCCAACCTGTAGGAATCGCAAGACTCTATCAATAAAAAACTTGCGAGGATGCCCTCCTTGAGACTCGCACCACTCCACATAGTTCTTCCAGACTCTGTAATAGATATTTCTAGAAACTGGTTTCCTAGCTTGAATTAGCGTAGATATGACCTGGGCTGAGAGGCCTCTGCCCTTAAGAATTAGGGATTCAGCCGCCAAGCCATCAAATTTAGCTGCTGTGAAGCAGGGTGGTAGATCGGGCCCTGAGACAGCAGATCTGGGTGCAGGGGGAGTGGCCACGGTGCCCTTACTGACATCCTCACGATGAGTGCGTACCAAGCCCTTCTGGGCCAGGCTGGGGCCACCAGAATCACCGGCCTGCGCTCCACCCTGATCCTTCGTAGAAGGCGGGGAATCATCTGTAGTGGAGGGAACGCATACAGGAGAGAAAACTGGTGCCAGGGGCAAACCAACGCATCGGTCCCGTAGGCCGAGGGGTCCCTGGCTCGGGATACGAATTTGTCCAATTTCTTGTTGAATCTTGTTGCCATGATGTCCACATCGGGAACTCCGAATCTTTGGCAAATCTCTTGGAATACCTGGGGGTGAAGAGACCACTCTCCCGGGAGTAACTGTTGACGACTCAAAAAATCTGCTTGAGAATTGTCTATCCCTGGGATGAACACTGCTGAGATGCAGGGTACATGGGCTTCGGCCCATGAAAAAATCAGGTTTACTTCCCTTTGAGCCGCTAGGCTCCTTGTGCCCCCCTGGTGGTTTATGTATGCCACCGCCGTGGCATTGTCGGACTGTATCCTTACTGGCAGACCCTGCAGGGGAAGAGTCCAGGCGACCAGGGCCAATCGAGCAGCTCTGATCTCTAGGACATTGATGGGAAGCAGACTTTCTGCCTCTGACCACTGTCCCTGCTGGGTCCGTTTTCCTAAGATTGCCCCCCAACCTGTTAGGCTGGCATCTGTGGTTACTATTTTCCACGAGATGGGGCAAAAGGTTTTCCCTTTTGATAATTTTTGAGGGATCAGCCACCAGTACAGGCTGTGCCTGACTCCTGGGGAAAGAACTAATGGACGGTCTAATGCCTGTATGGACTTGTTCCAAGCAGAGAGAATAGCTGCTTGCAGAATTCTGGTATGGATCTGGGCATAGGGCGCTGCTTCGAAGGCGGCCACCATCTTTCCCAGCAGTCGCATGCATAGGCGAATAGTCGGCTTCTTTTTGCCTAAGACTATTTGAATCGTTTGAATTAACGACCTGATCTTCTTTTGAGGTAAAAATACCCTCTGGCATTCTGTATCTAACCGAAAGCCTAGATATTCCAACTGTCTTGTGGGTTGTAACCTTGATTTTTCTTGGTTCACAATCCACCCGAACTCTTCTAGATGCCGCACTGTGCGGACTACTGCATGATTGAGGTTGGAGGCTGAACTGTCGATAACCAGGAGATCGTCCAGGTATGCTAGGACCAAGATGCCTTCTGTCCTTAGGACGGCTAGTACCGGGGCTAACACCTTTGTGAATACCCGTGGAGCTGTTGCCAACCCGAAAGGGAGGGCTACGAACTGGTAATGACTTTGGTTTATCGTAAAACGAAGAAACTTGTGATGTGCTGGGTAAATCGGCACATGCAGATATGCATCCTTTATGTCTATAGATGCTAGGAAGTCGCCCTGATGCAGGCTGGTTGTCACTGAACGTATGGAGTCCATACGGAAGGTCTGAATCCTTAGAAAGCGATTTAGGCGTTTGAGGTCTAATATAGGCCTGACGTCGCCATTGGGTTTTGGTATAACAAAAAGGTTGGAGTAGAATCCCAGACCCCTTTCTTGGGTTGGTACTTCTACAATTACTCCTTGGAGCAAGAGGCGATCCAACACCTTTACAAGAGAGGCCCTCTTTAATGGGTCGCTTGGAAGACTTGACCCCTGAAAATGAGGAGGGGGGATTTCTAGAAACTCTAGTTTGTAGCCTGAGGCTACTACGGACCGAACCCAAGAGTCGGGAATTCTGGCCTTCCAGACTTCGGAGAAAAACTGAAGTCTTCCCCCCACCCAAGAGAGTGGGGGCGCCCCTTCATGAATCTGATTTGATGACTGATTTAGCCGGCTTGCGAGACCAGGGCCTCCTGTTTGCCGCAGCTTGTCCCTGTGGGCGGTTATTAGCTGTTGACCGCCCGGGAGGCCGTCGATACTGACGAGAAGTCGAAGGGGCCGAGCCTACAATGGCCTGTCGTTTAAACGTGGGCCCACGCGGTCTTTTCTTGACCGGTAAGGAAGTACTTTTTCCACTTGATATGGTGTGGATATATTTATCTAGGTCTTCCCCGAATAGTCTTCCCCCATGAAAGGGAAACCCTGCTAGAAGCTTTTTGCAGGGTGCCTCTGCTGACCAGTTCTTTAGCCACAAAAGAAGACGCATGTGAACCACCAGTAGAGATGAACGGGATGCCTGTTGGATGGAGTCCTTAATAGCATCTACTGCAAAGCAGAGAGCCCTAGGGAATTCTGCTAATTCATGAGTATGCTGAGCCGGCATGTCCTTCAATATATGCTTTGGAATCAAAAGTGAAGGGGCGCTGGGTAACACAACATCAAATTATGTCTATATGAATATACATAAAAAATGTGCAATCTTTAGAAAAACATATATTGGTGATATAGTGTCCATATGGTGAAATAAACCATAAAAAATGATGAATAGTGTATAAGTCCAAATAGTGCTAAATGATAAGCACCCAAAGATTCTCAAATCAACCAAACACGTGAATATTGCAGTTCTTGAACCTCCACCATAAATTTGCACCCGGTGAGATCAATAGAAATGGCTCCTTACCAATACTAGTAGACTCTTTTAATTAAAAAAGAAGTCATAAACCGCTTGTGTCATAAGAATGACTCGGAGTAATCCAGATAAGCACGTTCAGATGGTCCAACATTCATATAAGTAGAAACAAAAGAGCAATCATAGTGAAATACTGTTTATTAAAATAATTTTAAAAAGTAACATGCCAAATGGCTGCTTACTCGAAATTGTGCCCTGATCCCGGCACTGAGGCTTTATGGCGTTTTTCGATATTCAATCGAATCCTACAGATTGCGATATGGTACGGTGCTCCGTCGCGCTGGTGGTCTCACTAGCCGGCGTACGTTATACCATCGAATTGCCGTTACATTCGGAGATAGGTCGAAAATCCGTCGCACTGCTGTTTCGATAGTCGGCGTGCGTTCCACCGTCGGAAACCAACGGACCCGGAAATCGGAAGTGGTAGGGAAAGCGTGACTGGTTAGCGCCTCGACGTACGTTTCGTTGGTTTACGTCATCAGGAAGCGTAACCAGTCACGCTATGGTGTCGAATTTAACCCAAAGGTCTATTGTGATTGATAGGAGGACCAGCCAATCGGAAAAAAGCCTATGTAAAAACCTTAATCGAAAAAGCCTCGGTCCCGTTATCATATACCATACAATTGTATATATCAACAACACCTGCTATACAATCCAATTGGTAATACTGATACATATATCCAATGTTACATACATGCAACATTGTTGCTCCATGGTGTATAATATATGACACAATGCCAATAACTGGCAGTATATTTAAACTGAATTGATGTTGCTCTACAACATTATATTTTGAATTAGCAATTAAAATTACATTACAAATAGTAAAAATAATAATAAAAATTATTTTTAAACGTAAAAAAATATAATAACAAATTAGAGCAAATTGGAGTACCCCTATGAGAAACCAGCATTACTATTAATGACTCAATGTATATTATGTAGTGCGGCTACTCCTACAATACCCATTGCTACCAATCAGGTGTACTAGCTGTACTAAAACTTGATAATTGGTACTGATAGTTGGAAAGAACTTTACTCCCCAACTTTTACATAGGGATGATCTTTTTACTTGTTACTCAAAAAGCAGTTGAGGTCTAGTTCTACATTCAAGCCTTGAGGTTGCATGACACGAAGGCGATGTATCCATAATGTCTCATTTTGGGATACCGCCTTAGTGAGATCTGAACCTCGCCAGTGACTTGTCACTTTATCTATCCCATAGAACGTCATTTGTCGAGGGTCTTTGTTATGACAAAGATCAAAATGTTTTGAAACACTATGGTTAGGATAACCATTTATGATGTTTGCCACATGTTCATTTATACGCACTTTTAGTTCTCTAGTGGTGCGCCCTACATACTGCAAGTGGCAAGGGCACTCGATGACGTATGTCACAAATCTGGAATGACAGGTGATAAGTGGTTTGATTTTAAATTCTTGCTGTGTGACATTGCATTTAAACTGAAGTTTTTTCTTGCCCTGTCTTTTTGATATTTTACAAGATCTACACCTGGTGCAATAATAGAAACCGGGGGTATCCAGAAAGGTAAGAGGTTTTTCTGGGGGGTCTGGAACATTATGTGCTACCATATTTCTCAAACCAGGGGCTTTGGTGTAAATAAATTTTGGTTTGGCTGGTAGTACTGTAGCCAAATCATTGTCTTTCAATAGTATTGGCCAAAATTGTTTAATGACTTTTTCCACACTTTTATATTCTCTATGAAACCCTGTAAGGAATGTTATCTCTCCATGAAAAGGAGCCTTAGTTTTTGGAGCTAACAGAACTGACCTTTCCATTGTCAATACTTCTTTTTTCGTAGTTTCGAGGCTTTGGGCATTATACCCCTTTTCTACAAATTTGTCTACCAGCATATTTGCCTGTACGTCAAAATCAGTGATCTGGTCACAGTTCCGACGTATACGCATTAATTGGCTTTTGGGGACACCCCCCAGCCATTTTGGATGGTGGCAGCTAGAAAGTGCAACATACCCATTCCGGTCTGTCGGTTTGAAGTAGGTTTTGGTACTGATTGAATTACCTCTTTTTGTTAGCGTTAAATCCAGATAGTTAATAGTAGATAAGTTGAATTCTGCTGTAAATTTTAGCTCATATTGGTTGCTGTTCATTGCCATTATGAAGTTCTCCAATGAGGGTAAATTCCCCTCCCAAAACAGTATGATATCGTCGATATAGCGTTTATAGTACAGGAGAGCTTTGTTTTCCTCTTTGTATATTGTTTCCCTTTCCCACCTATTAAGAACCAAATTGGCTACACTCGGCGCGTATCTAGCGCCCATGGCGACTCCTTTTGTTTGATTATAATACTTATTCTGCGCCCAAAAATAATTATTACCCATGGCCTGTTTCAAGCCCTGTATAATGAACTGAATTTGAATCGTTTGAAGGTCAGTACCTGTTTCTAAAGATTCGGTGACTGCTATAATAGCATCAGACTGCTTTATGTTTGTATACAGGGATTCCACATCCACTGTTACTAACCATGTATCCGTGGTTACCCGTATTGTGGCTAGTGCATTTATCAGCTGGGTGCTGTCCTTCAAATACGATTGGCCTTTTTGTACTAGTGGTTGCAAATATTGATCGAGGTATTCACCCAATCTGGAGTAAAGTGACCCGATCCCACTAACAATGGGTCGGCCTGGAGGGTTGGTATTGCTTTTATGTATTTTTGGCGCGATGTACAGTACCGGAGTACGTGGTACCTCGGGCACTAAATATAGTGCTTCTTGTGGGGTAAGAATAGTTTTTGAGACTCCTTCGTCAACCCAAGTTTTTAGTTGCGCTTTTAATCTACATACTGGGTCACTTAATAATGGCGTGTAGGTGTTGGTGTCATCCAGCAGCCGCTGAACTTCCTTGTAGTAATTTTCTTTCGTGAGTACTACCACACCCCCCCCTTTGTCTGCAGTGCGCACCACTATGTTTTTGTTCTTCTCTAATTTTGTAATACCTTCCCTCAACAGTCTATTGGGTTTGGAATTTTTGGTATCTAAAGATCTAATTTCTTCCTGCACCATATTCCTGAATACTTGTATGTGATGGTGTGTGCCTTTTTTGGGATTAAAGGTGGAATTATTTTTTAAATTAGTATGTTGATACCCCGTGGTGTCAACCTGGGTGGTATTCATAATTTGTTGAGCAAAATGTTTTTTAATATTCAACTTTCTAACAAATTTCTCCACATCGATAAATACCTCAAATTTATCCATGTGTTTATCTGGTGCGAATTTCATACCCTTTGAGAGAACTTCCAATTCTGCATTGGTAAAGTCAATTCCCGCTAGGTTATAGATCCCCTCATTTAATCGTCTCGTGGTCTTTTTCTTTCGGGTTCCCCCTCTCTTACCTCTTTTTCTATAATTTTTCCAAGCTGGTGGGGGACGGGACTGGCGATTTTGTATGGCTCTTTCCAGCCTCTCCATTCCCCCCCTCCCCGCGGTTGGTTGTTTTGGTAATATGAGGCTCGCCCTCTGTGGTTACCTCTATGTCCCCGTGGGGGTCTGGGTGCGTACTGGCTAGGGCCCTGATTATAATAATAGTAATTATCCTCTCCCCCTCTGTCATCTAATGGGGCATACCTATTGTAAGTAGGTGCACCATATGGGGGGTACATGTTATGGGTTTGTGGGTACTGTGGGGTCTGGTTAATAGGTGGTCGGTTCCTATCTACCATTGGGTATGGGCCTTTTGTTTTGTTGGGGCCTTTCGGATGTTTTTTAGGGGTACTGGTGTTTTTATTGGATTTATCCATACCTTGGGTAGTCCCTGTCCGCACTTCTTGTCCTATCTCTCCAGTTATTGGTTTTGGTTGTGTTGGATCTAAATCTGACTGCCATTTGTATACCTTATGTTCATCATAATCTATGATGTCTCTCTGGTATTTTTTCAGTTTCTTTTGTTTGATTTCACCATCATACTTAGACAGATGTACCTGTAAGGTTTGGGATCTGTCTGAGAACTCCTGGGAGCCCATATGCGGTCTCATTTGCTCTCTGAGATCCGCTATATTGGCCTCCAAAAGTACATTTTTGGACCTGCGCCTTCGAATCATTAGTTGTAATAACTTCTGTTCACAAGCGTTAAAGAATTGGAACCATTCATCTGTCTGTGTGAGGTCCTCAATCCCATCGCCCGGGTGTACATCCCATCTCAACCTACGTGGTGTGAGATTTTTTGAGATATACATCTCAAATGATGCAATGTCCCACCACAGACGAATTTGTTTTTCTAAATCAAATTGTAATTTTTTGAAACCTCTCTCCAAATCTAAATTAGGAGTGGGTTGTTGCAGAAATATTTCTTCTACATTGATCTCACGACCTTGCATAAAATTAAAAACATCCATGTCTGCAATACACCAAACTAAAAAATTATTAGTTAAATTATGTGGAAAAAATGTGTATAGTTTGCGCCACAGGAAAACAATAATATTTCTCCCGACTAAAGGGTAGAATTAAATACAATTAAACCTAAATACATTAAATATACCAGTTTAAGAGCTGCCACCTAAAAATTTTCAGTGTGTGAAAATACAAATAGAAATCAAAAGTGAAGGGGCGCTGGGTAACACAACATCAAATTATGTCTATATGAATATACATAAAAAATGTGCAATCTTTAGAAAAACATATATTGGTGATATAGTGTCCATATGGTGAAATAAACCATAAAAAATGA
Source organism: Rana kukunoris (assembly GCA_029574335.1). NCBI lineage: Eukaryota > Metazoa > Chordata > Amphibia > Anura > Ranidae > Rana > Rana kukunoris. Next base: position 256,917,975 of record CM056053.1, on the reverse strand, counting down.
TGAATAGTGTATAAGTCCAAATAGTGCTAAATGATAAGCACCCAAAGATTCTCAAATCAACCAAACACGTGAATATTGCAGTTCTTGAACCTCCACCATAAATTTGCACCCGGTGAGATCAATAGAAATGGCTCCTTACCAATACTAGTAGACTCTTTTAATTAAAAAAGAAGTCATAAACCGCTTGTGTCATAAGAATGACTCGGAGTAATCCAGATAAGCACGTTCAGATGGTCCAACATTCATATAAGTAGAAACAAAAGAGCAATCATAGTGAAATACTGTTTATTAAAATAATTTTAAAAAGTAACATGCCAAATGGCTGCTTACTCGAAATTGTGCCCTGATCCCGGCACTGAGGCTTTATGGCGTTTTTCGATATTCAATCGAATCCTACAGATTGCGATATGGTACGGTGCTCCGTCGCGCTGGTGGTCTCACTAGCCGGCGTACGTTATACCATCGAATTGCCGTTACATTCGGAGATAGGTCGAAAATCCGTCGCACTGCTGTTTCGATAGTCGGCGTGCGTTCCACCGTCGGAAACCAACGGACCCGGAAATCGGAAGTGGTAGGGAAAGCGTGACTGGTTAGCGCCTCGACGTACGTTTCGTTGGTTTACGTCATCAGGAAGCGTAACCAGTCACGCTATGGTGTCGAATTTAACCCAAAGGTCTATTGTGATTGATAGGAGGACCAGCCAATCGGAAAAAAGCCTATGTAAAAACCTTAATCGAAAAAGCCTCGGTCCCGTTATCATATACCATACAATTGTATATATCAACAACACCTGCTATACAATCCAATTGGTAATACTGATACATATATCCAATGTTACATACATGCAACATTGTTGCTCCATGGTGTATAATATATGACACAATGCCAATAACTGGCAGTATATTTAAACTGAATTGATGTTGCTCTACAACATTATATTTTGAATTAGCAATTAAAATTACATTACAAATAGTAAAAATAATAATAAAAATTTTTTTTAAACGTAAAAAAATATAATAACAAATTAGAGCAAATTGGAGTACCCCTATGAGAAACCAGCATTACTATTAATGACTCAATGTATATTATGTAGTGCGGCTACTCCTACAATACCCATTGCTACCAATCAGGTGTACTAGCTGTACTAAAACTTGATAATTGGTACTGATAGTTGGAAAGAACTTTACTCCCCAACTTTTACATAGGGATGATCTTTTTACTTGTTACTCAAAAAGCAGTTGAGGTCTAGTTCTACATTCAAGCCTTGAGGTTGCATGACACGAAGGCGATGTATCCATAATGTCTCATTTTGGGATACCGCCTTAGTGAGATCTGAACCTCGCCAGTGACTTGTCACTTTATCTATCCCATAGAACGTCATTTGTCGAGGGTCTTTGTTATGACAAAGATCAAAATGTTTTGAAACACTATGGTTAGGATAACCATTTATGATGTTTGCCACATGTTCATTTATACGCACTTTTAGTTCTCTAGTGGTGCGCCCTACATACTGCAAGTGGCAAGGGCACTCGATGACGTATGTCACAAATCTGGAATGACAGGTGATAAGTGGTTTGATTTTAAATTCTTGCTGTGTGACATTGCATTTAAACTGAAGTTTTTTCTTGCCCTGTCTTTTTGATATTTTACAAGATCTACACCTGGTGCAATAATAGAAACCGGGGGTATCCAGAAAGGTAAGAGGTTTTTCTGGGGGGTCTGGAACATTATGTGCTACCATATTTCTCAAACCAGGGGCTTTGGTGTAAATAAATTTTGGTTTGGCTGGTAGTACTGTAGCCAAATCATTGTCTTTCAATAGTATTGGCCAAAATTGTTTAATGACTTTTTCCACACTTTTATATTCTCTATGAAACCCTGTAAGGAATGTTATCTCTCCATGAAAAGGAGCCTTAGTTTTTGGAGCTAACAGAACTGACCTTTCCATTGTCAATACTTCTTTTTTCGTAGTTTCGAGGCTTTGGGCATTATACCCCTTTTCTACAAATTTGTCTACCAGCATATTTGCCTGTACGTCAAAATCAGTGATCTGGTCACAGTTCCGACGTATACGCATTAATTGGCTTTTGGGGACACCCCCCAGCCATTTTGGATGGTGGCAGCTAGAAAGTGCAACATACCCATTCCGGTCTGTCGGTTTGAAGTAGGTTTTGGTACTGATTGAATTACCTCTTTTTGTTAGCGTTAAATCCAGATAGTTAATAGTAGATAAGTTGAATTCTGCTGTAAATTTTAGCTCATATTGGTTGCTGTTCATTGCCATTATGAAGTTCTCCAATGAGGGTAAATTCCCCTCCCAAAACAGTATGATATCGTCGATATAGCGTTTATAGTACAGGAGAGCTTTGTTTTCCTCTTTGTATATTGTTTCCCTTTCCCACCTATTAAGAACCAAATTGGCTACACTCGGCGCGTATCTAGCGCCCATGGCGACTCCTTTTGTTTGATTATAATACTTATTCTGCGCCCAAAAATAATTATTACCCATGGCCTGTTTCAAGCCCTGTATAATGAACTGAATTTGAATCGTTTGAAGGTCAGTACCTGTTTCTAAAGATTCGGTGACTGCTATAATAGCATCAGACTGCTTTATGTTTGTATACAGGGATTCCACATCCACTGTTACTAACCATGTATCCGTGGTTACCCGTATTGTGGCTAGTGCATTTATCAGCTGGGTGCTGTCCTTCAAATACGATTGGCCTTTTTGTACTAGTGGTTGCAAATATTGATCGAGGTATTCACCCAATCTGGAGTAAAGTGACCCGATCCCACTAACAATGGGTCGGCCTGGAGGGTTGGTATTGCTTTTATGTATTTTTGGCGCGATGTACAGTACCGGAGTACGTGGTACCTCGGGCACTAAATATAGTGCTTCTTGTGGGGTAAGAATAGTTTTTGAGACTCCTTCGTCAACCCAAGTTTTTAGTTGCGCTTTTAATCTACATACTGGGTCACTTAATAATGGCGTGTAGGTGTTGGTGTCATCCAGCAGCCGCTGAACTTCCTTTTATATTCTCTATGAAACCCTGTAAGGAATGTTATCTCTCCATGAAAAGGAGCCTTAGTTTTTGGAGCTAACAGAACTGACCTTTCCATTGTCAATACTTCTTTTTTCGTAGTTTCGAGGCTTTGGGCATTATACCCCTTTTCTACAAATTTGTCTACCAGCATATTTGCCTGTACGTCAAAATTAGTGATCTGGTCACAGTTCCGACGTATACGCATTAATTGGCTTTTGGGGACACCCCCCAGCCATTTTGGATGGTGGCAGCTAGAAAGTGCAACATACCCATTCCGGTCTGTCGGTTTGAAGTAGGTTTTGGTACTGATTGAATTACCTCTTTTTGTTAGCGTTAAATCCAGATAGTTAATAGTAGATAAGTTGAATTCTGCTGTAAATTTTAGCTCATATTGGTTGCTGTTCATTGCCATTATGAAGTTCTCCAATGAGGGTAAATTCCCCTCCCAAAACAGTATGATATCGTCGATATAGCGTTTATAGTACAGGAGAGCTTTGTTTTCCTCTTTGTATATTGTTTCCCTTTCCCACCTATTAAGAACCAAATTGGCTACACTCGGCGCGTATCTAGCGCCCATGGCGACTCCTTTTGTTTGATTATAATACTTATTCTGCGCCCAAAAATAATTATTACCCATGGCCTGTTTCAAGCCCTGTATAATGAACTGAATTTGAATCGTTTGAAGGTCAGTACCTGTTTCTAAAGATTCGGTGACTGCTATAATAGCATCAGACTGCTTTATGTTTGTATACAGGGATTCCACATCCACTGTTACTAACCATGTATCCGTGGTTACCCGTATTGTGGCTAGTGCATTTATCAGCTGGGTGCTGTCCTTCAAATACGATTGGCCTTTTTGTACTAGTGGTTGCAAATATTGATCGAGGTATTCACCCAATCTGGAGTAAAGTGACCCGATCCCACTAACAATGGGTCGGCCTGGAGGGTTGGTATTGCTTTTATGTATTTTTGGCGCGATGTACAGTACCGGAGTACGTGGTACCTCGGGCACTAAATATAGTGCTTCTTGTGGGGTAAGAATAGTTTTTGAGACTCCTTCGTCAACCCAAGTTTTTAGTTGCGCTTTTAATCTACATACTGGGTCACTTAATAATGGCGTGTAGGTGTTGGTGTCATCCAGCAGCCGCTGAACTTCCTTGTAGTAATTTTCTTTCGTGAGTACTACCACACCCCCCCCTTTGTCTGCAGTGCGCACCACTATGTTTTTGTTCTTCTCTAATTTTGTAATACCTTCCCTCAACAGTCTATTGGGTTTGGAATTTTTGGTATCTAAAGATCTAATTTCTTCCTGCACCATATTCCTGAATACTTGTATGTGATGGTGTGTGCCTTTTTTGGGATTAAAGGTGGAATTATTTTTTAAATTAGTATGTTGATACCCCGTGGTGTCAACCTGGGTGGTATTCATAATTTGTTGAGCAAAATGTTTTTTAATATTCAACTTTCTAACAAATTTCTCCACATCGATAAATACCTCAAATTTATCCATGTGTTTATCTGGTGCGAATTTCATACCCTTTGAGAGAACTTCCAATTCTGCATTGGTAAAGTCAATTCCCGCTAGGTTATAGATCCCCTCATTTAATCGTCTCGTGGTCTTTTTCTTTCGGGTTCCCCCTCTCTTACCTCTTTTTCTATAATTTTTCCAAGCTGGTGGGGGACGGGACTGGCGATTTTGAATGGCTCTTTCCAGCCTCTCCATTCCCCCCCTCCCCGCGGTTGGTTGTTTTGGTAATATGAGGCTCGCCCTCTGTGGTTACCTCTATGTCCCCGTGGGGGTCTGGGTGCGTACTGGCTAGGGCCCTGATTATAATAATAGTAATTATCCTCTCCCCCTCTGTCATCTAATGGGGCATACCTATTGTAAGTAGGTGCACCATATGGGGGGTACATGTTATGGGTTTGTGGGTACTGTTTAGAGAAGAACAAAAACATAGTGGTGCGCACTGCAGACAAAGGGGGGGGTGTGGTAGTACTCACGAAAGAAAATTACTACAAGGAAGTTCAGCGGCTGCTGGATGACACCAACACCTACACGCCATTATTAAGTGACCCAGTATGTAGATTAAAAGCGCAACTAAAAACTTGGGTTGACGAAGGAGTCTCAAAAACTATTCTTACCCCACAAGAAGCACTATATTTAGTGCCCGAGGTACCACGTACTCCGGTACTGTACATCGCGCCAAAAATACATAAAAGCAATACCAACCCTCCAGGCCGACCCATTGTTAGTGGGATCGGGTCACTTTACTCCAGATTGGGTGAATACCTCGATCAATATTTGCAACCACTAGTACAAAAAGGCCAATCGTATTTGAAGGACAGCACCCAGCTGATAAATGCACTAGCCACAATACGGGTAACCACGGATACATGGTTAGTAACAGTGGATGTGGAATCCCTGTATACAAACATAAAGCAGTCTGATGCTATTATAGCAGTCACCGAATCTTTAGAAACAGGTACTGACCTTCAAACGATTCAAATTCAGTTCATTATACAGGGCTTGAAACAGGCCATGGGTAATAATTATTTTTGGGCGCAGAATAAGTATTATAATCAAACAAAAGGAGTCGCCATGGGCGCTAGATACGCGCCGAGTGTAGCCAATTTGGTTCTTAATAGGTGGGAAAGGGAAACAATATACAAAGAGGAAAACAAAGCTCTCCTGTACTATAAACGCTATATCGACGATATCATACTGTTTTGGGAGGGGAATTTACCCTCATTGGAGAACTTCATAATGGCAATGAACAGCAACCAATATGAGCTAAAATTTACAGCAGAATTCAACTTATCTACTATTAACTATCTGGATTTAACGCTAACAAAAAGAGGTAATTCAATCAGTACCAAAACCTACTTCAAACCGACAGACCGGAATGGGTATGTTGCACTTTCTAGCTGCCACCATCCAAAATGGCTGGGGGGTGTCCCCAAAAGCCAATTAATGCGTATACGTCGGAACTGTGACCAGATCACTGATTTTGACGTACAGACAAATATGCTGGTAGACAAATTTGTAGAAAAGGGGTATAATGCCCAAAGCCTCGAAACTACGAAAAAAGAAGTATTGACAATGGAAAGGTCAGTTCTGTTAGCTCCAAAAACTAAGGCTCCTTTTCATGGAGAGATAACATTCCTTACAGGGTTTCATAGAGAATATAAAAGTGTGGAAAAAGTCATTAAACAATTTTGGCCAATACTATTGAAAGACAATGATTTGGCTACAGTACTACCAGCCAAACCAAAATGTATTTACACCAAAGCCCCTGGTTTGAGAAATATGGTAGCACATAATGTTCCAGACCCCCCAGAAAAACCTCTTACCTTTCTGGATACCCCCGGTTTCTATTATTGCACCAGGTGTAGATCTTGTAAAATATCAAAAAGACAGGGCAAGAAAAAACTTCAGTTTAAATGCAATGTCACACAGCAAGAATTTAAAATCAAACCACTTATCACCTGTCATTCCAGATTTGTGACATACGTCATCGAGTGCCCTTGCCACTTGCAGTATGTAGGGCGCACCACTAGAGAACTAAAAGTGCGTATAAATGAACATGTGGCAAACATCATAAATGGTTATCCTAACCATAGTGTTTCAAAACATTTTGATCTTTGTCATAACAAAGACCCTCGACAAATGACGTTCTATGGGATAGATAAAGTGACAAGTCACTGGCGAGGTTCAGATCTCACTAAGGCGGTATCCCAAAATGAGACATTATGGATACATCGCCTTCGTGTCATGCAACCTCAAGGCTTGAATGTAGAACTAGACCTCAACTGCTTTTTGAGTAACAAGTAAAAAGATCATCCCTATGTAAAAGTTGGGGAGTAAAGTTCTTTCCAACTATCAGTACCAATTATCAAGTTTTAGTACAGCTAGTACACCTGATTGGTAGCAATGGGTATTGTAGGAGTAGCCGCACTACATAATATACATTGAGTCATTAATAGTAATGCTGGTTTCTCATAGGGGTACTCCAATTTGCTCTAATTTGTTATTATATTTTTTTACGTTTAAAAATAATTTTTATTATTATTTTTACTATTTGTAATGTAATTTTAATTGCTAATTCAAAATATAATGTTGTAGAGCAACATCAATTCAGTTTAAATATACTGCCAGTTATTGGCATTGTGTCATATATTATACACCATGGAGCAACAATGTTGCATGTATGTAACATTGGATATATGTATCAGTATTACCAATTGGATTGTATAGCAGGTGTTGTTGATATATACAATTGTATGGTATATGATAACGGGACCGAGGCTTTTTCGATTAAGGTTTTTACATAGGCTTTTTTCCGATTGGCTGGTCCTCCTATCAATCACAATAGACCTTTGGGTTAAATTCGACACCATAGCGTGACTGGTTACGCTTCCTGATGACGTAAACCAACGAAACGTACGTCGAGGCGCTAACCAGTCACGCTTTCCCTACCACTTCCGATTTCCGGGTCCGTTGGTTTCCGACGGTGGAACGCACGCCGACTATCGAAACAGCAGTGCGACGGATTTTCGACCTATCTCCGAATGTAACGGCAATTCGATGGTATAACGTACGCCGGCTAGTGAGACCACCAGCGCGACGGAGCACCGTACCATATCGCAATCTGTAGGATTCGATTGAATATCGAAAAACGCCATAAAGCCTCAGTGCCGGGATCAGGGCACAATTTCGAGTAAGCAGCCATTTGGCATGTTACTTTTTAAAATTATTTTAATAAACAGTATTTCACTATGATTGCTCTTTTGTTTCTACTTATATGAATGTTGGACCATCTGAACGTGCTTATCTGGATTACTCCGAGTCATTCTTATGACACAAGCGGTTTATGACTTCTTTTTTAATTAAAAGAGTCTACTAGTATTGGTAAGGAGCCATTTCTATTGATCTCACCGGGTGCAAATTTATGGTGGAGGTTCAAGAACTGCAATATTCACGTGTTTGGTTGATTTGAGAATCTTTGGGTGCTTATCATTTAGCACTATTTGGACTTATACACTATTCATCATTTTTTATGGTTTATTTCACCATATGGACACTATATCACCAATATATGTTTTTCTAAAGATTGCACATTTTTTATGTATATTCATATAGACATAATTTGATGTTGTGTTACCCAGCGCCCCTTCACTTTTGATTTCTATTTGTATTTTCACACACTGAAAATTTTTAGGTGGCAGCTCTTAAACTGGTATATTTAATGTATTTAGGTTTAATTGTATTTAATTCTACCCTTTAGTCGGGAGAAATATTATTGTTTTCCTGTGGCGCAAACTATACACATTTTTTCCACTCAATATATGCTTTGCCTGATCCTTCAAGGCCTGACAAACACCAATGGCTGCTACTGCTGGCTGAACCATGGCACCTACTGAGGTGAAAGTTGCTTTCAGTAGGGTCTCGAATTTCTTGTCGACCGGATCCTTGAACATATGGACATTTTCAACCGGACAAGTCAGGGATTTATTCACGCAGGAAATGGCTGCGTCCACTGTAGGAAGAGCCCATTTCTTTATATACTCCTCTTCCATAGGGTAGAGAATAGAGAATCTTTTAGGAGGGACAAAGATTCTATCCGGTCGAGCCCAATCTTGGTAAATCACGTTCCGCAGAAGGGGGTGCATTGGAAAAGATGCACCAGTTAATGGGGCCTTTAAAGAACCCAATGAGGATACCTCCGGGGCTACTAGTTCTGGCACTGGAAGTTTAAAGGCAGTGCGAACCATATCTGTCAAAGACTGGATCCACAGGCCCTCCGCTTGAGAGGCCGAAAAGTATTCATCTATAGTGGAATTTTCCCTGTCTGAACCGTCGGGACTTGGGTCTGCGTGATCCCCTTGTGGGTCCCGTTCCTCTGAAGAGGAGACCTCCGCATCTGAAAACCCCACACTGGGTGAGGGGGATCTAGCCCGCTTGCTACTTGGGCAAGGACGGGAAAGTAACGCAGTTAACCTTTTCTCTAGCCCACTCATGGTGGCTGCTAGCATTTCTTCCGTCACGTAAACGGGAATGGGTGGATCAGGGGCCGCCTCTGCCCCCAGCACCCCCAATGGCTCTTGTACTATGCCACTCGGTGTCCTGACTGGCGAGGGAGGGGCCGTAGAAGCCTGGCCCAAATCCTCTGACCCCGATGGAGACCCCTTTTGCTTTTTGGCACCTTTAGCAGCCTTGGCTGGTCCAGATCCCTTTGGAGCCATTGTACAACCTTGGGTCACCCCTATAGCCAACACCTGACTGTTGCAGCTAGGAATAACCAATGTGAGGGCAGGTATGAGAAAAATGAAAAATAACTAATTTCTCTCTTTTTCTTTTTTTTTTTTCAAAAATTTTTTTTTTTTTTTTTTTTTTACCCGCCTGGGAGGTGGCAATACCGAGGAAGCCTGTGAGTATTGACACACCAATGCCCGTTAGCCGGAGTCCAAGGTAGACTCAGATACTGCTGGATCTAAGGCTGAGTCCCTTTAACCACTTTCCCCCCGGACCATTTGTCAGCCTAAAGACCAGAGGTGTTTTTACAATTTGGAACTGCGTTACTTTAACTGGTAATTGCGCGGTCATGCAATGTTATACCGAAACGAAACTTGCGTCCTTTTTTTCCCACAAATAGAGCTTTCTTTTGATGGTATTTGATTGCCTCTGCGATTTTTATTTTTTGCGATATAAACGGAAAAAGACCGTAAATTTTGAAAAAAAATGATTTTTCTTATAACAAAAAGTAAAAAATATCGAATAAACTAAATTTTAGTCAAACATTTAGGCCAAAATGTATTCAGCCACATGTCTTTAGTAAAAAAAATCGCAATAAGCGTATAATTATTGGTTTTCGCAAAAGTTATAGCGTCTACAAACTAGGGTACATTTTCTGGAATTTACACAGCTTTTATTTTGTGACTGCCTATCTAATTTCTTGAGGTGCCAAAATGGCAGAGCAGTACAAAACCCCCCCAAATGACCCCATTTTGGAAAGTAGACACCCCAAGGAAATTACTGAGGGGCATGTTGAGCCCACTGAATATTTTTTTTTTTTGTACCAAGTGATTGAATAATGACAAAAAAAAAAAAAAATTACAAAAAGTTGTCACTAAATGATAAATTGCTCACACATGCCATGGTTATATGTGGAATTACACCCCAAAATACATTCTGCTGCTTCTCCTGAGTACGGGGATACCACATGTGTGGGACTTTTTGGGGAGCCTAGCTGCGTGCAGGGCCCCTAAACCAAGCATGGGCTTCAGGATTTCTAAGGTCACAAATTTTTGATTTCACTTCTCACTACCTATGACAGTTTTGAAGGCCATAAAATGCCCAAATAGCACAAACCCCCCCCAAATGACCCAATTTTGGAAAGTAGACACCCCAGGCTATTTGCTGAGAGGCATTTTGAGTCCATGGAATATTCTATATTTTGCCACAAGTTGCGGGAATATGAATTTTTTATTTTTTTTTGCACAAAGTTGTCACTAAATTATATATTGCTCACACATGCCATGGGCATATGTGGAATTGCACCCCAAAATACATTCTGCTGCTTCTCCTGAGTATGGGGATACCACATGTGTGGGACTTTTTGGGAGCCTAGCCGCGTACGGGACCCCGAAAACCAAGAACCGCCTTCAGGATTTCTAAGGGCATACATTTTTGATTTCACTCCTCACTACCTATCACTACCTATCACCGTTTTGAAGGCCATAAAATGCCAAGGTGACACAAAACCCCCCCAAATGACCCCATTTTGGAAAGTAGACACCCCAAGCTATTTTCTGAGAGGTATGTTGAGTACATGGAATATTTTATATTTTGCCACCAGTTGCTGGAATATGACAAATTTTTTTTTTTTTTGCACAAAGTTGCCACTAAATGATATATTGCTCAAACATGCCATGGGCATATGTGGAATTACACCCCAAAATACATTCTACTGCTTCTCCTGAGTACGGGGATACCACATGTGTGGGACTTGTTGGGAGCCTAGCCGCTTACGGGACCCCGAAAACCAAGCACCGCTTTCAGGATTTCTAAGGGCGCAAATCTTTGATTTTACCCCTCACTGCCTATCACAGTTTTGGAGGCCATGGAAATCCCAGATGGCACTAAACCCCCCCAAATGACCCCATTTTGGAAAGTAGACACCCCAAGCTATTTGATGAGAGGCATGGCGAGTATTTTACAGCGCTCATTTATTTTTGAAAATGAAGAAAGATATTTTTTTTTTTTTTTTTTCTCTTTTTTTTTTTTTTTTAATCTTTGTGACAAAAAGCAAGAACTGCAAAATACTCACCATACCTCTCAGCAAATAGGTTGGGGTGTCTACTTTCCAAAATGGGGTCATTTGGGGGGGGGTTTGTGCCATCTGGGCATTCCATGGCCTCCGAAACTGTGATAGGCAGTGAGGGGTAAAATCAAAGATTTGCGCCCTTAGAAAGCCTGAAGGTGGTGATTGGTTTTTGGGGTCCCGTACGCGTCTAGGCTCCCAAAAAGTCTCACACATGTGGTATCCCCGTACTCGGGAGAAGCAGCAGAATGTATTTTGGGGTGTAATTCCACATATAACCATGGCATGTTTGAGCAATATATCATTTAGTGGCAACTTTGTGCAAAAAATAAATAAATAAAAAAAAGTTTGTCATATTCCAGCAACTGGTGGCAAAATATAAAATATTCCATGTACTCAACATACCTCTCAGAAAATAGCTTGGGGTGTCTACTTTCCAAAATGGGGTCATTTGGGGGGATTTTGAACTGTCCTGGCATTTTATGCACAACATTTAGAAGCTTATGTCGCACATCATCCACTCTTCTAACCACTTGAAGACAAAGCCCTTTCTGACACTGTTTGTTTACATAAAAACTTTTTTTTTTTTTGCAAGAAAGTTAAGTTGAACCCCCAAACATTATATATTTTTTTAAAGCAAAGGCCCTACAGATTAAAATGGTGGGTGTTGCATTTTTTTTTCCACGCAGTATTTGCGCAGCGATTTTTTAAACGCATTTTTTGGGGAAAAAATACACTTTTTTTTATTTTAAAGCACTAAAACACACTATATTGCCCAAATATTTCATGAAATAAAAAAGATGATCGTAGGCCGAGTACACAGATACCAAACACGACATACTTTAAAATTTCCCACAAATGCGCAGTGGCGACAAACAACATACATTTTTAAAAGCCTTTAAAAGCCTCTACAGGTTACCACATTAGATTTACGGAGGAGGTCTACTGCTAAAATTATTACCCTCGATCTGGCCTTCGCGGTGATACCTCACATGCATGGTACAATTGCTGTTTACATATGACGCCATACCGACGCTTGCGTTCGCCTTTACGTAAGAGCAGGGGGGGACAGGGGTGCTTTTTTTTTTTTTTTTTTTTTTTATTATTATTTATTTTGCTTTTTTAATTTTATTTTAGACTGTTCCTTCCTTTTTTTATTTTTTTTTATAATTTTTATTGTTATCTTAGGGCATGTAAATATCCCCTATAATAGCAATAGTTAGTGACAGGTACTCTTTTTTGAAAAAATTGGGGTCTATCAGACCCTAGGTCTCTCCTCTGCCCTCATAGCATCTGACCACACCAAGATCGGTGTGATAAAATGTTTTCCCACTTTCCCAATGGCGCAGTTTATATCCGGGGGGGGGGGGCATACCCTCCCACTGCTTTTAAAAGCAGTCTAGAGGCTAATTAGCCGCTAGAATTGCTTTTACATGAAAGCCGACCGCTGGCTGAAGAGAATGATACCAAGATGATACCTAAACCCGCAGGCATCATTCTGGTATAACCATTCAAAGTCCAGCAACATACCATACGTTGATGGTTCTTGTTGGACATGTATTGTAATCTTTTTTTTTTCATTCAGCCTGTTGGCTGAACGAAAAAAATTGATTGATCGGTGGGTATGCCCACCATTAGAATACCTCCCTTCATCCACCCACTTCTAATGATGGGCATACATGCACCAGTTATATATGCCGAAGCATGGGGGCATCCTCCCTCAAAAAAGTTATGCCGCTCACAGACGTATGTACGCTGCATAAAAAGTTATGGCGCATACACACGGTCGGACTTTTCCACGGACAAGCTTCCGACGGAATTTCGACCGTATGTACGTGCATTAGGAGCAAAATCGCTCCTCCGCCCCTAATGCCCCCATGCTTCGGCATATATGCTCTTTTTTTAACTGTGGTGGTGAAATCACCTCCTACAGTGTTGGAATCACGGCTTTAAATATCGTGGGAGCAAACGCTGTTGCTGTCACGCTAAATAAATCGGCGATGCAACTGGATGGCGTACCTGCTAAGCAAATGATGGTTAACATTAAAACAAAGTAACATTACATTCTAACAGTAAGATCTTACCATACCATACCTGCAAATCAAATACCAAAAAATAAAAAAACAGTAAAAAATAAATTAACGCAACCTGTGCCTAAAAAATATATATGCCGAAGCATGGGGGCATCCTCCCTCAAAAAAAGTTATGCCGCGTACACACGGTTGAACTTTTCCACGGGAAAGCTTCCGACGGAATTTCGATCGTATGTATGCGGCATTAGGAGCAAAATCGCTCCTCCGCCCCTAATGCCCCCATGCTTCGGCATATATGCTCTTTTTTTAGCTGTGGTGGTGAAATCACCTCCCACAGTGTTGGAGTCGTGGCTTTATATATCGTGGGAGCAAACGCTGTTGCTGTCACGCTAAATAAATCCGCGATGCAACTAAATGGCGTACCTGCTAAGTAAATGATGGTTAACAATAAAACAAACATAACAGTATAACATACCATACCTGCAAAGCAAATACTATAAAAAAAAAATAGAGAGAATAGATATAGAACAATAGTGAGTAGACAGTAGAGAGTGAACATAAGAGAACAACAAATAGAGGAGAAAAATACAACCACAACTATTTTTGGATTTTTTATTTTATATTTTTTTTGTGTTTTTGTGTGAGTTTAATTTTTTCCACTTTTTTTCACTTTTATAAACTGTAAACTGAACGTTGCAGATTATGGTCTCTCAAAATGTGATGGCCATCACATCTTCTGAAACCCTGTGTTTATGTGCCTAGGACTGTGTGGTGCTGTACCCTACGCTAAAACTCAATTAGTGTGTGGTAGCGTTTGAAACATACACCAATGCAAAGACCAGGTTGGTCAGGACAGTCGGGACAATAAAAGCGGGTGTCACGCCTAAATCCGAGTTTGCTGCAGACACGACATCTTCTTTGGCGGGTTCTTTGGGTAGGGGTACTAGGGATGATAAAAGGAAAATGCCTCTCATACAGCCGGCTCACTGCATTTGCGTTGGGAAGGTGGGGCAAAGCACCGTCTGGAAACAGAAGGGCTTCGGCGATCTCTTCCTGGAATTTTAGGAAGGATCCAGCCTGTCCTGAAGCTGTGTATAGCACATGAGCGTTCAGCAAAGCCAATTGAAACAAATAAACCGACACTTTTTTGTACCAGCGTTTGGTCTTACGGGTAATTAGGTACGGCGCCAACAACTGGTCATTGAGGTCCACCCCTCCCATGTTAAGGTTGTACTCGTGGATACAGAGGGGTTTCTCCACAACACCAGTCGCCGTAGGAATTTGGACTGCCGTGTCTGCGTGAAGCGAGGACAGAACGAAAACATTCCGTGCATCCCTCCACTTCACTGCTAACAAATTGTTACACTGTAAGCAGGCTCTCTCCCCCCGACTAAGACGGGATTCTACAAGCCGTTGGGGGATGCCCCGGCGATTAGGTCGCACGGTGCCACATGCGCCAATTCCATAATCAAAAAGATGACTAAAAAGTGGCACGCTCGTGTAATAATTGTCCACGTACAAGTGGTACCCCTTTCCGAATAAGGGTGACACCAATTCCCAGACTATCTTACCAGCGCTCCCTATGTAATCAGGGCAATTTTCCGGCTCTACGTGACTGTCTTTTCCCTCGTAAACCATAAAGCTAGATGTATAGCCTGTTGCCCTGTCACAGAGCTTATACAACTTGACCCCGTATCTGGCACGCTTGCTGGGAAGGAACTGTTTGAATGACAAGCGACCAGAAAACTTAATCAGGGACTCATCAACGCAGACAACTTGATTGGGATTATACAAGGCTGCAAACCGTTCGTTGAAGTGGTTTACGAGGGGCCGAATTTTGTAGAGCCGATCGAATTCAGGGTCTCCCCGAGGACGACAGAGTTGATTGTCACTAAAATGCATGAACCGCAAGATCTGCTCGTATCGTGTCCTGGTCATGGAGGCAGAGAAAATGGGCATATAGTAAATTGGGCGCGTGGACCAATACAACCGCAATTCACTCTTTTTAGTAATGCCCATGAGGAGGGTAAGGCCCAGAAAGATCTTAAATTCGGAAACCGTAATTGGCTTCCAATCTCTGGCAAGGGACAGCTGGGGATTAGCGGCGATGAATTGACCAGCATACAAATTGCTTTGGTCCACAATAGATCTATAGAGATCTTCCGTGAAAAACAGTGAATAAAAATCCAGTGGCGTAAAATCAACTGTTTCCACCTGAATTCCGGGTTGGCCAGTGAATGGGGGAAGTACGGGTGCTGCAGAAGTGGCGGGGACCCAATCAGGATTGGCTAATGCAGCAGGAAGGGCACTATGGGCACGACGGGCCTGTCTTTGTCTTCTTCTTCTTGGTGGCAGCGGGACACTACTTGTGCTTGCCACCTCGCCAGCTTGAACTGCACTTATGGGACTCGCCACGTCACCAAGTGTTACTGCAGTGCTGGATGTATGACCAGGATGTACTAGGCCGCTGGTGCTTGCCAGATCACCCGAAGGAATAGCGGCGCTAGTACTACTCTGCCCCATACGAGAGCCCTGCGGTTCTTGCACCTCAGCGACAGCAGAAGATCGGGATCTGGTACGCCTGACCCTAGCAGGGACCACTCCGTCGTCAGAGCTATCTGTCAGGGAGCCACTGTCGTCTACAGGATCATATGAGCTAGAATTTGACAGATGCGTGACCTCCTCATCACTATCTGACAGGCTCATGAACAAGTAGGCCTCTTCATCACCAAACATTCTATTTGCCATTTGGGCTCTAAATTTAGGTGTACGGTGGTGAGATTCACAGGAAAAAAAGCACCTGACCTGTTAGCGACAGTCAAACGCTACCAAAAAACTGTTAGTGATCGCAGAGATCAGGCCTGACTCTGCGAACGCTGCAGTTATGTGTTTTTGTGTTTTGTGTCAGTGATCGATTGATCGATACTGCACTTTGTTGGGCTGGGCTGGGCGAAGGTGCTAAACGCAGGTGCTAGCAGGTATCTGGGCTGATCCCGCTAACAATGCGTTTTTGGGAACCCTAAACTGCAGGGGACGCTAGTATAGATCTGATCAGATCAGGTATCGATCAGTTCAGATACTATACCACTAAGGGGGGGTGTATGGTGCGTGCGTGGGTGTTAGCGCTACTGGCACTAATCTGACGCTGCCTGGGGCAACGCAGACCCTATCCGGCGCTAAAACCAAACTTTGATCACCCGCCGGGCAATCAGGGGGTTAAAACTTTATTGCAAAAAATATGGCGGGTGCCTTGATGCTATAAAAACTAAACTAGCTAAACTGCGTCACCCGTGACACTTATACTGTGATCACTGGTGACAGGGGGTAATCAAGGGGTTAAACCTTTATTGGGGGGGGTTAGGGGGGTCCCTAGACTTATTAGGGTCTAAGGCTAATTACCCTAACAACTATTTTAGTCACTAATGACACTTGTACAGCAATCAAAAAAAAATCTGATTGCTGTACTGGGTGACACAGTGACAGGCAGTGAAGGGGTTAATTTGGGGGGCGATCGGGGGGTTAACAGGGGTGAATTGTGTGCCTACGTGACCTGGTGTCAGTGTAGTGTTGTGCAACTCACGGTTAGATGCTCTCTCCCTCACGGTCAGGAACGGAAAGACCGACACGAGGGAGAGAGCAGCATTTCCCCTATCAATGTTTACAAAACATTGGCAGGGGAGAACAACCATTGGCTGAGGGTGATCACCAGGTCCAGGCCAGATTTTATTGGCCTGGACCTGGTGAGTGATCGGTTCTGTATCGAATCCGATCGTCGGGAACGGCGGGGAGGCGCGCGCGCGCGCTCCCTGGCCGTTCACGCGCCCGACGTAGAGCTACGGGCTCTCGCCTGGGCGAGCCGACCTGCCGCCGTATAACTGCGGCGGCTGGTCGGAAAGTGGTTAAGCAAAAAAACTTTTTTTTTTTTTTTTTTTTTTTCTGGTCAATAGTGGACCTAAGTCCTAGACCTGAAGATCCACAAAACCGCCACTAGGTGTCCCTGTGTGGCCAAAAGACCCAGCTGCACGCTCTGTATCCTTTCTTCCTCTGCCTCCAGGAGGTAAAGACCAGCCAGAGAAAAGTTTTTTCCTTTATACAGACCCTGACGCTGCTGGCCCGCCCCCCCGACGCACGCCGACGCTATAAAAGGCGGCGTGCACGCGCGCGCGTATGCGCGCGCACACACGCGCGTACACACGCGCGCACGATCGCGCGCACGATCGCGCGCACCACGCTGAACCCACATGGAGGAAGCAGAGCAGAGGAACAACATGGACCAGCGTTATGCAGCACCAACAGACACCAGGTAAGCACTAATCTTATTGTAGTGCACACACAGCGAGGAAGCTGTCCCCATGGGCTTCCTAAGAAACAGGAGTTTTTTATCAGCAATTTCCTCTTTAAAACATGTGGGGTTGCAGTATCAGTGTTAACAGGCAGACCTGGGGTGAGTAGCAAATATATAACTTACACAAGTATACATATATCTACATGTTATCTGGGTAAACATTAGAATCCCATCCTGCCTTAACCGACATAGTGGAGATAGTGGCTGATGCACCAGCATACTGTTAGCCAACCCAGAACCCCCAGGGGGATACCTACTGTCGAACCAAGTCCCGCAGGTTCCCTCTTACCTGCTCCACGCCGCAGGGTATTGCAAAATGCAAGAGGCCCAGCCTTCCCCCATCTCCGTGGGTATTGTCTTGGACCTTCAGGGACCGGGGTCCTGTGTTAAGGAACCCACACCCCTGGACCTATATAGCATCCTGGCATCAGTAGCTTTTAGTTCTTGGAAGAGACTAAGGCACTGGAGCCCAGAATCCAGCCCTCCAAGGAGAGACATTATAGGCAAAACCCCACTCCAGCAGGGCCCGGGTACCGTACATCTTGGCTCTGAAGCACTTCGGACGGATCCGGCTAGCTATCCTGGGTCCCGAGACCTCCGAGGGACAGCTAGACGTGACCAACACCTAAGACACTGGCGGAAAAACTAAAGCACTCTCAGTGGGAGGGGGTTATATAGGGAGGAACTTCCTGTGAAGTTGATTACACCAGTGTCCACACCTGAAGGTACTCCATATAACCCATATGTAATGACTATGCGCTCTGTGTCCCGTGATGTACGATCAAGAAACAAGATACGCCGGGATTGAGTTCAGATACGAGCGGCGTAATTGTATTTCGCCGTCGTATCGGAACTTCAATTTTAAAATGGCCGCTAGGGGCGTTCCCGCTGATTTACGCCGAGAATATGTAAATCAGCGAGATGTGCCAATTCACGATCGTATGCGGGCCCGACGCTGTGACTTTACGACGTTTCCGTAAGAGATACGTGGCGTAAAGAAAAACATGCCCCCTAGGTGGCGTATCCTATGTTAAGTATGGCCGTCGTTCCCGCATCGAATTGAAAAAGTTTCACGACGTTTGCGTAACTCGTCCGTGAATGGGGATTGACGTCATTGACGCTCATGTAGAAAACACCATCCTAATGTGGAGCATGCGCACTGGGATACATTGACGGCCGGCGCATGCGCAGTGCGTTCGCCGCGGGATCGCGCCTAGTTTAAATACTACACGCCCCCTACCCGCCCAATTTGAATTCCGCCGGCCCATTTTCGCTACGCGCCACAACTTTAGGAGCAAGTGCTTTGTGAATACAGTACTTTCTCCTAAAGTTTCGGCGGAGTAACGTAAATAAGCAACGTTACGCCAGAATAAAGATTCGCCAATCTACCTGAATCTGGCCCAAAGTGTTTTTCATTAGTAAGGAAGCGTTGTAAACCACGGCCTCCCAAAACCCACGCATTTTCGAAATTACTTTGACGCATGCGCGGGAGCTACTTAGGCATAGATAGGGTGCAGAAAGATGGCGGCGACGGCATCAAATGTGACGAGCGCATGCTCCTCGTACGCAATGACCGCGGTTCTTTTGAAAGGAGTGTCTGTACACTTGGGCGGCAAGAGATTCTTGCCAAGAATCTCATCAGGAAAAAACAAGGGTTTTTTTCCTGACGAGATTCTGGCCCATGTGTACGCGGCCTCAGTGTAGCAATAAGTTGCTAAATGTTGTACCTTCATTAAATGTAACCATTTTGCTACACTTAGACCCCTTTCACACTGTTCCATTTTCCAGGCGCTTTAGCGATAAAAAAAGTGCCTGTAAAGCACCTGAAAGAAGCCTCATCTGCAATCTCAATGTGAAAGGCCGAGTGAGCCCTTTCACACTGCCAGCGCCCGAAAAACGCTTTACCAGCGTTTTCGAGCACTAGCGGGCGCTTTTAACCCCTGCTAGTGGGCGAATAAAAGGTAAAACCTTCCAAGGCGCTTTGGAGGTGTTTTTCAAGCGCTTTTCAGGTGCTTCCCATTGATTTCAATGGAAAGGAGCATTTTAGGAGTGGTTTATTCAACGCTCCTAAAGTGCTGTAAAGAAGCTGCTTGCAGGGCTTTTTTAGACGCCCTGCCAGCGCAGCGTCTCAATGTGAAAGCACTTGGACTTTTACATTGGGCATGCAGATGCAGCTTCTTTCAGGCGCTTTACAGGTGCTATGTTTAGTGCTCAAGAGCCTGACACACACCTCCAGTGTGAAAGGGGTCTCAGTGTGAAAGCACTCGGGCTTTCACATTGGGATTGCAGATGAAGCTTCTTTCCGGTGCTTTACAGGCAATTTTTTTTTATGCTAACGCACCTGAAAAACACCCCAGTGTGAAAGGGGTCTTAGAGTTGCCTCTGTTCTTTTTTGTACTCAGTTGTGACATGACGCTACTCTTATATCCAGACATCGCTTGTATATCAAGGCAAAATGTATTAAAACATTTTGCTTGTCTTGCAAAACGCTCTCAAACCAAGTTACTCTCAAACCAAGGTATTACTGTATTCCTGTCCTTCCGCTGGCTTCTAGTCAAATATTGTAATGATTTCAAGATACTGTTACTTTTAAGGTTATTCACAACCTTGGTCCTCCATACCTTTCTGAACTCCTTCATATCAACAGACCCTCTCTCACACTCCATCCATCTTTATGTTCCATCCGTCCGCCTGACCACTATGGGACTGAGAGTCTTTAACCGCTCTGCCCTCGACTTTGGAATACCCTGCCTCATGACATCTGCAACAATGTCTTCCTACCTGTCTTCAAATCACATCCCAAAACTCATCTCTTTAACCGCCCGCCGCCCGCCGCACACAGATATACATCTGCAGCATGGCATGGGCAGGCAAAAGGACGTATATATACGTCCCCTTTAAGAAGCTGGCATTGTACACTCGTTCACGCCCGCCGCGGGCTCTGTGACTCTGACCGCGAGTCCCGCGGACTAGATGTCCGCAGGCATACCCGCGATCGTGTCACGGTGAGGAAGAAGAGGGAAGTGCTTACTGTATGTAAACAAGCATTTCCCCAGTCTTCCCAGTGACAGGACAGTGACCACAGCTTCCTGTAATCAGAAGCGGTGATCACTGTAATGTCTCACATAGCCCATCCCCCCTACAGTTAGAAGCACTCCTTAGGGCACACTTAACCCCTACAGCGTCAACTTGTGGTTAACCTCTTCACTGCCAGTGTCATTTTCACAGTAATGTGCATTTTTATAGCACTTATCGCTGTAAAAATGACAATGGTCCCAAAAATGTGTCAAAAGTGTCCGATGTGTCCGCCATAATGTCGCAGTCATGATAAGAATCGCTGATTGCCGTCATTACTAGTAAAAATGCCATAAAACTATCCCCTATTTTGTAGACGCTATAACTTTTGCGCAAACTGATCAATAAACACTGTTGCGATTTTTTTTTTATTTTTTTTACAAAAATATGCAGAAGAATAGGTATCGACCTAAACTGAGGAAAAATAAATGTTTTTATATATATTTTTTGGGGGATATTTATTATAGCAAAAAGTAAAAAATATTGTGTTTTTTTCAAAATGTTTGCTCTATTTTTGTTTATAGCGCACAAAATCAAAACCGCAGAGGTGAGCAAATACCAGCAAAAGAAAGCTCTATTTGTGGGAAAAGAAGGATGTACATTTTGTTTGGGAGCCACGCTGCACGACCACGCAATTGTCAGTTAAAGCCACGCAGTGCCGAATCGAAAAAATGGCCTGGTCTTTGACCAGCAAATTGACAGCATCAGCTCTGTTCCTGTGTGCTCTGCCAAGGGAAGGGGGTGGCGGTGTCCCTTCCCTCCAATCAGTTCTGTTCACTGAGCACTGCAGAGTGTAACTTTAGCTCATTGCCCCCTTTTCTGTCAGCTCATTCAAGCTTCATAAATTCTGTACTTTGAATGGATGTAGAGAATAGAAGTTGAAGCTGTTATAGCTGCAAATGGTGGACCAACTTAATATTGAACACTACGGACTAAAGCCTCGTACACACGCTCGGTTTTCATGCCAAGAACTAACAAGAAAACTGCTGGCAGAGCTTTCTTGCCAAGTATACCGAGCGTGTGTACGAGGCTTTCAGGTTTCTCGTCAAGAAAACTGCCTAAACTGCCTGTTCTCTATTTTCACGTTGTGATTCTCTGTTTTCCTGTTGAGAAACCCGAGAGTATGTACACTTACCTGTCGCTGTGGAAACCCGCGCATGCTCGAAATTACTTTGACACATGCACGGTAGCTTCTTAAGCATAGGTAGGGTGCAGCAAGATGGCGGCGACAACATTGAATGTGACAAGCGCGATGATGTCACCGCGTTCTTGCCTTCCAAAAGAACCGCGGTTCTTTTGAAAGGAGTGTGTGAACACTCAGGCAGCAAGAGATTCTTGGCAAGAATCTCGGCAGGAAAAACAACAGTTTTTTCCTGCCGAGATTCTGGCCGTGTGTACAGGGCTTAAGACTGGGATGCCATTAAGGTTCATTTGCGTGTAAAGGCAGGAGCCCCAATACTTTTGGTAGTCCATTCAGACAGGGGAGCCACCCTGCCTACTGTTTTGGTGCCTCTCTTATACATTTGCTTGTATGCATGATGCATCATGGGACATGTAGTTCCTGTAGTCCCAAAGCAGGAGATCACCTGATGCAGCAGTGAGCGTTCCCTAATTCGGAAGTTCTCGGAAGCGTCGATCTCTGATTTGAAGCTGGCAGCATTGAAATGTCCAAAATGTAAGGCTACCTTCACACTGAGGCGCTTTTCAGGCGCTAAAGCGCTCAAAATAGCCCCTGCAAAGCTCCCTGAAAGAGCTGCTCCTTTCACTCCAGTGTGAAAGCCTGAGCACTTTCACACTGGAGTGGTGAGCTGGCAGCACGCTCAAAAAAGTCCTGCCAGCCGCATCTTTGAGGTGCTGTAGGAGCGGTGAATACACCTGTCCTAAAGCGCCCCTGCCCATTGATGGGCAGCACCTCCAAACCAAACCAAACTGCAGCAGCGATTCGCAGCGGTTTTAACCCTTTTCCAGCCGCAAGCAGGGGTTAAAAGCACCCCGCTAGCATCTGAAAAGCGCCGCAAAAACGACTGTAAAGCGCCACTAAAAATAGCGGGGCTTTACCACTGACGCCCCAGTGTGAAAGTAGCCTAATGCCGCATCCGAAAAGCACCGCAAAAAACGACAGTAAAGCGCCACTAAAAATAGCGGCGCTTTACCACCAATGCCCATGACGCCCCAGTGTGAAAGTAGCCTAATGCCGCATCCGAAAAGCGCCACAAAAACGACGGTCAAGCGCCGCTAAAAATAGCGGCGCTTTACCACCAATGCCCATGACGCCCCAGTGTGAAAGTAGCCTAATGCCGCATCCGAAAAGTGCCGCAAAAACGACGGTCAAGCGCCACTAAAAATAGCGGCGCTTTACCATCAATGCCCATGACGCCCCTGTGTGAAAGTAGCCTAATGCCGCGTACACACGATCAGAATTTCCAATGAAAAAAGTCAGATGGACTTTATTCATCGGAAATTCCAAACGCGTGTGGGCCCCATCGGACTTGCAACGCATGCTCAGAATCAAGTCGACGCTTAGTCATTTTTCTCGGCTCGTCGTGGAGTTTTACGTCACTGCTTTTTGGACGGTCTGAATTTAGTCTGACAGTGTGTAGGCAAGACTGTTGGAAGTCAGCTTCATCGGAATTCCGACGAAAAATTCCATCGGATTTTATTCCATCTAAAATTTCGATTGTGTATACGCGGCTTAAGTGTTTCCTCTGTAAATGATGCACATCAAATGTGTGCGCAATGTCTCCCTGGTTGGTCAGAATGCAATCATTTGATTTTTTTTTAGCATTAAATACTACTTTAGTGAACATGAACGATTTTAACTGTCAATCTTATTTTGTTGAGTGAATGTTCATAATATCATGATAAAGTATTCCAAGATGACACGTAAGTATCAGATTCTTAAAGAAAGAAAGGTCACGCATTTTCAGGTGACATAGAAGTCAGAGCTCTTCAGTCCCTTTAAAGCTGCAGTGACATGCAGGGACGTAGCAGCGGGGGGTACAGCAAGCTGCGGGGGGGGGAGCACACATCCAACATAGACAAGAATATTGGATGCCAAAGAGTCTAGCAGCACAGAACAACATGTACATTCAATGGTTGTATTTTCCGAAGCATGATTTGATTAAACTGTTTAATTGTAATGACATGTCTTTTTTCAGCTACAGACGGCTTTTGTATTTGCACTGTCAATACAACAATATACAGTATCAAATAAAATAAAAAATAAAAACAATACGGATGCAGTGTACTAGGAACATCGCCAGGTGTTTCTCTGTGTTCCATAATTGATAGCTACTTTCTCAAGGATTCTCTGTCTATAAAACAATTGATGAAAATGTACCTCTATCCTTGGACTTATTTAAACAGCAATTGTAAGCAACAAGAGAAAGCAAATAACTACAAGGTGATCTTTACACATTCCCCGCTCAGTAGAAGCTTCCCACTCAGGAGTGTATTTATAAAAACAATTGCAGGCTTATTCATCGTGGGAAACTGCAGGTACACCCGTTCTGTGTAAATGGGGGCAAAAAACAATGTTATTAAAATATTTTTCTCTACAGGTCAAATGTTATTCTCCATACAGAATAAAGTGAATCAGAAAAATACTAGGGCCACACGATATGGGGGTACAAGAAACCAAAGAGAATATTGATGAGGGTAAATATAAGGTGGTGGGGGCTTGGGGGGAAAATTGAGAAAATTGAAAAAAAAAATGAACAAAAGATACACGGTTAATGTTGAAATAATATTTTGTGGAAATAAGGTTAAAAATGTAATTTTAAATGTGTATTTTATGTTTTTTTTGTAAAAGCACAGAGTGCATCATAAGAGCAAAATTCAAATAAAAAGAAGAGATTTAAAAATGGGGGCAAAAGGTACCCCATTGGAAGAAATTTGGTCCCATTGTGCATGTCAGTGGGAGAAATTCTTCCTCATTGTTGGTGACAATCAGTGGAATTGTGCCCTTTCGTTGGTGTCAGTGGGAGGAGTAGTGTCCCATTGTTGGTGTCAGTGGGAGGAGTAGAGCTCCGTTGTTTTTGTCAGTGGGAGGAATTACACCCCATATGATTGGTGTCAATGGAAGGAATTATGCCCCATCAGTGATGTCAATGGAAGGAATTGTGCCCCACCATTGGTGTCAGTGAGAGAAATTGTGCCCCACCATTGGTGTCAGTGCAAGGAATAGTACCCTTTTGGTGGTGTCAATTGGAGAAGTAATACCCCATTGTTGGTGCCAGTTGCAGGAATAGTGCCCCATTGTTGGTGTCAAAGGAACAAATTCTTACCCATCATGCATGTCAGTGGGAGAAATTTTTCCCCATTGTTGGTGACAGTCGGTGGAATTGCGCCCTTTCGTGGGTGTCAGTGGGAGGAGTAGTGTCCCATTGTTGGTGTCAGTGGGAGGAGTAGTGTCCCATTGTTGGTGTCAGTGGGAGGAGTAGTGTCCCATTGTTGGTGTCAGTGGGAGGAGTAGAGCTCCATTGTTTTTGTCAGTGGGAGGAATTAGGCCCCATATCATTGGTATCAATGGAAGGAATGATGCCCCATCAGTGGTGTCAATGGAAGGAATTGTGCCCCACCGTTGGTGTCAGTGGGAAGAATTGTGCCCCACCGTTGATGTCAGTGCGCTGACTAATACCCTTTTGATGGTGTCAATTGGAGGAATAATGCCCCATTTTTGGTGCCAGTTGCAGGAATAGTGCCCCATAGTGTAATAGTGTGCTGACTAGTACCCTTTTGATGGTGTCAATGGAAGAAATGATGCCCCATCATGCATGTCAGTGGGAGAACTGCTTCCCCATTGTTGGTAACAGTCGGTGGAATTGTGCCCCTTCGTTGGTGTCAGTGGGAGGAGTAGTGCCCCATTGTTGGTGTCAGTGGGAGGAATTATGCCCCATATCATTGGTATCAATGGAAGGAATTATGCCCCATCACTGATGTTAATGGAAGGCATTGTGCCCCACCTTTGGTGTCAGTGGGAGGAAATGTGCCCCACCATTGGTGTCAGTGCGAGGAATAGTCCCCTTTTGATGGTGACAATGGGAGGAATAATTCCCCATTGTTGGTGTCAGTGACAGGAACTATGCCCCATTGTTGGGTTCACTGGATGGAATAGTTCCCTAAGTATAAAGGGAAGCAAAGGGCCAAATCTTGTCCCCGGTCCACAGTTTGGAGAAAGCGTTAAACAAATAAAAATCATTGAACAATAAAACAGGGTGGAGCTAATCATGGTAAATACATATTTATTTCCTATGATCATCAGCTTCATCTAGTGGCCATAATGCTGTTTTTTTCTGGTTCACTCAGTTCTGTATGAAGAACGCTTAACCTGGAGAGATTCTTGCAACTCTATCTACAAACTTCCATAAACTGGGCATCTAAACCATCTAAAGTCTTGGCAAAACACATGACATGCTCTTCTCAGAAAATCCAGAGCCGTCTCTGATAATGGGGGATACACTTCTCTTTGTGCTATAGTATAAGACAGCCATTGTGCCCACAAGTTACAGGGCATACCAGGCATTGCAGCAACAGTCTTTGATTGTTCCATGCTTGAGGCCGGTACTCATCCACGGTATACAGTGGGTGTGTGACCTCTGCCTCTTGGTTATACCACTAACAGCTCCTACAATCCCCAACATGTTTCAAAGGAATTGCTTATTCTATATTTCCTTTATAATCTTCCTAACTTAACCTTTATGCATCCATTAACCACCACTGTGCATTTCAAAATGAAGAATCGATAAATACCACTCTGTAGCATTTTAAATCAATAATAATAAAAATAAAACTCACCTTACATTTGCTATTCCACCTACACCAATAACGAAATGCTTAATTACCGTATGTAAAAATATCTACTATTCCATCTGTTCACAACAACTTCACTACACATGGATGATCTATAGCCCGCAAATTATAAATAATGAATAATATTCAAATCCACATGTAATCTTTTACGATGAAACATTCCCAGTCTAAACATCTATCCACTTTCTAATTTATTAGGAATTTTCTTTGGGTCTCTCCACTTAACCTCAACCTGCTGATAGCTGTAAATTTCAATTCAGTGGGATTCTGTGTTGCCAACCTTCCATATTTTTACGCACAGTCCGTAAAAAATTGCACTTTTTTCGTTAGTGGCAGGGGGTGATTAGTGGCAGGGGGTAATTGGAGGCAGGGGGTGATTGGAGGCATCGCAGAGGGGGAAGGTGGCACCACAGAGGGTGGGGGATGGAGACATTGGTTGTTGGTGGCACCGCAGAGGGGGATGGAGGCAGGGGATGATAGAGGCAGTGGGTGATTGGAGGTGGGGGCCTAGGGAGATTGGAGGCAGGGGGTAATTGGAGGCATTGCAGAGGGGGATGGTGGCACCGCAGAGGGTGGGGGATGGAGACATGGGTTGTTGGTGGCACCGCAGAGGGGGATGGAGGCAGGGGATGATAGAGGCAGTGGGTGATTGGAGGTGGGGGCCTGGGGAGATTGGAGGCAGGGGGTGATTGGAGGCAGGGGGAGATTGGAGGCAGGGGTTGTTAGTGGCAGAGGGTGATTGGATTCAGGGGGAAATTGGAGGCAGGAGGTGTTAGTGGCAGGGGGTGATTGGAGGCAGGGGGTGATTGGAGGCACCGCAGACTGGGTTGGAGGCAGGGGACGATGGAGGCAGGGGGTGATTGGAGGCAGGGGGTGATTGGAGGCACCGCAGACTGGGTTGGAGGCAGGGGACGATGGAGGCAGGGGGTGATTGGAGGCAGGGGGTGATTGGAGGCACCGCAGACTGGGTTGGAGGCAGGGGACGATGGAGGCAGGGGGTGATTGGACGCAGGGGGTGATTGGAGGGAGGGGGAGATTGGAGGCAGGGGGAGATTGGAGGCAGGGGGAGATTGGAGGCAAGGGAAGGTTTTGGCACCGCAGAGGGGGGTGAAGGCAGGGGGTGTTGGTGGCAGAGGGGGATGGAGGCAGGGGGTGATGTGACTAAATAATTTGCCCTTTTATATATAGAAAATAACAAAAATATGTTTTTTTTACCCTAAATGAATTGTAAAGGAAATTTTTTTTTACTAAAATTAATGTTAAAAAACGAGTAAATACCTATTAAATTCCTTCATCTTTATCACCTCTGGCGTTCTTGTTTCTGTTCTCTCATTCACTTCCTGGTTTGCATCACTTGTTCGTGTAAGAACTACATTTCCCAGTATGAATTGCGGCACGCCCAGTATTTCACACCTCTTTGAAGTCTCTAACATGTAGAGAGCGCCCTGCCACACAGATGTAGTTCCCAGGAGGGGGCGAGCACGTTACTGACCACCGCAGTAAAGCCTCCCTTCACGGTGGTGAGTAACAATCAGACAAGCAGGAAGTGAACAGAACAGAGAGGAAATAGAGCAACTTCTGAGCAAAAACGAACAATGAGGAAGTGAAAAGAGGAATGTCTGCAGGTAAAGGATGCTTATTATGAAAAAAAAAATCTTTTACAACCCCTTTAATATCAACCTTGAATCACATTGCTATTTGCCTAGCGTACTTGTTTGTAGCCTAAATACTGAAATTTGCACCTACAAATGTAACTTTTGTAAAATGCCAGTAAAAACTTGGCTGCGCCAGTAAATTTCGGGTGTCGTGCCAGTAAATTTCAATCTGGTAGGTTGGCAACACTGGTGAGATCATGATTGGGAAATATCATAATCCCTCTTCCCTTTTTTTATATTTCAATCTATTCATTGGAATTTCCTAGAAACTGGATAAATAGACCCTCATCTGGGCGCAAGAAATAGATATTTGGTCACAGTTTCTGTAGCTTTGTACATTTCAATAAAGATGAAAGATAATTTTGCCGTAAT
This sequence comes from Rana kukunoris, assembly GCA_029574335.1. Classification (NCBI taxonomy): domain Eukaryota; kingdom Metazoa; phylum Chordata; class Amphibia; order Anura; family Ranidae; genus Rana; species Rana kukunoris. The sequence goes on along the minus strand of CM056053.1, from coordinate 256,889,319 downwards.
ACAAGTAGAAATAGTTACATTATCCAGATATGTACAGTGCTATCTTAGAAAGGCCGTTATCAGCATGTCCTATAATTATACATTACAATTCCTTTCATATATAGACTTTCCTATTTCACATCATAATTGAGCAAGTGCCAAATAAGGCTAATTTAACAGCTGAAGTCACTGCATACTAAAGAAGGAAAACAAGTGGAAGAAAGGTGGTGTAGGTAATGGTAAGCAGGATCAGTGTCCCCGAGGTCTTGCTAGTCCGCGGCCTTTTCTTATTTAACGTTGCAAACGCGTTCCACTAAACGCATCACTAGTGAGTACCATGCATCCTACATACTACAATCTGCATCTACATTCAAGGAGGTAAATTACATTGTTTTTGTATTGCAGGATAAAAAGTTGCTATTATTAAGAACCTTACCCGTCACCTTCAAGTGTTAAGCATTGATTTTCTTCCCATCCTTAGCGTGCCTCCATGCAAAACAACTACGGCATTATCTGAAGCCCTTATTTATGCTTTGGGATTCTTTAGACATTGCCCTTGACTATTGTTATGCCTTTACCATGCTCTGTGCAATGCTCTGAGACCTTGGAGAGAAAAACAGCATAGAAATAAATGTATTTTTAGTATTACTATTGTTATTATTAGTATTATCATTTCTTCATCATCATCATTTTGGATTATTAATATTATTATTAGTAAAAAGCAAGTTCCACAAGTTGGGATTTTAAACGGACCACAAACAGTAATTGTAAAATAGTACAAATGTATTGATATATAACAATGAACAACATTCAAATGGAAATAAATGTGGCAGAGATGGAAACAGCTGAGAGAGGAGCCTAGAACTGTCAAACTTTCAAGTGCACTTGCAGTGCAAAGTGGATTTGCTCTTGGTAAATAACCCCCAGTATGTGTAAATGCAAAAGACTATATATATATATATATATATATATATATATATATATATATATATATATATATATATATATATATATATATATATAAAACAAAGTTAAAATGTATGTAAAAAAAAAAAAAAAACCATGCAGCACATCTCTGCAATACATGAGCTTATCCTTATGTTTTAGCCCAGTTTAAGACTCTGCAAATACAGAAAAATACCTGACGGTATACAGGTAATACACTCAGCTCCTGACAACAAACAGCATTTTGTGAACTGAATGGTGTCTACCCTCCCCCAATTGTCTCTTTTTAAACTACACTAACCCATCACCTACCCTACCTTTTGCCAAATAATGGCTAATTGTTCCGTAGTCATAAAATGAAAACTAGGAGGGCTAACTGGACTCTTTGGGATAACACCAGAAGTGCGCACAAGCCACAAGCCAGCCCTGAAATTCTATTTTATTTTTTTGCTCTTATTAAATAGATATAATAAAACACTGTAAGTGGTAAATGTAACATAACAAAATTTAGCAAATAGGAAAGATTTGTTAGGGTTCACACAGACTTTAAAAACTAACCATCATTACTTTTTTTTACTGTTCTGCCGCCCATGGGACAAAGTGCTTTGTCCCATGTTGCTAGGTGCTTCCTAACCCTAGTTATGAGCTCCTGCTATACAGACCCTCTCCCTTTGCCACTGTCTGACAACATAGCTAGAAGGAAGATGGTCCTTTCATAACAGCCACTGGTATCGGCTCCAATAACTTTTCTGAGATAAGCAGCAGCAAGAGGCATGCAGAGAGAGAGGTTTCTGTCCCTCTGCCTTCCTTTGGCTGCCATTTGTCTCTGGAAAGTGCTCAGAGCTAAGACAAGTGGCCTTTATGTCAGTGGTATGGAAAAGCAGACCGCACCAGGGTGACACCCATCAGCTGGGTTACATTGTGCTACACTGGGCACCTGTGCTACCACCGCATATCCTCCGGGGACCAGACCCAGATCCACAATGAACTACTCGCTCAGTTTTTGTCAGACAGCCGCAGGCAGGACAGGTACCAGCTGCTCATCGGTGCTGCATACCTAACCTAAGAGCCAATGAAACCTAGCCTAGGCTCTTCCTATACTCTGACATTACATCCACAAGAGGGGAAGGCGGAGACTAGGCAGAGGAATATCTGTCGTAGTGCCATGCTGATCTGAGGTCTGTAATGGGAGAGATGTAAACCGAGCACATGAGCAGAGTTACGTTGGGTAGAAGATTTCCACAGGGGAGATTGCATTGGGGGCAGTACACTTGATTTGGGAGATTACACTGGTGGGATTGTATTGGGGGTTTTACATTGGAGGGATTGCACATTACACTTGGTTAATTGCACTGGGGGGGGGGGGTTTACATGGGGTGAGGGATACACTCTAGGGACTTACATTGGGAGGATTACACTGGTAATATTACACAAGGGGGATTACATTGAGGGGATTACACTTGGAGGGATTGCATTGGGGTTGTTACACTGGGTGGGGGGGATTTACATGGGGGGGTCATTTAGACTGAGAGGATTAAACTGGGGGAGATTAAACTGGGGTAGCACACAGCAGGGGGGATTTACACTGGGAGGATTACACTTGGGGAATTCACACTGTAGTGCTTGCATTGGGAGGCATTACACTGAGAGGGATTTACTTGGGGGAGTATATTGGGGCATTACACTGAGGGGATTTACACTGGGAATGGCTTATCTACTGGGTGGATTATACTGTGGAGTATTAAATTGAGGCAAGTACACTTGGGGATTACACAGGAGTGATACACTAGGGGGGGATTACGCTTGTAGGATTCACACTGGAGAGACTGCAAGGTGCTCGGGGAGGGATGTATGCAGGGGGTAACAGTGTCTGATGGAGGAGGCTGGGGATGTAAGGTGACTGTACTGGACATCTGTTAATGAGGGTGAGTTAGCTAGGTGAGAATGCCTGCGGGGTGGGCATGGGGCAATGTTGGAGAGAAAGGGGATGGAAAGTGACCATAGAATAATGTCTGTTAACTGGGAGGTGGTGGGATGTAGCTAGTTGGGATGTCTGTCAGCTGGACGTGTTAAGTGGCGTAGAAATGATGTAAACTGGGGTTGGGGGGATTGGCCAGTGAATAATATTTCTCAGACAGTGTGTTTGGAAATATTATTATTATTATTATTATTATAAGACAGGATTTATGTAGTGCCAACAGTTTGCACAGCAACATGGGGCAGACAGTACAGTTACAATACAATTCAATACAGGAATAGCCACTGAAATATGCTTGTCAGGGCCAGGGCCAGGGTAAAGTGGGAACGTTGGACAAATAGTGATGTTTGCCAGCTTGGGGTGAAGGTGGAAATTGAAAAGAGGCCAGAGATTAACCACTTCCCGTCCAGTCAATAGGAGATTGACGTGCGGGAAGTGGTTATGAAATCCTGACTGGACGTTCACCAACGTCCTACAGGATTTCATGCAGCGCGCGCCTGTGGAGGCGCGCAGCGCGGCGATCGCTGATGCGGGGTGTCAGTCTGACACCCTGCATCTTCAATCTCGGTAACAAGTCTCCGGCGGAGGCTCGCTACCACGTGATCAGCCGTGTCCAATCACGGCTGATCACGATGTAAACAGGAAGAGCCGTAGATGGCTCTTCCTCACTCGCGTCTGACAGACGCGAGTACAGGAGAGCCGATCAGCAGCTCGCCTGACAGGGGGGTTTGCGCTGATTGTTAATCAGCGCAGCCACCCCTCTGATGCCCACACTAGACCACCAGGGAATGCCCACACTGGCAGGGCAAAAAAAACGGCAAAAAAAAAAGTCAGGATTAAAAAAACAAAAAAAACAAACATACAAGTAAAAAAAATAAAGATGCCAGTCAGTGCCCACACATGGGCACTGACTGGCAACAGATACATCAGTGCCACCCCTCAAAGTCCATCAATGTCACCCCACAGTGTCCTTCAGTGCCACCCCTCAGTGCCAATCCATGCCCAGTGCCCACCTATCAGTGCCCATCTGTGCCACCCATAAGTACCCATCCGTGCCTCCCATAAGTGCCACCTATGAGTACCATTCTGTGCCACCTATGAGTGCCCAAGTGCTGCCCATGAGTGCCCATCAGTGCCGCCTATGAGTGCCCATCAGTGCCACCTATGAGTGCCCATCAGTGCCGCATACCAGCGCCGCCTATCAGTGCCCATCAGTGCCACCTCATCGGTGCCCATTAGTACTACCTCATTGGTGTCCATCAGTGCCACCTCATCAGTGCCCATCAGTGCCACCATATAAGTGCCCGTAATTGAAAGAGAAAACGTACTTATTTACAAAAAAGTTAACAGAAAAAAATAAAAATGCATTTTTTTTTTCAAAATTTTCAGTCTTTTATTAGTTGTTGCGCAAAAAATTAAAACCACAGAGGTAATCAAATACCACCAAAAGAAAGCTCTATTTGTGGGGAAAAAAGGACGCCAATTTTGTTTGGGTACAGTGTAGCATGACCGCGCAATTGTCATTCAAAGTGCGACAGTGCTGAAAGCTGAAGATTGGCTTGGGCGGGAAGGTGCGTAAGTGCCTGGTATGGAAGTGATTAATGTCTGTCAACATGGAGGAGGTGGGTTAAGATAGGAAGTGGCTGGCTAGGGAGTAATAACACTATGAGAGGGTATGGTGGGTATGAAATGGGTGATGTGTGTCAGCTAGAGATGAGCTTTATGTTCGGGTCTAACATGAGTTTGACTTGAAAATTGGCTGTTTGCCCGTTTGTCGAATAGCAAACAATATCGGAGTGCTAGTGACAAATTCGAGAGCCGCGGAACACCCTTTAAAAGTCTATGGGAGAAATCAAAAGTGCTAATTTTAAAGGTTAATATGCAAGTTATTGTCATAAAAAGTGTTTGGGATATCAGTGAAATATTCCTTTAAATTTTGTACCTGGGGGGTGTCTATAGTACGCCTGTAAAGTAGCACATGTTTCCCGTGTTTATAACAGTCCCTGTACAAAATGACATTTCTAAAAGAATAAAAGTCATTTAAAACTACTCACGGCTATAACAAATTGTCGAATCCCAGCAATACAGATAAAAGTAATTGAAAAAAACAACATATTAAGGGGAACCCTGCGACAAATAAAAAAAAATGGAGTGGGGTTCCCCCCAAAAATTCATACCAGACCCTTATCCGAGCACACAACCTGGCAGGCTGCAGGAAAAGAGGGGGGATGAGAGAGCACCACCCCTCCTCAACCGTACCAGGCCACATGTCCTCAACATGGGGAGAGGGGCCTCATCCCCACAATCCTTGCCTGGTGGTTGTGGGGGTCTGCGGGCACGGGGCTTATCGGAATCTGGAAGCCGAAGCCCCCTTTAATAAATGGGACCATCAGATCCCGGCCCCCTATGTGAATTTTAGGAAGATATGGAAAAATAGCTTCTTTCTAGCTAATGCAGAAATAATAGGTGCGTTAAGGCAGTCTACTTAAATTAATGTGCTGCCAACACACCTAATGCCTCGTACACATGGCTGGGATTTCTGACGGCAAAACTGCAATGAGAGCTTTTGGCCGGGAATCCCGGCCGTGTGTATGCTCCCTCGCAATTTTTTCCGATGGAAATACTGCCAAAAACCGCTGGCAGAAAAAAGATAACCGTCTCTCTTTTGTCCTGTCGGTATTCCCGACTGACTTTTTCCCGTCGGAAATCCCGAGCACGTGCACGGCGCATAATATGTCACAAATTGGAGGTGATCCTTTTTTTAATGCACTACTGTGCATTGCAGCATGCTGCGAAGCAGGAGAATTATTGCTTGAGGTGTCATTAAACGTGACAAGTAATAGAAGTTATGTACCGGTACATATGAACTGCGACACAGAAGTCTAAACGGACATTTCATGTATATACCGCTACACAGTAGGTAAAACAGTATTGCCATGTGTATCACTTCAAGGAACCTTAATCGCTATTGTGACAACATAATGACACCAATTCAACCAGTACATGAAAAAACCTGTTCTAAGTGTGACTCAAATGGGTGAAGTGGATGAATAATTTTCCCTGTGCGTCTTGATTGTTTTTATGCTCCATAATTAAAGAATAATAACAAGTACTGTTTTATCTATTCTCATTTTAACACGACTCTAGGCAGCTTGGGATTTCCAATATCACATGCCATATATACTTTTTCATAGGTTATGGAAAACCAAATAATACCTGTAATTTTTCTTTATTTTAGATGATATATTATGCATTAAATATACAATAATTATTTGCATACAACATAAACAATATATATAAAAATAAAAAAAAACACTAAAAATACAGCAGAGGCGTCAAACGGCGTAATGAAACATTCTGTACAGTTGACACAATCTCTCAGGGACAGGCAGAGTAGTGTCCCTAACTCCCTAGGTCTATTTAAGCTGGTCCTTTACATAAGTAATCTGCAGAGTATGTTCTGTAACAGGTACCTAGGGGTGAATTCAAGAAAGCTGTGAATGTGGCATTTATCATACAGTCATTGCAGGTGAATCTTCTGGGTGCATGTATTTTAAATTAAAGTGACTGCTCCCAAGGTTGAAATATCTAATTTCTCTGTGTTAAACTGGCCTTGTAGATACCTGCAATTTATTCAGACTTTTAAACAAAAAATAGTAGAGCAACCCAGAGTGGCAGACACATAGACCAGAAGGAGGTGTTGTGTTTCATAATGCTTTATATAAAAAAAACAGAATTAGCCAGTGACATCAAAGTATCATAAGTCTCATACATTTGAAATTCCTTTCCACAACATTTAAATAGATTGAAAACTCTTATTCGCCTTCTGTCTCTCATTATACATGAATTGCATGACATTTAGGCTCTGATGGCTACTTCACAGCAAACCATTATATTGCCTTGCCTTTCCAAGATGGTAGACTAAAGAAAAACATGAAACCTAGCCAAGCTTACTGCTGTTGGCTTTATTGGGAGAAAAACTTGATATCAATCCCACAATATATAGAACAATTGTGGTTTATATACAGTATTAAGTCTGTATGAATCCATTGATGCACCTAACTTATCAATAGTCATTTCCAGAAAACATTCAAGCACAATACGAATTGATGCTAGCACATAGGAACTACTCCAACACTACCTTAACAAAAAAATAAAAAAAGCATACCTGGTTATCTCATACTAGAGATTCTAAATACTTATAGAAGTGTAACCTTTAGCATTAGTAATAAGTAGGAAAGTGCGCTTAGGAAAAGATTAATTAGGACTGCAGCCCCCCAGAAAAAGGATACCCCACTGGCGAGGTACCTAGGTAAGTGGTATGTGTAAAAGGGGTGGTGGCGCTGTCCCAAACCCTGATTGTCAGAGGTGCCTGTGTCAGTGTTTTGACTTGTGAAATCGGTACTAGGAATTCCCTACGTACAAGTGTATTCCAAATACAGTGACACCATTTACATCAAATAATAAACATATAGTGAAAAAGTGCAAAAGTGCATAAACATGTGATTATAATTAAAGTCCATAGAATTCAAAAGTTCAAACATATATAACAATGATAGATGTGCAGTAATCCTAGATACGAGTTTCCATCAAATGTGTAGGAAGGTGGTAACGCTGTGGTCCGGTGCTCCCCCACCAGGTTCCCCACTCACCAGAGCCAATCACCCCTGCAGGGGTATTAGGCGTGTAGTCACAGAGGGATCCAGATATCCTCCAGAGGTATTATGGGACCAGGGAAGATGTATCCGTTGGATAATATTATCAGGTCCTCACTCTGGATAATGACCGATCATCAACTGAGGTTTCCATGGGCTGTTAAAATTGTGGTCTCCAAAACAGATGGAAAACAAAATCTTAACCCTTGTTCTGGTGTCTTCTGGAGGTTCCCAGAACACAGACAGGCAAAGCCAAACTCCTCCAGACCAGCCAAGGTCAGACCCAACAATCAGATCCTCATAAAAGTTCCTCCTTGGAGCTTATCCTCTTCAGTTTGTGACTTGCACATATCCTACAGAAAGTTACCTTTAGCATTGTTCTCAAGTTTGAAATACCCTTAGTCCTCCTATGAGTTTTTTTGTGTAGCTTACTCTCTTGTTCTACTCTTTTTGCCTCATGTTGACACAGTTCTATGTTTAACTTGATGTCCAGTCCACGCCTACAGTTAGAAACCATTTGGGGTAGGCTGGACAGGGATACCAACAGTTGTATAAATACTTATGAACCTTTCCCTTATGTTGAACTTTACTCCTCAACGGAAGTCTGACGGAATTTTTTCATTGGATTTTCATCTGAGTTTTTCCTTCGGAAATTCCGACGGACTTAGAAAGAGAACATGTCTCTTTTTTTTCCGATGGAAAAAAATTCTCTAGGGAAATTCTGTTCGTTTGTGTGGAACTCCGACAGAGAAAAAAAACATTCATGCTCAGAATAAAATCGACAGCAATGAACTTAAAGGATCACTAAAGGATTTTTTTTTTTAGCTAAATAGCTTCCTTTACCTTACTGCAGTACTGGTTTCATGTCCTTATTGTTCGTTCTTGCTTTGAAGTTGCTGTAATCCTGCTCTGTTCTCCACACTTCCTGCTTGTCTGTTTCCTTATAACCACAGTGCTGGGAGCTTTCTCACGGTGGTCTGAGCTGTCATTACTGTGTGTCTAAAACTTCCCAGAACCAATCAGATTCATTTTAAAAACAAAACACTGCCCTGGATTTGTTTGTTTTTGTTCTGCGTGTCTATTTCTACTCCACAGAAACATGAAGCCAGTTCAAAAGTGAAACTAACCTGCAGGCACATTATATGATTTGTATCTATTTTTAATCATTTTGAAAAGGAATCAGTTAACTTTTATGTCTCTATACCCTGTAAACAGTCATTTCAGCAAAAAAAAAATCTTTCCTTTAGTGACCCTTTAATTTTTCTCGGCTCGATGTAGTGTTGTACGTCACTGCATTCTTGATGGTCTGAATTTGGTGTGACAGCTTGAACGGAATTCTGTCTGAGTTTATCCCAACGGAAATTCTGATCGTGTGTACAAGGCATTACAGTTGTTAGCTACTGAGTATAGACATTTGTATTGATACTCATTATAAATGAATAAAAACGTATAGTTCAAATAAAAAAAAGAATAAAGCACAATACTCCCACAACTCATATGATCAATTTGGTCAAGGCAAACAGTATATCAATTTTGATATCTCTTCATCCATGTATCAGTGCGTTCTAAAAGAAGGAAAGTCCTTGGACTGTGGTCAGCACTTTGATTAACAAGCAGAAAACTGAAGATGTATAACCACTTTTGACTTGCTACATCCCAGGACTGTCTTGTTCTCTTTTTACATAAAACTTCAGCAGAGATAAAGGTTATTGTTACTAGCCAAATTTAAAAAAAAAAATAAAAATGATGAGACATTTATTTGGATAGATTTAATTTTTTTTTAGACTACACTCAATATTCAGAGACTTTAGTTGACCTTTTAATACTTTCTAACGTTCATATTAACCATTATCAGTCAGAGCTTGGGAATGGGATGACTGCTACAGGTATACTTGAGTTGGCAAGCTAGCGGTCTCAGAAGAGGGGGTTGCGGCACAATAGACTTTAGGCCTTTGCTCTCCTGGGGACACACAGTCAATCACAATCTCAAATCCAGTGCCGTCATTTTATATGAATACACATTTGCATGTGAATACATCTTGCATGTGAACATGCATCATATGCCTCAAGGATTACTGTGACAGTGCTTGTGGAATGACAAAGATAACAGTATATGTGAACTTTAAAAAGTATTATAAAGGGTCAGTTGAATATAGAATGTGGTTTTAAAATGCTTCTAATTTATCCAGTAAAAATAACCACATTTTCTTCTGGGAAGCAAGCAAAACAGTTACAACTGACAAAATCATGTATTATTTTATATTTTAAAAGAAAAAATCTTTACTTAAGAATATGGAAGATAGCCATAAATCCAGAAAGGCTTATTTAAGATTTAAACAACACGACTGACCAGAACTGTAACAGATGGTTGATGGAGAAAAAATTATTGTGATTTGTGGTTGGAAGAACCATAAAGCAATACAATGTTACAAACAGCTTGTATTATACAAATTCAGCAACAAATCAGGTTGTCTTCTGGCAAACGTAATCAGGGGACAATATTCAGTCTTCTATTACCCAAATCAAAGATATGAGTGAGGATGTAATACAGAATCCTTCTGCCAACAGCCACAGTATTTGCTTACTACTCTGTCACCCTCTATGCAGGTAATAACCAACTTAAAGCAGAGTTCCAGCCTCTAATGCCGCGTACACACGATCACTTTTTGTGATGTAAAAAAACATTGTTTTATCTCACAAAACAAAACAACAGTTTTTAAACTTCATTTTAAAAAACGACGTTGCCTACACACCATCGTTTTCTGAAAATGCTCTTGCAAAGCGCGGTTACGTACACCACGTTCGACGGCACTCTGTTCCATTGTAGCTCCCATCTCATAACTTGCTTCTGAGCATGCGCGGGTTTAAAAACATAGTTTTAAACGTCGTTTTGCCCACACACAATCATTTTTTATGACACAAAAAACGACATTCTGAAAAACGACATAAAATATTGAAGCATGTTCGAATTTTTTTTTGGTCGTTTTTCAGAAGACATAAAACAACGTTTTGCCCACACACGATCATTTTAAATTAAGTTTTTTAGAACGTCGCTTTATTTCATCACAAAAAACGTCCGTGTGTACGTGGCATAAAAATAAATTGTAAGTAGCTGCTGACTTTTAATATAACACTTACCTGTCCAGGAATCCCGCAATGTCGTCTCTCCCCCCCCCCCACCCTCGAAGCTGATTCATCCGTTGGCTTGGGTGCAGGCTCCGGCATTGCAACTAAAGGAAACCGGCAGTGAAGCCTTCAGGCTTTACAGACAATTTCCTACTACACATGCGCGAGTCACACTGTGCTTTCTGAATGGCTCTGACATCTTCTGGGACACACACAGGTCCCAGATGGCAATGGGAGGAAGGAGGAGGGGCTAATGCAAGTCATGGAAATGACGTACCATGCCACGAGGTAGGACGGAAATCCAGCTAGAGAATAATGTAAAAAGGTACAAAACATCCCCCCCCAAAAAAATAAAATAAAGGATATCCAAAAATGTTGGTGGGGTGCTCAATTTATCTAGACCTAGTATCATTTTAGACAAAAAGAAACAAGGATGCGCCCAATCTAAGTGCAGTAACGTATTTAATCGATAAAATAAGGTACAAAAGGAGAACGGCCAAATGGCTACTCACACATTAAAAGTGGATAATAGGCATATATGAGACCGTGGATGTAGTCATCGTCCGGTGTATGAGGGGTGTCCGCACATGGTGGTGAGGTGCTGTAGATGGAAGACAGCAAGTGGGACAGCCTGGAGGAGCTTATTGGGAGCGCCGTGAAGGTCGGTGTGCGTCTCACGATGGAACGCAAGCACAGGTCGGTCTCACCGGAAGTGACGTGACGTGGCGTGGCTAAAACGAGGATAGATGTGCTTGCGTTCCATCGTGAGACGCACGCCGCCGTACACGGCGCTCCCAACAAGCTCCTCCAGGCTGTCCCACTTGCTGTCTTCCATCTACAGCACCTCACCACCATGTGCGGACACCCCTCATACACCGGACGATGACTACATCCATGGTCTCATATATGCCTATTATCCACTTTTAATGTGTGAGTAGCCATTTGGCCGTTCTCCTTTTGTACCTTATTTTATCGATTAAATATGTTACTGCACTTAGATTGGGCGCATCCTTGTTTCTTTTTGTCTACCTATGTACAGAGTATGCTTCTGCTCTTCAGGGATTGCTGCCGCTAAAGTGCTAACTTGGATTTCCTGTGGACTTATGAACTTATCATATATTTTGTTTTTCATGAATACTCATTCTGATATCTAGACCACTTGCTAAGGTAGTTCTATTATCCACCTCCCCTTGCGCCATCAGACAATATATTTTTGACACTAGTATCATTTTAGCCTGGAACGCCGCTGGATTTTGTAGTTTTTGCGATTTTGCATGCGTTTTCCTTGGATTGTTACATTATGTTGTGCAAAAGATGGATGAAGCAATCCTGCTTATCATCTTGCAGAGAATTCGTAGAAGGAGACAGTTGGAGGAGGATAGAAACAGTAGACAACGTCACGACTGCTAGTGGCACTAAGATAAGTGAAATAAGTACTCATAGGGTTATGGCTAGGGGATAGGGTTTGGGGGTAGGGAATAGTGGATTGGGTTTAGGAGTAGGGTTTAGGCAATCAAAGTTTGGGTTAGGGTTTAGGGGTAGGGGGTTAGGGTTATAATTAAGGGGTAGGGATTAGTGGTTAGTGGATAAGAGGTAGGACTTTTTATTCGTATGCTGCTTTTATTAAATATTTTTTTTATTTGTATGTTAGGTTCCTTTCCACTGGACAAAGTTTTGTGTCCCTTTGCTATTTTTTTCTCCTTGGTGTCACAATGGCATCTGCAGTAACGAGGTCAACATGTGTAGGAATTTGGGAGGAGCTACACGACTCAGTCATGTCGGAGTTGACCAAAGAAATCTGGAAATCTGTGGTCGATGGATTTTGGGGAAAAACTCAATTTCCTAATTGCATCGGTGCCCTGGATGGGAAACACATCAGGGTGAAGAAGCCTCCCCACTCTGGATCATCTTATTTTAATTATAAGAAATATTTTCCGTGGTACTCTGGGCATTGACCGATGCCCACCTTGGCTGCCTACCACAGCCAAGGTGACTCTCGCATATTCAGAGAGTCTGCATTCGGACGTTGTCTGCATGAGGGACGCTACCCTGCACTGATGAACCAAGTTTGTCGTTGGTGTTGGTTGCGGATTAGGCTTTTGTATTGGCCGAAAACCTTATGAGTGTCAGATTTAATGTCAGGCTAGAAGCAGATAAACATTCAGGTGTGCAAACTAACAGTCAAGAACAGGAGCACATACCATGAGCAGGTCTTGAGATGAGCGGGTCAGCTGGGACTTGTAGTTCACTGCAGATGTAGGTGTTGAGATAAGCAGGTCAGCTGGGACTTGTAGTTCACTGCCGATGTAGGTGTTGAGATGAGCAGGTCAGCTGGGACTTGTAGTTCACTGCAGATGTAGATGTTGTTGATGTCGCTGGTGTTTTTTTAGTGCACCGCTGCAAATGGATGTTGCTTACAGGAATCAGGCAAAGCGTAGTCTAGGCAAGCTGGGTCATACACGGGTAGTTCAGAGTGCAAACGGTACCAAGTCAGAAGCAAACAAACAGGGTCAAACGAGCCGGGTCATACACAAATATTCAGAGCAGAAAGTCAGGATCTCACAGTGGCAAACAAGGTAACTCTATCACGAGCACTGATTGGGTGAAGATACAGGTGATTTAAAGGAGAGCTGGCCAATCAGTGTTTCCCAGGCAAGGCTGTGTCAGGTGAGTGTGCTGGGTCCTAAAGGGATCCCAGTACTGACAATGAGGCCATATAGTGGATATGGACTCAGCCATGAACAAAGAATTTTCAATTATAGGCTTAGGGGCTAAAAGTCTAAAAATGACCATGCCTGTTACAGTTCTTGTGGCGTTCTTAAGCATAAAAAAAGCTCAAAAAAGCAGCTGTTAAAATGTCCTTGTGTATGTAACAAAACCCTTGCTCGCTCGCTTCCGCTCTCCCCACGCTCCTCTGCTACTATTGAATCAGATTGCAGATCGCAAAGTCTGATGGTTCGGTCATCCAAGGCTCCGGGATCTGAACTACAGCTATGTGCCATTCGAAATTCATTACAACAAACACCAGGCAGGCTGTATGTAAGTTCAAACAGGAAGACCTTTATTGGAAGCACACAACACACTTTTATACAGAATTCGGAACATCCCGCCCCCCCTATTGGTCAATTGTAAAGTACATATAGTTCTCCTTCAGGTCCTCTTTAGCCATGCAAATGAGGATTTGAAAATGACTCAGCAGGGATTGGTCCGATAGCTTGAATAGAAGGACTGCTATGTGTAATGAGACAGAAGCCCCAGGGGGCAATCAATGTACACAACAGCCAGAACAATGGGGCCGTATGGAGCCTTAAGAGAGGTCCATGACAGTGTATATTACAAGCATCAGGCACTGTGCCATCAAATGCTGCCACTGTGACCCCCAGCATGGTGTTTGCAGGTCACCTTTTTTGACACCTGGCTCTAATCAGAAGCTTGAAAAACACCCCCTGCCACTGTAATTCAGGCACCCAGCGCCCAAAAAGGGGCTGGCACCTGAACAGGGGTGGCAGCAGCGACATTAATCTATCCATTAACCATATAGGGGGTGGAGTGGATAGAGGGGTCGGCACCCGTGCACCCTTAAAGACGCACCACCACTGACCGAACAGATGGATGCAAGAACCCCAGTACTGAATATCAGAAAATTCATTACTGTCGAATATCATAGATTGTCAAATGCCTCTCTCTCGTCTGAATGACCATAATGACCCTAAATAGTAAGAGGGCCTTTGAATGGAGCTGTCTGAGGAAGGTTTAAACACATATGGGATTTGGAGGACCCATTTTTTTAATCATATTATTTCCATGTACTCATCACAGATGACAATGGTAATCTGCTTGCGAAAACTGCTCTATCCCATTGTAAACACTGCCTTTTATCCTCAAACATTCTGATATAAATAAACGTAATCACACTTTTGCAAACTTTGTTTGGAAAGACAAAAAAAACATGCAAAGCACGTACCATCCAATTCATCTGAAAACCCAGTTGGACGTGAACTTCCTTGATATTGGCTTCTACAATCTGACATCTATTTTCCAATAAAAATTGGATAGGTTAATAGGTTTTATTATTTTATGAACTACACTCTGCAATCCTAATTAGCATAACCCTGGTCCTTGTCATGGATTTTACACTCTCCTCTATTCATCCTACCCAAATGACTCAAATCTAAATTTGTATTAAAACATACATTGATAACATAGAATAAAATAAAAAAAGCTGTCACCATCCCCTGAACCTATCACTCCACTCTTTCCCTTCCATTCCATCCCATACTTCCCTCAGGGCATTTCTACTAAAATATACTCTGTATGGAAAATGAGATGCATCAAGCATATTCAAGACCTATTGGATACAGACTCTAGATGTATATCCTTCCCTATTAAACAAGCAAAATATGCCATACCATCCACATATTCCCTCTGTTATTGCTGAATTAGAAATGTCTTATGCTATCACTTAAAGTGGTTGTAAAGGCTTGAGGTTTTTTACCTTCATGCATTCAATGTATAAAGGTAAAACACCTTCTGTGTGCAGCAGCCTCCCCCAATACCTACTTGAACCCAATGTTCCAGTGATGTGTAGGAGAACTTCAGCTCCCCCGGGTCTCTCCCTCCTCAGTGGCTAAGACAGCAGCAGTAGCCATTGGCTCCCACTACTGTCAATCACAGACAGTAAACCAATTAGAAGAATGCGGGGGCGTGTGTGAATGTGTGGTGTCCCAGTACAGGTATTTGCTGTAGGCCCTGTCAGATTGAGACCCTCGGCTTGTGGGGCCTCCTCTGCAGGGACTCAGCTAGTTATGATGTGATTTATACTGTTATAGTTGATAATACATTTATTAGGTGCGTATAGCTTTAAGAGGTTTAGTCCGCCATTTTATGTTTAGTCAGAGTGTATGAGAGTCAGTAGGACTAAGTGCTAGACAAGACCTTATGGTAAGGTCCAAGGGGAATACAGATAAGTCTCTATGATCCACAGCTCTCAGCCAATGGGCTTCAGTCTCCCTCAGCTCTCAAGCCAATGGGCTTCAGTCTCCCCCAGCTCTCAAGCAATGGGCTTCAGTCTCCCTCAGCTCTCAACCAATGGGCTTCAGTCTCCTCACATTTATATAAGGGGTGGGAGTTCCTGTTTAGGGCAGACTAGTGCTACACACAGTTGCTGACAGGTCAGAGCAGAGTTCAGTCAGAGAAGAAGCAGTGCAGGCCAGAGACCTCCCGTTCAGGGGAAAGTACAGCAAATCGCGGAGTACCTTTAAAAAACTATAGAATTAGTACTTCAACGAAATAATCGAATCAATTCGTCATTCGGACGAAAAGCCTCAAGTCTACCGACACTTCAGTAAGTGTATTTATTCTTCAGTCTAGTCAAGCATAGGCCCAGCATTACTAATCCGGCCGCAAAAGCCAAGGATATATGAAAAGCCAAGCCCAGGCATCAGAGGCGTCGTTAGCCCCTGGCTAGGGTGGCTGAAGCCCCGAATGTGGCCCTGAAAAGCCCCGAGTCTCATGGCCGCAGGTCTGAATTATTAGCCCCGAGTCAACGGTCAGCGCCGGGACTGATCTGATCCCGAGCGCTGCCGTATGCAAACGAGTGCCATAGCAGCCAGCAGGTCCGCCTTCTGGAGCCAGCGCAACGCCTGTGATGGACGTCCCACTGGTCCAATGCCATGTCCGCGGGACGTGTGACGTCCATCATAGGCGCTGCAGAGCCCCAGAAGGCGGGAATTACAAATCCGGTGCGTGGGTACTGCTGATTGTTCAGCTCCTCCAGACCTCCACCATCCGGGGATAACAGCGCAGCGCCGCTCAGCAGACTGCCTGCAGTGCAGTGTGCACAGTGTGACCGGGAACCCGCGGACATGGCATTCACAAGATGGCTCCAGCGGCAGCTCGTCAGCTTAAAGCGGCTCCTCGTGCTCTACACACAGCCCTCCACAGCATAGAACTCATTTATATCACAATTTTATATTACTTTAATTCACCTGTCACATTACACCCCAACTTACATGCCTTTTTTTTCCCTCAGTAAAGCAACCCCAGAGCCGCGCTTATCTTCATACATTACCAGCATAGCAGAGCATGTCATTCTGTTATCATGCTCAGAGGTCTTGAATTTGTTTTGTTTATTCGTAATCAAATCAATTTGAATTTTTAAATTCAAATCGATTTAAAATGTTTTTTTTTCTAAAGTGTATTTTGTGCGTGTACTCGAGAGAGGAGCCGGACTGCAGGAGTTGGGAGTAGGCAATCTGCTATCTTTCTGCATGCCTCCGGGTGGCAATGGCGGGTCCTCCCACACAGCCCGCCCTACCTGCTCCGCTTTGAAGCCCAACGGGGCAGAGGGACTCCCCTATGAGGGAGTGAGAAGACCTAGCCCGCTCAGCCAGCCCCGTTAGTCCTTTGCCTCTCTTTTTTAGAGACCGCGTGGCCAAAGTGTGTGCATGTTAACCCAATTTTGAGTCCGTGTAAGTGTGGTGGTTTTGCGGGAGGGGGGTGGGTGTACTAAGCGCAGGCTTACCTCGCATAGCACACCCACCGGGAGACGGGCTGAGACCACCAAACTCAATTCACATGCAGCCAACACCAGGATCCGAACCCTTAGCTGCAGAGGTGAACGGCTTGTCAGCGCAGTGCCAATCGCGTTGAGCCACCGCAGCTCCCTAAGTGATTTAAAATGTTTTCGACTGAATTTTGGGTAATAGTTTGGGTAATAGTTTTAGGACACTTTTGGACACTTTTTTTGGGACCATTGACAATTATACAGCGCTTGGTGCTATAAAAATGCACTGAATACTCTGTAAATGTCACAGGTAGGAAAGGGGTTAACACTAGGGGGTGATCAAGGGATTAACTGTGTGTTCTAACTGTGTATGGATGGGAGTGACTAGGAGAGGAGACATATACATTGTCCTACTTAGTAGGAACAAACAATTTGTTTCCTCTTCCCTGACAGCACTGGATTTGTGTGTTTACCCACACAAATCCCTGTGCTGGCGCTAGTGCATGCGATCGCTCGTGGCCGCCGGTGATCGCGCCCCTGCCAGACTAGTTTTCCCGGGTTCCTCGCCATGCTGCAGGTATGCACGCCTGCCCTCTGGTGGCCAAAAAAGAGAAGGGCGTACCCGTATTATACATTCTGCCGCAGGATATCTGCGTGAGCCAGTCAGGAACTGGATAATAGAGTAAAACAGAAAAAAATAGGATAGTGCTCACATCCTAAAATGCAGAACTAAAACAAAGATAATTGCATTTTTGTTTAGGAAATATGACAATTCTTTGACTCTCACAGCTCTTTTCTTCTCATGCTCTCCCAGATTTCGAGGAAAGAGAATCCTGTACAGTTGCGAAAGTATTGCTATACTGCATTAGGCATCGATGCAGATAATATGTTAGCTATGTAGTGCTGTGTTTCTGTTTCTTTCCTGGTGACACTGCCCGGAGGGTATTTGGGAACCATCGTTTCTTTTCTGCTTCTTTTTTTTTTCTATTTTTATTACAGCAGTTTTTTAGTGACTTTTAATGTGAAGGTGATTGACTGGCCGTAAAACATGACATCCAGAATACCCCAATTTCACCGGCCACAAGAGACATCAGCTGATGGTAACCTAATGCACTAACTGATTCTCTGCTAGTTTGTCTTTATATATTGCATTTACACTCCAGTGCACATGTACTGACTTGTTGAGAGATATTACTGATATTGTGAGAGATCTCTATGGGGAAGAGGCAACTTGCCACAACACCATCAATTAGACTAATGATTGCACTAAAACTGAATGAAACAGATGGTCCCTAACTGCAAATATTAATAAAGTTTTATGATCACAGGGGAGTAAACGTACCCTATGGAAAGGATTTTTGAAAGTGAACGGTATAATGTGTGTCTGCAAGCTGTAATATAAGTTGTCCTGTAGGTCCTCTGACAGGCTCTTCTAGAAAAGATTTACTGACATCATTCAGAAATATATCTGTGAAGTTTCAGGACATTCTCTTTGATATAATAACAAGACTCTCTGACTCTCTTTCTTCTATAAAGGAAAAGCTCCTGGGGTGGTCTCATGATGGATATAGTTGTAATCAATATAGCAAAAGTGCAAATAGGCAGCCTATAGATGGAGAGATATTTCAAATGGCAAATTAGAGATCTTCTTGTCCGCTGTACTGTTTACTTCTCCATTGCCCCCATAGCACCTTAATACCATAATATGTTTAAATACATCATGTACTGCTTAAAGTTGTTGTAAACCCTTAGGCCTCGTGCACACGATCAGTCCATTCGATGAGAACGGTCCAAAGGACCGTTCTCATCGGTTAACCAATGAGGCTGACTGATGGTCTCATGTGCCTACACACTATCGGTTAAAAAATTATCGTGTCAGAACGCGGTGACGTAAAACACATCGACGTGCTGAAAAAAATGAAGTTCAATGCTTCCAAGCATGCGTCGACTTGATTCTGAGCATGCGTGGATTTTTAACCGATGGTCGTCCCTACTAACGATCGGTTAAATTTTAAAGCAAGTTGGCTTTTTTTTAACCAAAGGTTAAATAACCTATGGGGCCTACACACGATCGGTTTTGACCGATGAAAACGGCCCATCAGACCGTTGTCCTCTGGTTAACCTATCGTGTGTACGCAGCCTTACAGACCACTTTAACCTACAGGTAAGCCTAGATTAAGGCTTACCTGTAGGTGCAACAAATATCTCCTAAACCTATGCGGTTTAGGAGATATTTGCAGAAAAGACTGCACCAATGTCTATGACGCATGCACGCTGTAGACAATGATGCAGGCACACTGAGCCCGCCATTAGTGAGGGCAGTCGTGCCGTCACTGACGGCTCCCACGTGCATGCGCAGAAGTTATGTCATCACAGCGCTGGAGCCGCAATACCCAGAAGTAACTCGGGCATCAATGGCGGAGGTAAGGAATGAGAGTCTCTTCGGGGTCTTCGATCTCAGGAAAGTAATTTATAATGAGCTAGTATGCTATGTATACTAGCTCATTATGCCTTTCTCTTGCAGGGCTTTGTTTTTAAAGAAGGCTTTAGAGGGTTTACTTCCTCTTTAAGGTGTTACTAAACCCAGGACCCTGCAATCACTATATCTGTTTTCTTATAGTACACAGAACATGGAAATGCAATTACAGGGAGTGCAGAATTATTAGGCAAATGAGTATTTTGACCACATCATCCTCTTTATGCATGTTGTCTTACTCCAAGCTGTATAGGCTCGAAAGCCTACTACCAATTAAGCATATTAGGTGATGTGCATCTCTGTAATGAGAAGGGGTGTGGTCTAATGACATCAACACCCTATATCAGGTGTGCATAATTATTGGTCAACTTCCTTTCCTTTGGCAAAATGGGTCAAAAGAAGGACTTGACAGGCTCAGAAAAGTCAAAAATAGTGAGATATCTTGCAGAGGGATGCAGCACTCTTAAAATTGCAAAGCTTCTGAAGCGTGATCATCGAACAATCAAGCGTTTCATTCAAAATAGTCAAATGGGTCGCAAGAAGCGTGTGGAAAAACCAAGGCGCAAAATAACTGCCCATGAACTGAGAAAAGTCAAGCGTGCAGCTGCCAAGATGCCACTTGCCACCAGTTTGGCCATATTTCAGAGCTGCAACATCACTGGAGTGCCCAAAAGCACAAGGTGTGCAATACTCAGAGACATGGCCAAGGTAAGAAAGGCTGAAAGACGACCACCACTGAACAAGACACACAAGCTGAAACGTCAAGACTGGGCCAAGAAATATCTCAAGACTGATTTTTCTAAGGTTTTATGGACTGATGAAATGAGAGTGAGTCTTGATGGGCCAGATGGATGGGCCCGTGGTTGGATTGGTAAAGGGCAGAGAGCTCCAGTCCGACTCAGACGCCAGCAAGGTAGAGGTGGAGTACTGGTTTGGGCTGGTATCATCAAAGATGAGCTTGTGGGGCCTTTTCGGGTTGAGGATGGAATCAAGCTCAACTCCCAGTCCTACTGCCAGTTTCTGGAAGACACCTTCTTCAAGCAGTGGTACAGGAAGAAGTCTGCATCCTTCAAGAAAAACATGATTTTCATGCAGGACAATGCTCCATCACACGCGTCCAAGTACTCCACAGCGTGGCTGGCAAGAAAGGGTATAAAAGAAGAAAAACTAATGACATGGCCTCCTTGTTCACCTGATCTGAACCCCATTGAGAACCTGTGGTCCATCATCAAATGTGAGATTTACAAGGAGGGAAAACAGTACACCTCTCTGAACAGTGTCTGGGAGGCTGTGGTTGCTGCTGCACGCAATGTTGATGGTGAACAGATCTGGGACTGTGGAAGAATGAGAGGATCAGAGAAGACAGGATCAAACAGCTTTTTTACACAATGCAGAGGATTAACCCCTTAGGTTTTACAGTGAGCATAACAAGCTTGCTTTACTGCATATACAGACTGATTTTACTGTTGTAGGTTTAGTAACACATTAATTATTAAGGATGCTAAATTATCTGGCAGATACAGGGGCAAAGCATAGCATACCTGCGCCCCAGTACATGTTATGAACCAGGGCCCCTGGGCTTTAGCATGCAATCAGAGCTCCAGACAACCCTTACAATACTCTGCTTCAGTTAACATGAATCTCTTAGATGCAAAAAAAAAAACAATTCTTTTAACCTTCACTTTGCACAGTATGTCCTATTACCTCAAGAGGGAAATATTTAGCTGGACACTTGCTTAAGGTGATTACATGTTTGCTACGTAGGCTCTATGGAGTGCACAGGAGCAGGAACCTCTACTAAACCTGTTCTATTACCCCCTGTTCCTACTGTACTGGACAGAATGTAGGAGCTGTAAGGCTGTGTAGCAGTACCCTCAAAGGAGCTGCTGAGAATTGATGGGATGGCAGATTTACCACATGGCGCTTTCCGAATGTCTAGGGGTGAATGATGCATACAGCAGTAGTAAAGTAATGTCCGCAAAGAAATGTCTTTTTATGTGCTTTTTACTACCCAGCTAGGTAAAATCAGTGAACAGGTGATGAAAGGGATAGAGATGGAAAGGAGAACAGCAGATTCAGGCGTAGTATTTGGAACAGTCCTGCTCCTATGCGTAACACTTTCTTACCACTCCTGTTTGAGTGGGCTTAGCGTACCCGGATAGGCCTCTCTCACTGACCTAGCAGCCGAAGTATCGCTCAAACCTTTTCAGGACGAAGTCTCTGCCACAGACCCTCCCGAATGAACGTCGGGGAGATGCCTCTGCCACAGGCCCTCTCTGATTGCAGATACGGAGTAACCCTCCTAGGTAAAGTTAGGCCTGGATCTCCTTCTTAACATCTCCCAGGTACCGACTGAAAGAGGAGTCAATTCTTCAGTGTCCGGCTACCTTGATCCCCGGTGGTTCGTCAGAATCCTTTTGGACCGCCAGCCTCTCATTGGCGTTCCTCAGATGGACTCCCCACCAAACAGCCACACTTGCTTGGGATCTTCAAAAGTGGGAACCCAGTCGAACACTGGGTCCCCGTCCTACTCGAATGCTCCGGACCAACGTAGGCCCGAAACCAGGAACACCGCTTGGCAAGCACGCTCCGGCCAGGTAGGCCATAACGCCGGAGTGCCGTGATGTGGCCACCCTGAAGGTGGGTGCCACACCGGAAGAAGACCCAGATTCAATGGCGTCTGTTCCATTAGTACCCTCTCCCAGCATGCCCAGCGAGGCTCAAACCTCCTGATTGGACGCTGGGGAAGGACACCTAAACCTCAACTCCACTGCTGCCACCTACCGCACCGGGGTGGGAAAAACACCCCAGTGCAACATAATGAGCCCACAGCACAGCCAAGATGAAACAGAGACCCTAATGAATGATTGCAATTGGAATCAGAGTCACTTACACTCTGATTATACTCTAAATTTCAATAGCAACGGTACTTGGAAGTAACCCGGCTCTACAGCTGTATTACAGTTATCTATACAGTGTCACCATGTTCTTCCCAACATACCTCATCTTCTAGCTACAGCAAGGTGTTGGAATATGGAGAAGGAGACATTGCCCTTTGTTCTTCTCTACTGAGACACTGATCATAGGTGTGCGCAGCCTATTGCATTTGGGTGTGCACCCCAAAGCTCAAACACAGAGCAACATAGGCAGTGTCTAGGGATGTGCCCATGTTATGGCTGTGATACTTTGCTTCGCATCCATGGCAGAAATTACATAGTACAAAGTACATATGAACAAGTCCTTAATTATTTAAATTATTTAAAAAATTTACTTTTTTTTATCTTTTTATGCCTTTATTTTTATTTTTTTATTTTGAACTGCTCTTTTTGTGGTCTGAAATATTGGGGTTCTAAACAAACTCCTGATGTTATACATTTAAGGCTGAGAAAGGGACTGAGGACAGAATGGGGGAGTGCAGCCAGAGGGAGGGAGAGGCGAAGAGGCTGTCATCGCTGCAGGTGGAGTAACAAGAGGATCGGTATCTGCAATACGGCACTGCATGCCTATGGCAGTATGAGATTATGGTGCAGCAAGGTGGCTCGTTCCCGCAAATCGCCGTAGCTGTATGTCGGCTCGGGAACTCACGTTTGTGAGCGTGTCCACCAGCCACCCGCATTTGTTCCCCACAGTGACAGAACGGGGATCTGCCTGTGTAAACAAGGCAAATCTCCATTCTGACAACAGGGGAGATCACACAGATCCTGTCTTTCTGCTAGGATATTGTCGGTCTTATTAGTTTATAATGCAAAAAAGAAAAACTTCAGAGGTGATCAAATACCCCCAAAAGAAAGGTCTATTTGTGGGAAAAAAGGACATACATTTTTTGGGTACTGTGTCACACGACCACGCAATTGTCAATTAAAGCCATGCAGCACCGTCTCTCAAAAAATGGCTTGTTCAGGAAGTGGGTAAATTCTTCTGGGGCTGAAGTGGTTATAAAAACCACCGTACATCCACTACCATCCAAGCAAAAGGGGGAAATACATATATTATTCAATACAGTAAAAAAGACAAGTAGATCAATGCAATTTGCTAAACAGATAGCTTCTTCAGGATCCACCTTCTTGTCTTCAATCTATTGGGTGGTAGCTGACAGAATAAGATACAATATTACAATTCCAAAATATAAACAAATATAAATATTCTGCAGTGGGGTATATACTGTATATCAAAGCTGTAACAATATACAGTATATAAGCAAGAGAAAGAAATGAGAGGAAAAAAGGAGAAGCAGAAAGAAAGAAAAAGATAAGCAAGCCCAGGGTGTTGTATTTGAAACGGCAGTGAAATAATGGCTACTACACTGGAGCATCCACCCCTCTGCTTCCCAATGCTAATCACTGGGGGAGAGGCAGAGGAGCCCCTTCTACAGCAAGAGGTCACCACAACATCCCAGGGACTGGTGAGAGGGCTGAGCCACTCAAGTATACTGCATTATCAATGTGTGTAATAAATCTGTCTGCTACTATTTTTTAAAGAAAACATTAATTTTTGTGAAGCAAGCTGCTCACACCTTATGACACTCCCATATGTGTTAGATCAACTGCAATAAAAAAAAAATGGTATAGGGTCATCCAACAAATATTAGAATATTTCATCCATGCCATCCACACACCAATCATACATATTTACCATTCACAATATATATATATATATACACAGGCATGGACTGGCCATAGGGACTACAGGGAGTTTCCCGGTGGGCCGATGGCTCAGTGGGCCGGTTTCAGTGACAGCCTGTCAAAGTAATGGCTGCGCAGCTCGCCCTCCACTTCATCCAGTGATGTGAGAAGGATGAGAAAAATACAGAGGAGAATAAGTGAAATAATAAGAGGTGAGTGAGGGCTCCTTATGTTATGCTACTTTTTTTGCACAATTGCGTATAGTTTATATACTGTTTTTGTTCTTGTTTGCAAACATATAATGGGCCGGTCTGGATAAAGTCCAGGGCCAAATTTTGGTCTCAGTCCATCCCTGTATATACATATATAATGTGAGTACACCCCTCACATTTTTGTAAACATTTTATTATATCTTTTCACGTGACAACACTGAAGAAATTACACTTTGTTACAATGTAAATTAGTGAGTGTACAGCTTGTATAACAGTGTAAATTTGCTGCCCCCCCCCCTTAAATTGTCAATATTTTGTGTGGCCACCATTATTTTCCAGAACTGCCTTAATCCTCTTGAGCATGGAGTTCACCAGAGCTTCACAGGTTGCCACTGGAGTCCTCTTCCACTCCTCCATGATGACATCACGGAGCCAGTGTATGTTAGAGAACTTGCGCTCCTCCGCCTCCATTTGAGGATGCCCCACAGATACTCAGAAGGGTTTAGGTCTAGAGACATGCTTGGTCAGTCCATCACCTTTACCCTTAGCTTTGTTAGCAAGGCAGTGGTCATCATGAAGGTGTGTTTGGGGTTGTTTTCAAGTTGGAATTCTGCCCTGCAACCTAGTCTCAGAAGGGATCATGCTCTGCTTCAGTATGTCACAGTACATGTTGGCATTCATGGTTCCCTCAACTGCGTTAAACGTGCACTAACACACTGCAATATACTGCGGTAAACGTGCAATAATGCACTGAAATATACTGCGGTAAATGTGCAATAACGCACTAAAGTATACTGCATTAAAAGTGCACTAACACACTGCAATATACTGCGGTAAACGTGCAATAATGCACTGAAATATACTGCGGTAAATGTGCAATAACGTACTAAAGTATACTGCATTAAAAGTGCACTAACACACTGCTATATACTGTGGTAAACATGCAATAACACACTGAAATATACTGTTTCATAAATGTGCAGTAACACACTGAAATATACTGCGTTAAACTGACTCTAAAGCAGGGGTCTCAAACTCCCGGCCCGCGGGCCAGTTGCGGCCCGCAGACCGAGATTTTGCGGCCCACTGACAAGCCCTTCCCCCGGACAGTGTCATACTTTGCAGCGCATGCAGCGCAGCGCGGTACCCTTTCCCTGCAGCCCCCCCCCCGTACTCATCTTTGTGTCCGGCAAAACAGGGGTGTGTGTCATGTGACGTCAGCAGCGTAGGGCGGCGCTGCCGTCACGCGCCCGTCCGCACTGAAGTGAAGTTGCTCAGAAGAGCTGAGCGCCCTCGCCCTCGTCAGCAGCGTCCTTCAAAGTAAGTGCTACTGTAATGCCAGTTAGCAGATGCTATCACAGGGTGGTAGGGGGAATAGGGGGTGCTACTGCTGGGGGGGGGGCGGTTGTTGTTGGATGATTGGGAGGCTAGCACCCACATGTTATTACCACAGGGGGGGGTGTTGCTGGTGAATGATTAGGGTGCTACTGTTCATCAACACCCCCCAACCCCCCAGCAGTAGTACCCCCATAATCTTTCAGCTGATGCTATTATCACAGGGTGGTAGGGGGAATGGGGGGTGTTGCTTGTGGATGATGGGGGTGCTACTGCTGGTGGGTTGGGGGGTGTTGATGAACAGTAGCACCCTAATCATTCACCAGCAACAGCCCCCCCCCTGTGGTAATAACATGAGGGTGCTACTGCCCTTGCAGTAGCATCCCAATCATCCAACACCCCCCCCCCAGCAGTAGCACCCCCATCCTCCGTCAGCTCATGCTATTACCACAGGGGGGTAGGGCGATTGGGGGTGTTTCTGGTGGATGGTGGGGGTGCTACTGCCCTGGCAATAGCATCCCAATCATCCAACAACACCCCCCCTACCCCAGCAGTAGTACCCCCATCATCCGTCAGCTCATTCTATTACCACAGGGGGGTAAGGTGGATGGGGGGGGGTGTTGCTGGTGGATCTCAATCATCCAAACCCCCCTTCAGCAGTAGCACCCCCCAACATCTGTCTGCTCATGCTATTACCACAGGGGGTAGGGGGAATGGGAGTGTTGCTGGTGGATGATGGCGGTGCTACTGCTGGTGGGGGGTGTTATTGGTGGATGGTGAGGGGCGCATAATGGGGCATTATATGTGAGGGGCACATGATGGGGGCATTATATGTATGTGAAACCATATTCGCTCAGCCCTGATAGGAAATTTCTGTGGGTGGAACAAGAGCTCAGCCTATCAGGGCTGAGCGAATATTGGCTCACTGCCCTAACAGACTGAGCGCTAATCTATGTGATTGGCTGGCAGTGCCGAAAGAAGAATGGAGAAGAGTGAGTGTGTGTATGTGACTGCAGCCAGGGTCATAGGGACTGTCCTGGAGAGTGAACATTAGGGGCGGCAGGGGCGCAATCTGTGACATTTTGGTCCAATACTTGATGCGGCCCAGCCTCACCCAGCTTATACCTCCAGTGGCCCCCAGATAATTTGAGTTTGAGACCCCTGCTCTAAAGTAAAAATCACACTACACTCCTGCTGCACGTTCAATAGATTCACTCTAAACAAATGCTTTTCACTCACAATAGAATCCTAGTAGCACACTATAGCACACTACCTTGCTAGTAGCACTGAACAGAGCCCTTTTCTATCTCTCTTCACGCCAATATCACACTGCTATGGCTGCTATGGGAAGTATATTTTTATATTGTGGGTTGGGACTAAGAGCAATGAGCCATGATTGGATAGCGTCATCATGACAGTGTCCAATCATGTCTCTGGCAGTGTTATGTGCCCTGATTGGGCAAAGCTTTCATTGCTTCAGCCAATTAGGGCTTCCAATGCACTGGGTGGTAGCGAAGTGCATTGTGGCCATTCGACGGGCCGAACAAATGGTCAAACAGATGAACAGCCAGTGTTCAGCCCAAACCCATGCTTGGGCTTAACCGTTTGCCTAAGACTATGTCAGAACACAAGTGCACAACAGGGGAGATCATTGTACTAACATCAGATAGCACAGCGGCTCCTCCTGAGCTGTCACTTTTTTTTGTTCAGCCTTGCTGGGTTGAATAAAAAAAAAAAAGACTTGTGTGTATCAGGCTTAAGTCTGGTTTGCTGTGTAGAGTGACTAAATTGGGCACACTGAATAGCAATTAAACAACTGGCCTGCAGCAAAAAGAAAACGAAAAAAAAAATTGCCTACAAAACTGGATTAAGTGCAACTCTGTTTGCAATATATAGTCTATGAATCTAAAGGAAATCGTATATTCATATTGTAATGTATGTGGCCAGTTTACCCATGCAATTCAAATTGTGTTTAATAAAAACCACTCATGGGCAATTATATTCATTACAACAATGTTAGCAAACTTCAAAGCAGAGTCTTACCTGTCTGCTGATTCTACTCACTTCCTGCATTCACTTTATACTTCCTACATGCACTTTATACATGCTGAATACAGAGTGGGATGACAGGTCTGCTATAACTAAATAATCAGTCCCTGTGTTGTAAAAAGAGAAACACTGCTAAAAAATGCACTGAGACAGTCTGGTAAGAAGGATATGACATTCCTAGCAGAATGTTGTACACAAACTTGGACTTAGCTCTTAGAACAGCTTGTATAGTTGCTCGGGACCGATGCAAATGCTATAGCAACTGCTATTGGCATCTCTTTTTCATTACCAATAACACAACAGGCTTTGCTTCAGTGCATTATTGCATGTTTACCACAGTATATTTCAGTGCGTTATTGAGTAACTTATATAGCGCTACAAATGCAAACTAAGTCGCCTCTAGGCGCTTGCATCCAGTGTTATCCTATTGAGGAGCGTTTCCTTGTGTGCATTTGTGAGTGAGGCAGAGGGTCTTGAATGTAACCCGATCCTTTATGGCTAGCCAATGTAGGTACCTCAGGGACGGGGTGATTGATTCCCAAGGTTTTTCACCCCGTTACCAGTCTGGCTGCTGTGTTCTGGACGACTTGTAGACGCAAAATCTGGTATTTGGGTAGTCCGAGATAAAGGGAGTTTGCGTAGTCGAGTCAGGAATTAATGATTATTGCAACTACTACTGCTGTATCCTCTTCCGGGATGAAGGGGATGAGTCTACATATCAGGCAGAGAAGATGGTGAGATCCGCGGACCACTGATCCTATTTGTGCGTTCATAGTCATGTCTGAGTCAAAGATGACTCTGAGGCTTTTGATTTTAGTGCTTGGGGTGATGGTTTGTCCAAGGATGGTGGGTTGTGTGCCTGTAGTCCTAGAGTTTTTTTCTGTTTTGGATCCATTAAGTTTGAAGGGAGCTCTCCATCATCCAATTATTGATCAATAGGAGGCAATTTTCTTATATGTGGTATTGGTCTTTTTTTTCCGGTGATGTGAAAGTAGAGTTGAGTGTCATCAGCATAGGAGTGATAGAGCAGGTCCTGTTTGCTGATGATTTTGAGGAGTGGGCGGAGGTAGATGTTGAAGAGCACGGGCCGCAGGGGTGATCCTTTAGGGGCTCCGCATGTAATTGTGTGTGTTTCCGAAGTGAAGGCTCCTAGTTTCACTGTCTGGGATTGATTTTCTAGGAAGGATACAAACCAGGGTAGATCAGAGTCTGCAACTCCAGCTACTTCTGTGAGTCGAGTGAGCAGAGTTTTGTGGTCTACTGTGTCGAAAAGCTGCGCTGAGGTCCAGAAACGCCAGGACACATGACTCTCCATCATCTGCTGCTTCAAGGGCATTATCCCATATTTTAAGAAGTACCGTTTCTGTCCTGTGGCCTGGGCAGAAACCCGATTGTAGTGGGTCCAGGAGTTTGTAGGTGTCCAAATGGAGTTGTAGCGGTTGTACTACTGCTTTCTCCATGATCTTGGAGATGGTGTTAAGGCTTGTTACTGGTCTGCGGTAATTTGAGGTCGAGGTTTGCTTTCTTTAGGAGGGGTTTCATTATGCCTTGCTTGAGGGAGATTGGAACAATACCTTCTTTGAACGATTGATTTATGAGATGTGTTATGATGGTGGGTGCCAGGATGTCGGTACATTCTTTCAGAAGTTTTGTAGAAATAATTTCATTTGGTGATGTGCTGTCTCGGCTTCTGGTGATGATTTTTGTGGTGTCGATGGTGATTGGGACAAGAATAAATTTAGTTGATTGTAAAGTATTTATGTGGCTTTTTTTCTTCTTGCTCTGGCTGAGTGAGGTTAGTTGTTTTTTTCTGCTTAATTATTTCCTGAATGTTTTTGATTTTGTCAATAAGAAAATTAGTTAGTTCATTGCAGAATTCTTGTTTTGTTTACTGGAGGTTCTAGGCAGGTGTGGTTTATAGTCTGAGCGACTAGTTTGCATGTTTACCGCAGTATATTGCAGTGTGCTAGTGCACATTTAACATAGTATATTTCAGTGTGTTGGTGCACATTTAACGCATTATATTGCAATGCATTAGTGCACATTTAATGTGTGCTGGTGCCCTTGACGATGCACAGGCATTACTTGATTCATCAACAGTACCTCTATAGGGTTACGGTGTGAAGGCACCACCAATACCCAAAGCCCAATTTTTCTGCACCTGTTACTTCTATCCAAAGTCTGCAAAAGAGACACCAGATTTTTTCCAAAAATCTCTAATCTTGTTTTGTTAAGGGGACCGCCCAGTGGATATATGCAATTTGTTTTGGTCCGAATTCAAATTTGGACACGTTTTTGGTTATCCAGAGATTCGTATGTTTAAGGAAGCCGGCTGCCCGCGTCCTTAACAACCATGACTCATCACCTGTCAGCGGGCTTCCCCACTGACAGATGAATGTAAAGATAAAGAATTAATTCTGTGGGGGACCCTACACCATTTTTTTTTTAACATTTTTCGATTATCGAGCATTCGTTACCCTTACATTCATCTGTCAGTGGGGAAGCCCACTGAGAGATGATGACTCATGATTGTTAAGCTTAACAACTAGATTTCTTCACACAGAATTTGAATCGGTTCATCGTCTTTCGACTGATCCGAATTGTAATGATTCAGAAAAGTTGGAGTTTGTAGAAAATGTATAAATTAAACAAATTATAACAAAAATGATTTTTTTTTACCGAAAACCAAACAAAACTCAAAGAATTCCGAAACGAAACAAATTCCACAACGGAAAAAATTGGTCACATAACGAATCTATCTAAAACTAAACAAAACAACATTTTACACCATTCTGCACATGTCTACCCCCCCCCCCCCCAGGCAATATAGTACCTTTTCAATTTTATTGTTATTTCTCATTTTTATGATTTCACTTTAAGCAACGGTAAATAACTGCTCATTTACAAACTTTCTTTTCATTGATACATGTCCCCTCACGGCAGTACCTGGACACCCATTGTATGCCCAATTACTTGCATATAAGCCTTCAAAATGGACAAAATGATTTTTCCAAGTTCAGGTCCCACAGATTTTAAAGGTTGTTCGATATTTGGTCCAAATGTTTGCGATGTTCGAAAATTCTGCTACAAACCGAACCGGGGGGTGTTTAGCCCATGTCTGTTCTGACACCCCCTACACCAGAACACTCCGGTCAGACCTTTTTTAGTCATGCCCTATCAGACCGGTAATGTGATTGCAGGTCCTACTATGTTTTTTAGTAATGCCGACATGAGTTCCTTGAATAATAAATAAATAAAACCTACAATTACTGTTTGCATGCTTCATTCATTTTTGCAATTGTTTCCAATTTTCATACAATGTCAGTAATAGCAAATTCTGTTAATATAGAAAAGAGAAGTTGTTTCTGTTTTTAACCCCTCATAAATTTTGTTTGTAAATGTGTTTACTGTGTTTTGTACCAAAAATGTAATTATAATGTTGTTATACATGTATTTTGGAATAAACTTTGTACTTTTGCAAGAGAGTGAGTAATTAAGTAAGTAAATGTTCTTACACCCTTTAATATGAATACATTTGTTTAATCATGCCTTTTTAGGCATATATAATGCTCCACCTGTACCTACTGAATCTGTGTGTGCATTTTTGTAACCCCCCAATACACAGAAAAAAGTACCTGCATCTGTTGCAATTGATCTCCGAGTGTTACTCATTGTTCTCCTCTGCTCACCCAGGTTTCTGTCTGTCCAAGCATTGGCATAATGCTTTAATGATCTAGGACCCTGTTATTCCAGTGAAGACTTTATAAATACTCCAGTGATGACTCTGTAATGGATACTTGTGACAATTAATAGTCATGCCCACATCACCAAAAAGCAACATGGGCACCACAGACCCAAACCTCCTACACTATGGAGCAGAAGATAAAAAAGTCCTGGGATACAGTATGCCATGAATTTTCAAGCGAGTAATTAGGGATTTATGATTTTTTTTTTTAAATAAGAAGGTTTTTTTTTTCTATCTTGGTAACATTGACATTGGTAATTAGTTAAAATTCATAACTTTTTGTTACAATATATATTTTAAATGCAATAAGGAAGATTTACAGACATTTGGATGGTTAGTTATTCAATCATAACACAACATTAACAGGCTAATAGGAGATACAAATAAGCAAGATGCAAGTTCAGTAGGGTTACCTTGGTTCAAAGGGTAGGTTCTGGGCCTAAATTAAGCCAACTGCAGCTTGGAAGGCATAGGTAAGTTTGCAGTGAGAAAATTCCCCACCCCTAAAGAGGGGGGAAACATACAGTATATAGAATATAGGACTTTAAATGTACCAAATAGAAACATACCAATGTACAGATTAAAGTTTTACTAAGCTGAGCGAGGGTAAGAATCCCTGCTTGTTCTCATCGATGAAAGCCCTGGAGGGTCACTATCTCAGGTTGGCTTTCATTGCCCCAAATAGGGGTATATTTAGTTAAGGAAGAAATCCACATTATACTTTTAACAGATTCCCACACCTTATATATAAGTACCAGGGTGGGTATATTAGAAAAGGAGGAGCACCCTGATGCTCCCTTGAGGGCCAATAGCGGCTGCGTCCTTGGAAACCAATAGACATGTGCATTCGTTTTCGTTAGAATGCATTTTCGTCCGAAAATCTGGTATTTTCTTTATCGTTTTAACGAACGAAAACGAAAGCGCAAGAAATGAAAACCGAAAGATCCGACATAAAAAATGCTTTATTTTCGTTTTCGACGATTTTCGATGCTTTGTCGAATTTTTGTCGTTCAATTCGACAAAGCATCGAAAATCGTCGTTCTGAATACAGTGAATAGGTAGAAATTGAACGACAAAAATGTTGACGATTTTCGATGCTTTGTCAAATTTTTGTTGTTGGTCGATTCCTACCTATTCACTGTATTCAGAACGAGGATTTTCGATGCTTTGTCGAATTGAACAACGAAAATTCGACAAAGCATCGAAAATCTTCGTTTTCGGACGAAAACTTTCCTGACGAAAACTACATAAGTCAAAACGATTTTCGGGAGTAACTAAATAAATTTATTTTCCAAACGAAAACGAAAAAACGAAACAAAATATTCCTGTCTGCACATGTCTAGAAACCAAAAGAGACTAAGCAAAATGAGGGAGCAGTAGAGGCCTCCGATTCCCACTGTACTAGATGATGCAATCAAGCAGTGATAAAATAAATCCTTGGGTTTGAGGCCGCTAACCCCCCAGCCCCCCCAAATTTCTAAATATCCTATTCATCTTAATGAAGTTCTTCAATAGGATCCAAACTTGGGAATTATGTACAAAATATAAAAGTTGTGGCATTCAGACCATCTTAATTACATTTATGCAACCTATTACGGAATGGGGTAGTTTACACCAAACCCTACTTTGAATTTGAAATCTTGTCAGTAATATTGTCTGCTATAAATGATAAAGGGGATGCGCGGTCATAGTAACTCCCAGATATTTGACAGAGGAAGCAATATTGATGCAAATCCTTCAGGAGTAGATCCAGCGGCAGAAGCACAGACTTCTCACAATTAATAGCAAGCCCTGAGCACTTGCAAGCTTATAACCGCTGGCACAAATGGACTGAAGATTAGATAAAAATAGGATAACATCATCAGCATATAATGCTACCTTTTCTTCCATATTTCCTCTTACCAAACCCATTACGTTTGAAGCCGCCCAGAGAGGGGTGTACTTAAATCTTTTGATCAGTTGGTAAGGGAATTTTGTTTTGAACCCTAGATGTTTCTATCAATTTTTGCAGCTATGACATGATTTATATGCCAATTTTTTTCTTCTCCTGTTTTGTTTCCCCCAGTCCCAGTCTTTGAAAAATTGGTTCAGGCATCTGCTACCAAAGGCCTAATATCCGCTACGTATAAGTCTCTATTACAGTGTACTTCTAATAAGTTTCATTGTCCATGTAGAGAGAAATGCGAGCGTGATATTGGTCCTATCTCTGACTGTGTCTGGGATAGGATTCTTCAGGTTATTCCTATTGTATCTCTTTCACACTCATTTAGATTAACACAATTTTATATATTGCACAGGGAGTAAAGGACCCCAGAATTTTTGTTTAATATTGGCTTAACAACTGACACAGCTTGTTCCAGATGTGGCGAGACAGGGTCATTGATAGATTTACTATGACTCCAAAGGTATTGGGCTGAGGTTGTGGGTACACTTAATGGGCTCTTATGCCACATACACATGACCATTTTTAATTGTTAAGCCGGCCTTACCTACACACGATTGTGAAAAAAAATGCTCTAGCAAAGCGCGGTGACGTACAACACGTACGATGGCACTATAAAGGGGAAGTACTATTCGGATGGCGCCACCCTTGGGGCTGCTTTTGCTGATTTCATGTTAGTAAAACTTTGGTGAGAGACGATTCACCCTTTTCAGTCTGTTACAGCGTGATGAATGTGCTATCTCCATTACGAACAGTAGTTTTACCAGAACGCTCCCGTCTCATAACTTTCTTCTGAGCATGCACGTTTTTTTTCACGTCATTAAAGCCCACACACGACCATTTTTAAAAATGTGTTAAAAACATAAAAAATTAGAGCATGTCGTGAAAAATGCTCTGGAGCCCACACACGATCGTTTTTAATGACATTAAAAAAAAAATCATTTTTTACATCACGAAAAATGGTCGTGTGTCCACAGCATTAGATTTGAATATTTCAGTGGATCCTTTAATTTGTCTACTGGGCTATCGTGATAGCTCAGTACTTAAACCACCAAGGTGGTTTACTGTTGCACAAGCGTTCTTTGTGGATAGGAGACAAATTGCCATTAGGTGGACCTCCCCTCACCCTCCGACTATATCTGGTTGGAAATTTGTTCTGAATAGATCCATTTCCTATGAGAGGCATGTTTTCTTTATGAGAGATTTATCTAAGAGGTTTGATCTGGGAGCCGTGGCCTGACCATATGGATACGGAACTGAGTTACGAGGTACATTTGCCAGAATATAGATGTATGTAAAAAGAAAAACTGTTTTTATTCATAGGTTAAAAGGATTGTTTATTGATTTGATAATGGAAGGTGTAGGAAAAGGGATTTGTTAAAATTTCCCCATCCCCCTTTTTTTTTGCCTATGTGTATGTTTTTTTGTATTTTGATTTCAATGCCATGTTTGTGTATATGTTTGTTGTATAAAGAAAAATGAAAATAAAATGTTACCGCGATTTTGCCGCGATTCGCGGCCTCCGATTTTACCATGATTTGAATGAATGCCTGTGTAAGTGGCATCAAAATCTGACCAAAGTAGTGCAGGGACTACTTTGAAGTCGGCACGACTTAAAGTCGTGCCAGTATGAATGGTGTTCATTGAAAATCATGGAGAATGACTTGTCATACGATTTTGCAGTACAAAATCGTGAGACAAAAATGAATAAATAAATAAATGTAAAGGGGCCTAAGGGGTTAATTTTCCACATTGTGTAAAAAGGCTGTTTGACCCTGTCTTCTCTGATCCTCCCTTTCTTTTACAGTCCCCAATCCATCTCCTAATAGAACAGAGCCTTGGGGGCACTCTTCACATGCACATTTTGGTGTGTATTGCTAGAGAGTTTTCTTTTTCTTGTGAGGGTGAATGTGGTCAGCACAGGGCGAATCAGCACTGTCTAGAAAGAGAGTTAGGGGTCCTGCAGCTTCATAGGACAGTCAGAGTAGAATGAAAACTCTTTCTACAAGCTTTAATCAGACATTTATAGAAGTCATAAGACTGTATATACTTCTGATGAGAAAAGGTACTATTTAGCAGTTTATATTTACTAAAATAATTGCATTTCCATGTTCTGTGTACTGTGGGAGACCAGATATAGTGAATGCAGCTCAATAAAACCAAATGCAATGAAGTGATATGGTCATTATTTAGTGTAAAGGATATGTGCGTTTCACAAAATATTTGCTTCCTCAGGATCCATGCTCAAAAAGTAGTACAAAAAGCATATGTAGCGCTACCCCCATAGAAGCCGATTGAGTATGTTTAGTTCTGCCTCTCAACCCCAAGAACAGTCTCAACCCCAAGAACAGTCTCAACCCCTCTTGGCACACCTAGCAATAGTGTAAGTGCAATTACCAATGAAAGCACACACATTATGATAAAACATCAAAATTGTCTTTACTGTAAGTTCTCCGTGGAATAATAACAAACAATAGCAGTATATATATATATATATATATATATATATATACATATATCTATATCTATCTATCTATCTATATATATATAGATAGATAGATAGATAGATAGATAGATATAGATATATATACACATATATGTATATATAGATAGATAGATAGATAGATAGATAGATAGATAGATAGATAGATAGATAGATAGATAGATAGATAGATAGATAGATAGATAGATAGATAGATAGATAGATAGATAGATAGATAGATAGATAGATAGATAGATAGATATGATTTAGTAATAAGTGAAATCAAGAGCAATATAACTCAATATTATAGCCAAGCTGCTTTCAGGGGATTCCACAACTGCAAATAACCCCAAGAGCAGAGGAAGACTTTAATAGCAACAATTTCCAAATAGCAACTTTAAACAGGATTGGTTATAGCTTTACTTTAATTGGCTCTGCAAGTCCAGGCAGGAGGAGAGCAGAAACATTACCCTCTCTTATATCAGACTTCTCTCTTCTGTCCCCTGACACCACAGGCCCAACTATAAACACTGTACCTAATGCAGGATTAACTAATGTAACTCCCAAGTTCTACCTACCCTGCTTATACACTACATATGCTGAGCCCTGGGTATGTACGTATGCGCCCTCACAAGTAGACTAAGGACTTGAATCTTAAGCTAGCCTCTTTAGTTGGTGTACTTAGGTATCCTGTTTGGTAGAGTACAATTTCAGTATACTGGCAGTATTCGGGTCACAAGGCGGACACTGTGACTGCTTAACAGGGAATAAACGTGACCTAGGTTCTGGCAAGTGTGGGCAAAGTAAAGTAACGCTGTCTGTATGCAGTGTCCTTGTTTACTGCAATCAAGACCCAAACAAACATCCTGGAACAGGCAGGTTCTTCAGATAACTCGCCTGGTCATCTGACACTGGAACGCTTCAGCCCGTTGGTGTAGGTGCACCAGAATATGCACCTGGGATCCCCTCTCAGGCTGGTGGTCCCTGACCAGCCATGGATGCCTGGAACAAAAGCAGTGGACTGACCCGGGAGGCAACACCTCTCCCCTGGGTTCAGTCTCTTCTCTTGCCTTGTAATGTCTCCCCCTCCTCAGACAGACAAGATGGTGGCATTGGTTCTTTTTCCCCCACAGCATGGTGGGTTTTGTAGTTCCTGCCGCCATAGAAGCCCGTAGAGCCGTTTGTGCTTGGGACTATATATCCCACAATCCTTTGCAGCTGTTTGGCTTACTATTTATTCTCTCTCTCTCCCTGCCAATGAGGATGCGGAGGAGCGAGCAAGATTGGCGTCTTGTGCCCTATACATGCGCCTCTCATATTATGCAGAGAGGAGGAGAGGGAGGGGGTAGAAATCCCCCACAGGAGTTGACAGGCACAATCTCCCTCTCAGGCTGCCTGTGTACATTCTGGCAGTGGCTGGCGGAGATTCCAGGCCCACAGGGCACCCACTACACATTACACATACTGTATGTCTCAAAACTGGGGTGGCCCAAAGTTAACAAAGGCACTGGAGCTCAATAGTATATGTGTTAGAGCTGCACGATTAATCGCAGAGAGAATCGCAATCTCGATTCTCCCCGCCCACGATCTCCCCGCGGGATGACCCGCGATTCTTATGTGTCACCGCCATTCCATGTAACCAGCGTGGAACGCAAATGCCGCAGAAGCAGTACTGCCGGCAACCACTGGGTGGCGCATGGAGACACACAGTTGTATTAATCTTTCTCACAGTTCTGTACATCAGAAGCAGTACCGCCGGCAACCACTGGGTGGTGCATGGAGACACACAGTTGTATTAATCTTTCTCACAGTTCTGTACAACTGTGTGTCTCCATGCGTCACCCAGTGGTTGCCGGTGGTACTGCTTCTGATGTATAAAAAACAGACCAGTGAAATATCTATATTGTTAAAGACCATATAACTCCTATGAAAAAAGCAGAATCAAAGTTTTATTCTGCTTTTTTCAAAGGAGTTATATGGTCTTTAACATTATAGACATATCACTGGTCTGTTTTTTATATATTTGTATTTTCAAATAAATCACAGGTTTATTTATTTGAGGGGGGGGGGGGGGTTCTGGCTATCAAATTTTTGAGAATCGTGATCTTTAGTCTAAGCAAAAGAATTGCGATTCTCATCTTGACCAGAATCGTGCAGCCCTAATATGTGTCATTGTAAGCAAACAAGAAAGGGCGCGCACATACAATGCATGTAAAGGTGAAAATGATATGCCAAACATAGTGTGCCAAAAGACAAAAAAAAATCAAGAATGACAGAGCCAAAATTCAGTGCAAGTAGACCAACATAAATACAACTAAGAAAGGGGATAATGATACATGTAAAAATAAAGACACAGGGGGTGTCTTTCTTCGATGGTACTCTATCAAGGTAAAACATTTCCCATAAAACACACTATAGCATAAAACATTTTTTACACTGGTGTAGATCTTCATGTGCTCAAAATAGTGACTCGTGCCTGTTAAGATTAAAATGAGCTGATTCCAGCAGCCTTGCCATAAACCACAAATCCTGTTTCCCGAATCTTCAACTTTCCAGTGCTATCAAAGAAAGATCTCTCGGCCAAGATCTCTTCTCATCCACACCCCTGTCTGCCCTCTTGAACTTAAACAGGAGATTGTACGTGACATATTCACAGATTCTGAATCTGTATTGTTTGTCTTGTAGGATGCCTGTTAACCTTTCATGAAGCATCATTCAGGAGATCTTGTTTTAAGTCACAAAAATATCAACCACTGTTAATTTACATGCCTAGCTATAAACATTTTCACTGCTAAGAAGATATAGAAGATGAGAGTCTAGCAATGTCAATGATTGTTTCATTTGAAAGGGCTGTTTAGGCATTCTTGAGAACATTAATATTCATAATGGAGTGGATCAAAAATTAATTGTTTTTAACAAAAACTCCTTCTGGGACCTCATTTATGTCTAGACCCACAGGCTACATGCCGAGGCTCTGTACAATAGCATTGTTATTGAGGTTCAGCATATGCTGTGAAAAGAGGGCACCTTTAGTGAAATTGAAGCCTCATCGTTTTCGGACTTTCAGGGAAAACAGACTTTTTTTTTTTTGTATTGTCTTTAACATCTGTTACGTTCTGTGGAAAGGCTTACATTTACTGACCATATGCTGTTTGGTACACAGATTGCAGAACTAAATGAAGCTACCTGATTTCTTGTTATGTTATCTGACATCTGTAAGATTAGCATTAGCCAGAGGGGCAATTTCCTTACGGCCTGCATTACCTTACGCTGTTGGATTTCCCTGTCAGAAGACCTGCAGTTTCTGTTTAGTAATTCAGAAAATGATATGTATCACTGCAGGCTAGGAAGGGGTTTTGTCAATTCATTTGGGGCAACTCTTGTAATGTTTTTGTTTGTAAGAATTGTGCAGTATTCCTGTACATATACAAAGACCTTCCCTGGGAAAATGAAAAGGCCGTCACACAGCTTAACGGCATGAGAAAGATGTCCATTTGTGACAGACTTTCAATCTGAAGATATTGCGTCCAAAGAAAATTCTGAACTGCACAGAAATTAAATAATACATGGAAATAAATTAATTTAAAATGTAGTTATTAGATAACCACCATACTGAAATCACTAGTCATCCTTAGTCAATTTACTAAGAGTTGAGGGCTTTATTTTGTGCCACGGTAATTATTTCATCATATTTGTAATATTTGTAATGTACATAAATATCACAGCAATTGCTATCTTTCATTTAACCATGTAACATTTAATTCCTTAAGAATCTCCATTTTTCTCATAAAGATTTATTATATTATTACCTTTTAATGGCTTTATTTTATCCATAGGTTGCTGGACTTTCAGTAGTTATACCGGGATGAGGCCTGCAGCCGCAGATAGAATTTTTTAGAGCCAACGGTTAGCTCTCTTGTATGAGGCCGCGTACACACGATCAAATTTATCTGCTGAAACTGGTCCGACGGACCGTTTCAGCAGACATCTCCGAGCGTGTGTACGGGCTAGCAGACATGTTTTCCCAGCGGACAAATTTCAAAGCATGCTTTGAAATTTGTCCGCCGGAGACATGTCTGTCGGATCTGTCCACTGGGTAGTACACTAACCAGCGGACAGAAATCTCTGCGCATGCGTCGAATGGATTTGACGCATGCGTGGATGGTTTCACTTCCTCGTTTGGTGACGTGGCGGCGTCAACATCACCGCCACGTCACCGCCTTCTCTGGCCGAGGGGATTTTCATCCGATGGTGTGTACACACCGTCGGACGAAAATCCGGAGGAGACATGTCCACTGGAAACAGTCCGTCGGACATGTTTCAGCGGACATGTCCCTCCGTGTGTACACGGCCTTAGTGATCGGAGAGGATAACTAGCCACTCAATTGCTATTACAGGCCTTCCGTGGCTCTCTCCAACTCTCCCATCCCACTGGGAGACTCAGACTAAGCCAAAATCAGTGATGGCAACACAGAAGTCATGACATGACATCACTTCCAGTTTACCCAGATGTCTACAGCTGCCAAAAAACAACCCACAGTAAATTCTCCTGCTCCTGACAATTACATCAATACCATGTGTGTAAATTATTTGTTGTTTTTATGCATAGTAGGGCTCAACATGCATACAGGAGAGTCAGAGCGCTTTCTATGTTACAGATAGAGAAAGGAGCTGTGTGTTAGTGGGCATCCTGACTCTCCTGTTGTCCAAGGGAGGGGGCGAGCACAACACTCCACACCAGGGAGAAAGCCTTGCATTACTGTGGTGAGTTGCAGACAGAAGGACAGGAAGTGAGCAATGCATTTCTCAGAAGAAAAAAGGACATTTAAAAGCAAAATCGAAGGATGAGTTAAGTGAAGGAGGACTGCACTAAGGTAAAGGAAGCTATTTAGGATTTTTTTTTTTTTTTACCTTTACAACCCCTTAAAAAAAGGGCAGAAAAAAAAATAGCAAGATTTGACTCCCAAAGACTCAGTAGGTGTGGTACTATGTTTGGGGTTCACAGACTTTCCACTGGGTTTGCCAAACTTCCTGTCATCCAAACTTTGCCGGGTTCATTTATCCCTCATAAAGATCTTGGGAGAGTAATATTGAAGGTAAACACAGTATATCATATGCTAAAAGGGCTGCAGAAGAGGATGTTAAAGGATAAGTGCACTAAAAGCACACTTATCACTTAAAGACATTCTAGCAACTATGTTGTTTAGATCAAAAATGGACATTTGCTTCTTTTTTTGGACGGCGGACACAAGAGTCAACCATTATTCGTCTTTTGAAGGAAGGTTTGAGAGTGTGAGAACCACAGTCTAGACCGTGACTTCACGATCAGCTCAATAATGTTATGATCTG
Source organism: Rana kukunoris (assembly GCA_029574335.1). Taxonomy (NCBI): domain Eukaryota; kingdom Metazoa; phylum Chordata; class Amphibia; order Anura; family Ranidae; genus Rana; species Rana kukunoris. The sequence goes on along the minus strand of CM056053.1, from coordinate 256,847,919 downwards.
GAGGTGATGTAATTTTCTATCTTCTGCATGAATAAGCACTGACGATTCTTCCTCTTATATACTTGTCTGGCACAAACTCCAGCTACAATAGAGGTGTACTTAAATAAATAGCTTTCCTCTCTAGTCTAGTAAAAGCATTTCAGTGACAAACAGCGTGAAGGATTATGATATCAAGAGCTTTGTGTACAGCCTATTTTTCTGTAGAATTTTGTATTATATGGCTCAGTGATTCTTGATCAATAACAATAGTAGGGACAGATAATTATCTTAAAAAATATCTAGTGAGGCTAGCAAACTAACCAATATTTCATCTTGTACAGAAATTCCAGATATTGAGCACAGTTTACTTGCTAGTGTTATCTTCAATAGCTAAATTAAAATAGAAAGAACACACTGAAGTGACGTTTAAAACCCTTGTGTGACTAAGTGATTGGAAAGTCACCGGCTCCATAGATGACACATACATAAAAAACGGCATACGAACTTTCAGATGTGGTTTAAAAGGACAATGGGCCACATCATGTAAAAGACATTATTACACTGGCCTGTATTTACTTTAACCACTACAGGTCCACGCTATCGTCAAAAGACGTCAGCAGCGCGAACCTGAAGTGCCGGGGTCACGTCTTTGGATGTCAAGTTGTGTACATTACCCGCACGCGCCACTGGGTGGCGCACAGCGGGTAAACACTGTCCCGGCGCATCACTGAAGAGCCGATGCGTGTACCTGGCGGCCGCGATGTATACAGTAATTAGTGCATTTTTAAAGCACTAGTCGCTGTATAAATGTGAATGGTCCCAAATTTGTGTCAAAAGTGTCCAATATGTCCACCGCAATATCGCAGTCCCAATAAAAATCGCAGATCGCCGCCATTACTAGAACAAAAAAAATATCATAATTCTGTTCCCCATTTTGTAGGCGCTATAACTTTTCCGCAAACCAGTCGATTATTGCGTTTTTTTTTTTACAAAAATACGTTGAAAAATACGTATCGGCCTTAACTGAGAAAAAAAAATGTTTTTTTTTTTTTTTTTTTTTATTGGGATATTTTATTATAGCAACTAGTGTTGCTCACGAATATTCGCATTGCGAATATTCGCTACGAATATTGCATATTCGAGTATTCGCGAATAACGCGAATATCGCGGCGAATATTCGCTATTTCGAATATTCGAATGTTTTAAATTTTTTTTTAGAACAGATCACATCCTAGAGATCCCCATCGACGTCTAAAAGCATTGCTGGTATGATTAGAGACCTTGGGCCGAGTAGCTGCAGCGCTCATTTTATATTGCCGAAAAATCGCAATGCGATTATTCGGTAATAGCGATATCGCGCGATTATTTTATATTGTAATATATCACGAATATTCTGAGCCAATCAGAGTGCTCCATTCCGCATTTCTCGAAATTTCGCAATTATTTTATATTGTAATATATCACGAATATTCTGAGCCAATCAGAGTGCTCCTTCCGCATTTGCCGAATATTCGCAATTTTTGTGTATTGTAATATATCACGAATATTCTGAGCCAATCAGAGTGCTCCTTCCGCATTTCTCGAATATTCGCAATTATTGTGTATTGTAATATATCACGAATATTCTGAGCCAATCAGAGTGCTCCTTCCGCATTTCTCGAATATTCGCAATTATTGTGTATTGTAATATATCACGAATATTCTGAGCCAATCAGAGTGCTCCTTCCGCATTTCTCGAATATTCGCAATTATTTTGTATTGTAATATATCACGAATATTCTGAGCCAATCAGAGTGCTCCATTCCGCATTTCTCGAATATTCGCAATTATTTTATATTGTAATATATCACGAATATTCTGAGCCAATCAGAGTGCTCCATTCCGCATTTCTTGAATATTCGCATTCGCAATTCGCAATTCGCAATTCGCAATTCGCAATTCGCAAAAATTCGCGAAAATTCGCAATCATTTAATTTCCAAAAAATATCACGAATATTCGTATTTAGCGAATATATGTCGAATATTCGACTATATATTCGAGATATATCGCGAATTCGAATATGGCATATTCTGCTCAACACTAATAGCAACAAGTAAAAAAAAAAATATATTTTTTAAATTGTTGCTCTTTTTTTGTTTAGAGCGCAAAAAATAAACACCGCAGAGGTGATCAAATACCACCAAAATAAAGCTCTATTTGTGGGGAAAAAAAGGACGTAAATTTTGTTTGGGAGCCACGTCGTGCGGCCGCGCAATTGTCAGTTAAAGAGACGCAGTGCCGGAAGCTAAAATTTCGCCTGGGTACGAAGGGGGTTTATGTGCCCAGTAAGCAAGTGGTTAAAAGTCAAATGCAGCTAAACTATTTTTCAGTTCTGGATAGACTGAGGACATGTTAGATGCTCTGCCAAACCTTTATTCCTTTCACTTGCAGTTTATTTGATAGGTGTTAGACAGAAAATAAAGTAAGAGGAAATCCCCCATGACACAATACTGAACCAGTTAAGGATGTAGGATGTACCTTGTCCTTCTCCACTGAACAAACATCCATGCGTGTAGCCGCTGGGGCCTGCTGTCGATCTTGACCTGTTAACAGAACTGCTATTAGCAGCTGTTTTAGCCCTGATTTAGAAACACGTCTGCTCGGTGCTTGTAGATGTAAACAATCGTTGATGCATCATTGTATATATTTCAGAGCAACTAATATATATATATATATATATATATATATATATATATATATATATATATATAGTATGTGTATATAATAAATATATATATATATATATATATATATATATATATATATATATATATAAGGCTGGGATGCCATTAAAATTCATGTGCGTGTAAAGGCAGGCTTTCCAATACCTTTGGTAATATAGTATATATACCGTATAACACGCACCCCAATTTTAAGAGGGGAGTTTAGGGGAAAAAAAAATTCTCAGGACCCTTTACAGTACATAGCCTCCCCCATCCAGTTCACATCCCCCATCTAGTACACATCCCCCCTCCATTATACATCCCCCATCCAGTACACATCCCCCCTCCATCCAGTACACAGAACCCCATACAGTATACAGCCCCCTCCCCAGTACACATCCCCCCATCCATTATACAGCCCCCATCCATTATACAGCCCCCCATCCATTATACATTCCTCCCTCCCCAGTACACATGCCCCATCCAGTACACAGCCCCCCATCCATTATACATCCCTCATCCAGTACACAGCCCCCCATCTATTATACAGCCCCCCATCCATTATACATTCCTCCCTCCCCAGTATACATCCCCCATCCAGTACACAGCCCCCCATCCATTATACATCCCCCATCCAGTACACAGCCCCCCATCCATTATACAGCCTCCCATCCATTATACATTCCCCCCTCCCCAGTATACATCCCCATCCAGTACACAGCCCCCCATCCATTATACAGCCCCCCATCCATTATACATTCCCCCCTCCCCAGTATACAGCCCCCATCCATTATACCCCCCCTGCACTCCCAGGAGACCCCCAGTCTCCTGGGACAGTGCTGCCAGCATTCTCTACAGTTAAGTAAAAAAAAAACACTGTCAGCCCCTACCACACTGCTCCTCCTGTGTCTATTGCAAAACGAAACAAAGCTTGCATTTACCTCAATAGCTCCGTTTTTTTCACTGACCTGGGGTCACATGACTGCCCTCCTCTGATGGGCATGTGACTTCTCTCCTCCTCCAATCAAAGCTACACTCAGAGGAGGAGGAGAGCAGCCTAAAAAAACGGAGCTATAGAAACAGTTACAAGATTCGTTTTACCATTGTAAAACACACACTATCCGTGCCCCCTGCTGGTGAAACATGATATCGGCGTATAACATGCAGGCACTGTTTAACCACTGTTTTCAGAGGAAAAAAGTGCGTGTTATACGCAGATAAATACGGTATATATATATATATACTATATTACCAAAGTTATTGGAACGCCTGCCTTTACACGCACATGAATTTTATTGGCATCCCAGCCTTAGTCCGTAGGGCTCAATATTGAGTTGGTTCACCCTTTGCAGCTATAAGAGCTTCATCTCTTCTGGGAAGGCTGTTCACAAGGTTTAGGTGTGTGTTCATGGGAATGTTTTACCATTCTTCTAGAAACGCATTTGTGAGGTCAGGCACTGATGTGGACAAGAAGGCCTTGCTCGCAGTCTCCATTCAAATTCATCTCAAAGGGGTTCTATCAGGTTGAGGTCAGGACTCTCATCCATGTCTTTATGGACCTTGCTTTGTGCGCTGGTCCAACTATTGTTTTTTAGGGGGAGTTATGGTGTGGGGTTGTTTTTCAGGGTTTTGGCTTGGCCCCTTAGTTTCAGTGAAGGGAACTCCTAAGGCATCAGCATACTAAGACATTTTGGTCAATTTCATGCTCCCATGTTTGTGGGAACAGTTTGGGGATAGCCCTTTCTTGTTCCAACATGACTGCACACCAGTGCACATAGAAAGGTCCGTAAAGTCATAGATGAGCGAGTTTGGGGTGGAGGAACTTGACTGGCCTGCACAGAGTCCTGACCTCAACCCAATAGAGCACCTTTGGGATGAAATAGGACAGAGACTGCAACCCAGGCCTTCTTGATCACATCAGTGCCTGACCTTACAAATGTGCTTCTGGAAAAATGGTCAAATATTCCCATAGACACACTCCTAAACCTTGTGGACAGCCTTCCCAGAAGAGTTGAAGCATTAAAGCCCTGTACACATGATCGGACATTTGTCCGACGAAAATTACATCTGAATTCTAAAGGAATTCCATCGGAGTAAGAGTGTTCTCTATCTAAACTCCAATGGAATTCATCGGAATTTCCGATGGAATTACTCTGATGGGGCATACACACGGTCAGAATTTCCAATGGAAAAAGTCTGTGTGTATGGGGCTTTATAGTTGCAAAGGGTGGACCAACTCAATATTGAACCCTACCTACTAAGACTGGAATGCCATTAAAGATCATGTGCATGTAAAGGGAGTAATCTCCAATACTTTTGGTAATATAGTGTGTATATATAATCGCTCACTTATGGTAGGCAGCAGATAGAATATCAATTTAGCTTTCTCTAATACATGAAGCAGAGGTCTTGGTTTACTAAACGCAAATAGACTGTGCACTTTGCAAAGTTGCAGTTGCTCCAGGGCTTTAGTTAATAAAAAGAAACTCTACTTACTTCCATCATCCAATCATGTGCTGTTATTTTACTTTCCTTGCACGTGATTGGGTTTTCTTTCCAAAGTGAAGCTTTACCTCATTTGCTAGGCACTGGGGCAACTGCACTTGAAGAGTGCAACTGAACTTTGCAAAAAGCACAGTCAATTTGCCTTTAGTAAATCAACCCCAGTATTCCTTCCAAAAGTCTGACTAACAAGATGGTGCATAAGGCAGTTGGTATATACTGCACAGTGATAAAAACAGCCATTACCTGTTCAATGCATTCTATGTATGTATGTATGTATGTATGTATGTATGTATGTATGTATGTATATATATAAATACTTTATCCCATATAGAGGAAAGTGGCTGACTGACAACTGGGGTTGATTTACCAAAACTGGAGAGTTCACAATTCGGTTCAGCTATGCATAGTAGCCAATCAGTTTCTAATTTCAGCTTGTTGATTTAAGCTTTGACAAAAAAAACTGGAAGCTGTATGGTTTCCATGCAGAGCCACACCAGATACAGCGCTCTCTAGTTTTAGTAAATCAACCCCGGTGTCACTTCCAGTACTAGATGTTGAATATTTTTAGAATTATTCACATCTTTATATTTCTTAGACCCTGGAGCTATCCCAGTCTTATCATCTTGCTCATCGCTGTTGATTGATTTTGATTGACTGTGATGATGTCATGTCTGAGAGGCCAATTAGCCAAACATGCATGACCAGGGCAGCTGCAGAGGCTGAAAAGGTCGGAGATACTATTTCTCCATATTCACAGTATATAGGCTACAATAACAGCAGTTAGTTAAGAAACCTGTTTAAACATATTGCAGTTTCAAGCAGTGTCTACAGTTCATGTTACACTAAAATGTACGACGTATCCAGTGAACTAAATACATTGACAGATGTGAAGGTTTACTGGAGTAGTCGTCACATATGTTACTACTGATGTGAGACATTGGAGTTGTTCTTTCATTGGAGTTGTTCTTTCCCATTTAGCTGCTTTGTTCATTTAGTTATACTTAGGACGTCTAAGACATGTGCACACTGAAATATTTTGTTTCGGAATTTTTTGTCCGAAAAATAAATTTATTTAGTTACTCCCGAAATTCATTTTTACTAATTTTGTTAAAAAATGCATTCGTCCGAAAATCCAAATGAATTAAGGTCGAATCTGTCATTGAAGGCTTATGGGGCCAGATTCACAGAGCCATTACGCCGGCGTTACAGGAGATGCGCGGCGTAAGACTACATTTGCGCATGCGTTTCGATGCGCCGCATCCGCAAAACGATATAGGCATGAAATCTACTTTTTTTGGACCGGCGTAATTTCGATAGACCGGCGTATCCGTCCGCTCAAAACTGCGCTAGACACACCATTGATTTGCTATTCAAATATGCAAATGAGGGAGTTACGGGGATCCACAAAAGTAAGTTGGTGCAGCGCAGGCTACCCGCTGTGCACAACAGCTGCACATCCTGTCTAAAATTAGACCATATAAAAGGTGGTATAAAATTAGACAATCCGTCTACATGTCAGCTAAAGCAACACTGTTAGTGAGGGGCTGAGCAGTCACACTTGCTGGACAACAATCTGTATGCCAACATGCCAGGGGCATCCTTGCTCATAGCTATACTAATGACTTTAGAGGAGCAAAGAAGGAGGAGGGCACGGAGGAGGGCACGGGAGAGGATATACCGCACACGCATAGACCTCTTTGGCATGAGTGATTCTGAGGTGTATCGCATCTTCAGATTCACCCCTCATGCCATCCTGGAATTAACCACAACCTTGCAAGAGGACATCACTAGCCCAACACACCGCTCACATGCAGTGCAGCCACTGGTCAAGGTCCTGGCAACACTCCATTTCCTTGCCAGTGGCTCTTTTCAAAGAACAAGTGGAGTGGTGGCTGGGATGTCACAATCCTCCATGAGCAGATGTGTGCACCAGGTTGTCCCTGCAATCCTCAGACACATGGCCAACCAAATCATCAAACCAACCACTGAGGACCTGCGGCTGAAGGCAATGACAGATTTCTACAGAATTGCCAGATTCCCACGCACCGAGGAAAGATACAATGAAGCACACATCAAAACACGTGCAGTAGTGGAGCGCACCTTTGGCCTCCTGAAGTCACGTTTCCGATGCCTGGATAAGTCTGGGGGTACCCTGTTGTATTCCCCAAACTTTGTATGCCAGATCATCGGTGCATGTTGCATGCTGCCAACTTCGCAGTGAGAAAGGGCCTGGAGATTGACATACGTGATGACCTGACCCCCGAACCAGACAATCCCCCCCTAACAGAGGGTCCCCCATCTTCTGAGGGAAGATCAGCCAGGAGACAGCTCACATTAGGCATCTTTGCACGTTAAACACACACATTAATCATGGCACAATGAGAATGCATGCATGCACACCACTGTGGTCCCTAGATCACACACACCACATCCCCATCACATTGGATTAGCACAAGCCCACAATGCAGGACTTGTGAGCAGCAACGCCACGGCTCCAATTATGTCACTGTACATTCATACACCATTCACACGGACCTGGGGATCACTTCTCCCTGGTCCTGGGGAACCCTTCTCCACCACAAATGAGGGTGACACCCCTTTTCCGGCAGGAATGTCACCCCCACATTCCGAAATCTTTCACAACACAAAAAAAAAATTGTCCAGAAAAGAAAAGCCAGAAAAAAAAAAGGCCAGAAAAAAAAAAAGTCCAGAAAAAAAAAAGGGGGAAACCAAATTAATGCCGCTGGCGTGACCCATGCCTGGGGCGCCCACGGCACACGGCCCCGGCTCCTCAGGGGAGACTCATGGGGCGGGGGGGGGTAATCCGGGGAAGGAGGAGCAGCCCCTGGTCTCTGCCCACCTGGCGGCCTGCCCTCCAAGGCCATGGCAATTCTGGTCAGGCCAGCACTTAGTGTTGCCGTATTGGCCTGGATAGAATGGGTGAGGGCCCTCACATCCTGCCCAACGTCTGCTGTAGTAGTCTGCAGTTTGTAAGAGCCAGGGAGTGGCAGTCCAGGTCCCCAAGCGTATTCTTTATGGAGGACAGGCTCTCCTCCATCCGCACCAAAGTCTGGCTGACCTGTCCCAGATGGTGGATCTGAAGGGCCTGGTCCCTTCTGAGATTGGCGGGCAGAACCTCGGCCACCCCCCTGGTCTTCTGGGACGACTTCCTGCCTCCAGCTGATGCTTGTGGCCGGGGAGAAGGGGAGGCCCTTGGGAGCAGTGCCCTGTTGGGGGAGGAGTGGGAGGGCTACCCCTTATGGAGGGCTGGCTGCTGCTAGCCAGAGAGGAAGACTCCTCCAAAAACAACAATCCACTGGCTGACATGACCTCCTCCTCCTCCTCAAACTCCTCCTCCTCCTCCAACTCCTCCGAGGACTCCGGCCTTGTCTGGGGGTCCTCATCAGGCTGGTGTCCCGGGGATGGTGCAGTCAGGCCAGATGGCCCAGCACCCTCCTGCACATCTGTGGATGACACAAAACATTCACAGGTTGGAGGATCCACACACTTGCCACATATTCCCTCCCCCCCCACACACATGCTACACACCAGTTAGGACAAAAAAAACCTTACCTGTCATCACGGGCTCCTGACTGGAGTCATAGCCAGGCAGGCCCTCCACTTGTTGCCTATTAAAGGCACGCTCCTCCGCTGTCAGACTAACAGGGCATAATGGCCCCCCTCCTGGCATGGGCTGCCATTTTGGCCAGCTTCTTTCGGACCAGACGCCGGAGATCATTGATCTTCTTTACGATCCCCTCGCGTGTCAGGGTCTCCCCCCCCCCAATGAATTTACCTGGTCGGTTATGTTCTGCAAAATCTCCTTCTTCCTGGCGGGTGGTGTTGGCACTCTCCGGGCCGTGAAGGAAACGGCCATATTGGGTAAGGGTCCGGGCAATAATTTGTTTCTCCCCCAAAGAAAAATTGCTCTTGCGCTTCCTCTCAGTCATACTCATACAACAACTCTCTCCCAAACAATCACCAAAAATCAAACACAAAAACAAGCAGGAAAAATCAAGCAACAAAACAAACAAACAAAATCTATCAACCAAAAAGTCTCACAACCAGTCACCAAAAAACACTATCAAATATAATTTACAAAAAACTAGATCAAACATTCAACAAATATCACAAAGACAAGTCACAACGCAACAAACGAACACACAACAGAACAAAAGCACCTTGCTGTATAGGAAGGGATACAAAGGGATGTACTTTTGCAAAGGAAGGGCGTTTGTGTCTGTCTATTTAAGCTCTCTGCGTAGTTCACTAAGTTGCCCGGGTCCACTTCCAATTTCACTGATTGCGCCGTTACCGAGTTGTGAGCATGTGCACAGAGGTGCTGACCATAGTCTGCTTCATGTGCGCATGCGTGATCCGGCCGGCCCTTCATTTGCATGGGGTCACGGCTCATTTCAATGAAACACGCCCACGTCCTTCCCAATTTGAATTACTCCGCCTTACGCCTCTGAATTTACGTTACACCGGCGCAAATTTCTGCGCAAATACTACGAGGATACAGTAATTGCGCCTCTACATTGCGCCAGTCTAACGTAAAGGAGGTGCGCTACGTCCGTCAAAATATGCGCCAATGTACGTGAATCTGGCCCAAGGTGTCTGTTGAATGTTCTAAGAAGATTCGATGGAGCAGCTAAACTGTACGATGCCGCAATCGTACATTTCCGGTTGAATGTTCCGCCTACAAGCTACAGAAGAATTCTAATGTTGTATGACACTAGTATTAATAATATTTATAAATTATTATTACTAGTCAACCAAGATTCAAATTCTTCTATAGCCTATGGGCCGAGCATTTGACAGTAAATGTACGATTGCAAAGTTGTACAGTTTAGCTGCTTGTCGAATCTTCTTAGAACTTTCGACAGACACCATAAGCCTTCAATGACAGATTTGATGTTTGTACTGTATGTTTTTTGCTGCTTCGTCGAATCTTCGTCATTCATGCCGAATGGTCTACCCCAACACTGTCTCTATAATGTCGAATCTTTTCTCTCTATGTCGAATCTTTCCTCTCTATGTAGAATAATCTTGGACTAATAGAGTTAAGGTTAGGCACATTCGACCACAGGTTCGATAGACACAGATTGCTATTGTCAGCGTCATGTTGAATCTCCTATCTATATTGAACTGTTGTAGCAATGAAAACGGAAATAAAGCATTTTTTATGTCGGATCTTTCGGATTTCGTATTCTGCGCGTCCATTTTCGTTTGTTAAAACGATAACGGAACTACCTAAAATTTGGATGAAAATGCATTTGTTTTTGTCCAAATGCATTTTCGTCCGAATTTCAGGTATTTTCGTCTAGTAATCAGTGAATATTACATATTACATTTATATCTTACTATTTGTGTGACTGCATGCTTCATTTTCCGTAGTTAATTTCTTTATTTAAATGAATAATTGCAAAGTTAAAAAATGTGAAGCAGAGAGCGGTGCTTCAAATAGCTGTGATAGGTAGCCAATCAGCTTCCAACTTCAGCTTGTTCAATAAAGCTTTGACAATAAAATCTGGAAGCAGAGTTGCACCAGATTTTGCATTCTCCAACATTAGTAAATAAACCCCATAGTTCCTGAAACTAATATGATTCACACGGGTTTCAAATTGTACTCTGTCTGTACTTAGCAATGCAGATAATAGAGTAAATATTGCTTTACAAGCATTTCCCACATTGTTTACTTTTGTTATTTTGTTGAGAAAGGAAATTTGGTACAAAAAATGCTTTTGCAAACATTAGCTGCCATTTTTATTTATTTAACTTTGCTCTTATATCCCATTGTGCATTTTGCTGAGCTGACTTAAAATTAGACTTAAAAGGAGAAGACGAATAGTTTAAAAAAATGATTGTTATCCTTTGGACACATAACTGTTAACAACTTGTGTCCTGGGGCCTGTTTTCATCTATTCCTCTTGTGTCACAGAGTGTTTTTTGTTTCAGAGATGTCTCAATTAGGGATGAGCCGAACACCCCTGGGTTCGGTTCGCACCAGAACCTGCGAACAGACCAAAAGTTTGTGTGAACTTTAGAACCATGTTAAAGTCTATGGGACTCGAACGTTTGAAATATAAAGTACTAATTTTAAAGGCTAATATGCAAGTTATTGTCCTAAAAAGTGTTTGGGGACCCGGGTCCTGCCCCAGGGGACATGTATCAATGCAAAAAAAGTTTTAAAAAACTGCAGAAGCAGTGATTTTAATAATGCTTAAAGGGAAACAATAACATTGAAATATTCCTTTAAATTTCGTACCTAGGGGGGGGTGTATAGTGTGCCTGTAAAGTTGCACTTGTTTCCTGTGCTTAGAACTGTTCCTGCACAAAATGTAATTTCTGAAGGAAAAAAGTCATTTAAAATCACTCACCTTGGGGGCTGGTATGGATATTAAGGGGAACCCTGCGTCAAATAAAAAAAAAATGATGTGGGGTTCCCCCCAAATATCCTCACACATTTTTTTTTTATGAATGACTTTTCTCTGTATTGCCGGGAACCGACAATTCATTATAGCCGCAAGTGATTTTAAATTAATTTTTTTCCTTCAGAAATGACACTTTGTGCAGGGACTGTTCTAAGCATGGGAAACAAGTGCTACTTTACAGGCATACTATACACACCCCCCAGGTATGAAATTTAAAGGAATATTTCACTTTTATTTTTTCACTTAAAGGAATTATTAAAATCACTGCTGCCAAATAAACTGCAGTTTTTAAAACTTTTTTTTTGCATTGATACATGTCCCCTGGGGCAGGATCCAGGTCCCCAAACACTTTTTATTACAATAACTTGCATATTTGCCTTTAAAATTAGCACTTTAGATTTCAAACGTTCGAGTCCCATAGACTTTAACAGGGTTCTAAAGTTCACACGAACGTGCCGCGAACACCCCAAATAGTTTGCTGTTCGGCGAACAGGCAATGTTCGAGTCGAACATGAGTTCTACTCGAACTCAAAGCTCATCCCTAGTCTCAATTATACACCTCACTGTATACCTTTAATCTTTTGTAGTCTACCATAACAAATTATATAAATATACGGGGCCAGATTCAGGTACATCTGCGCATTATTGGACCGGCATAGCGCACTGCCTTTACGTTAGACTTGCGCAATGTAGCCGCGTAATCACCCTATTCTCGTAGCTTTTACGTAGAAAATTGCGCATGTGTAACGTTATTTCAGAGGCGTAAGGCGGAGTAATACAAATTGGGAAGGACGTGGGCGTGTTACATTGAAATGAGCTGTGACCCCATGCAAATGAAGGGCCGGCCGACTCGCGCATGCGCGCTTGAAGGAGATCATGGTTAGTACCTCTGTGCGCATGCTCACAACTAGGAAACGGCGCAATCAGTGAAATTGGAAATGGACTAAGGACTACGCAGACAGCATAAATAGACAGACACAAACGCACTTCCATTGCAAAAGTACATCCCTTTGTCCCTTCCCATTTAACAAAGTGCTTTTGTCCCGTTGTTAGTTGCGTTGTGTTTTGTATTTGTCAGATTAGTGTACTGTGTGATCAAGTGTTTGTTAATAGATCTTTGAAAGTGTTTTTTGATAAGTGTTTGAGAGACTGTTTGTTTGATATATTTCTGCTCGTTTGTTTTCTTGCTTAATTGTTGCTGTTTGTTTTTGTGACTGATTTTTGCTGAGTGCTTGTGTGATTTTTTGGGTGTTAGTTTTCTCTTTGTGTGTGTTCTTGCTTGATTGGTTGTGCTTGTTTTTGTGACTGATTTTTGTTGACTGGGAGTGTTTTTTTTTCAGTATGACAGAGAGAAAGAGAAAACGAAATTTCACTTTGGGGGAGATACTAATTCTTGCCCGGGCCATTAGCGATTATGGGCGTTTCCTCCACGGCCCGGACAGTGCCAACACCACCCCGGCCAGGAGGAGGGAGATTTTGGACATCATCACTGAGCAGGTCAATTCAGCGGGGGAGGGGGAGACACGGAAACGGTCTGGGATTGATAAAAAGATTAATGACCTCCGGCGTCTGGTCAATAAGAAGCTGGCCAAAATGCTTGCCCATACCGGGGGCACAGGAGGGGGCCCACCATGCCGTGTTAGGCTGACAGCGGAGGAGCATGCGGTGGCCCTGACCTTTCATCGGCATGAAGTGGAGGGCCTGCCCAGCTTTGACTCAAGTCCGGAGCCCGTGGTGCCAGGTACGTTTTTTTTTTTTATATCAGGTGTGTAGCATGTGTGGGGTAGGGGGTGAAAGGGAATATGTGGCAAGTGTGTGGATCCTCCAACCTGTGAATGTTTTGTGTCATCCACAGATGTGTAGGAGGGTGCAGGGCCATCTGGCCTGACTGCACCATTCCCAGGACAGCAGCCTAATGAGGCCCCCCCGTCAAGGCCGGAGTCCGCGGAGGAGGTTGAAGAGGAGGAGGAGGAGGAGGTTGAGGAGGAGGAGTTTGAGGAGGAGTCCATGTCAGGCACTGGCCTATTGTTGTTGGAAGACCGTTCCCCTCTGGCTGGCAGCAGCCAGCCCTCCCTAAGGGGGAGCCCCCCCCCTCCTCCCCCAACATGGCTCCTCTCCCAAGGGCCTCCCCTTCTCCCCGGCCGCAAGCATCAGCTGGAGGCAGGAAGGCGACCCAGAAGACCAGGGGGGTGGCCGATCTCCTGCCCACCACTCTGAGAAGGGACCAGTTCCTCCAGACCCGCCATCTGGGACAGGTCAGCCAGACATTGGTTCGGATGGAGGAGAGCCTGTCCTCCATCAAGGATACGCTGGGGAACCTGGACTCCCACTCCCGGGCTTTCACAAACTGCCTTAACGAGCTGCAGACTACATCAGCAGGCGTTGGGCAGGGGTTTGGGGGTTCCGGATAGGAGTCATGAGATGGGGTCCCAGTGCATATGCAGAGTCACCTGTAAGGGAAAAGACAGGAGGATGTTAGTCATGCATGTGCCCCTTGTGATGTGTGCATCATGGGGGGGTACAGTCATGCCTGCCACCCATGTCAATCACCAACCAGCCAGGTGGCCCCATACACGTTCTGATCGAATTCCATTCGGATGTGGCTTTGATTGTAGATGTAGCTGTCATGGCTGGACCCTGGGTGTTTGGCACGGACGTGCCATATGAGGCCTTGGGCATCGACTATCACCTGTACGTTGATGGAATGCCAATGCTTCCGATTGCGGTACATGTGCTCTGTCTCATGGGGGGGCTGGAGTGCCACATGTTTGCAATCAATGGCACCGATGGTGCGTGGGAATCTGGCAATTCTGTAGAAATCTGTCATTGCCTTCAGCCGCAGGTCCTCAGTGGTTGGTTTGATGATTTGGTTGGCCATGCGTCTGAGGATTGCTGAGACAACCTGGTGCACACATCTGCTCACGGACGATTGTGACATCCCAGCCACCACTCCACTTGTTCTTTGAAAAGAGCCACTGGCAAGGACATGGAGTGTTGCCATGACCTTGACCAGTGGCTGCACTGCATGTGAGCGTTGTGTTGGGCTGGTAATGTCCTCCTGCAGGGTTTTGGTTAATTCCATGATGGCATGAGGGGTGAATCTGAAGATGCGATACACCTCAGAATCACTCATGCCAAAGAGGTCTATGCGTGTGCGGTATATCCTCTCCCATGCCATCCTCCGTGCCCTCCTCCTTCTTTGCTCATCTAAAGTCAGTAGTATAGCTATGCGCGACGATGCCCCTGGCATGTTGGCATACAGATTGTTGTGCAACACGTGTGACTGCTGAGCTCCTCACTAACAGTGTTGCTTTATCTAACATGTAGACGTTTTTTCTCTTTTTAGACCAGCTTTTATATGGTCTAATTTTAGACATGACATTTTGCTGTTGCGCACACTGCGTAGCCTGCGCTGCCCCAACGCTCTTTTGGGGATCCCCGTAAGTCCCTCATTAGCATATTTGACTAGCAAATCAATGGTCTGTCTAGCGCAGTTTTGTTTTGCGCCTGTCTAACGAAATTACGCTGGACAAAAAAAAGTAGATTTCTTGCATATCTCGTTTCGGGGATGCCGTGCATCGAAACGCACGCGCACATTTAGACTTACGCACGCGCATCTCCTGTTGCGCAGGCGTAATCGCTCTGTGAATCTGGGCCACTGTATTTATTGCCGTATAACACTATAACACCTGAAAATAGAGGGCAAACTGTGCCTGCGTGTTATACGCAGGGACCGTGGAAAGTTTTTTTCCTGAAACTTCCCTCTTAAAGTTAGGGTGCGTGTTATACGCCAATAAATACGATGTATATATATATATATATATATATATAAATATATATATATATATAAAACAAAGTATCAAATAAATAGAACAGAAGTCCAATTGATAAAACAGCGCTAGTTGTTGGATGAAGTCCAACTCCTCATACAATGAAACTCTAGAAAGAAGTACAGTTCTAAGGTGATAAGTGCTTCTAGGATAGGATTTGTAGTGCACCCTACACCAATTCCCAGTCTTCACCTCAAAAGTGAGTCACAATCCCCATCTGGGGTTCACATTTGTTTTATGTTTTTTAAATGTCTTTTCATTTTTTTTAAACAGCTGCTGCTATAGATAAATCCATTCCATTTTGAGGATTTATCTATTGAGTATTTACTCAATTTATTTCCCATTTAATTTATTGTGTGAAATTTTCCTACCAGTTGTCATTCATAGACAGTTGAGACTTATTTTCCTTGGCGCCGGGAAGTGCACCGTGGGCCCCTTTTTTGTGCACCTTTATCTGATATATATATATATATATATATATGGCTTTAAGTTGTTAATAAACTTGTATCCATATGTTTTTATATCCCAATTTTTTAACCCCCTGGGTGACTTTTTATGGGGGTCTTGACAATGGGAAGTGGGGATTCCAGTCATGTGATGGCTGTGTTGGGCTGTCATAATATATGGTATATATTCATAAGCAGATACCAGGAACTGTCCATGTGCTGGGATTAATGTGCATTAATGTGCAGTGAGTGTGCTGTCAGCACAGAAGAACAGTTCCCCATAGACGCATATGTGTGGGAGTTTGGCTTTAAGGACCACTCTCCCTGCCACAACATATAAACATAGGGCTGGAAGGATCTGACTAACAAATAATGAAAAAAATAAAATAAAAATCCTGTATTTTTTTTAAAATGCTAAATTAATGCAATTGGTACACCACCCGATATTTACCCTAAAATATTAGCCTCAAAATAAGTTGATTACAAGTATATCACATACGAGCAATTTTTGTGTAACATAGCAAAATAATAAAGCTCAAAGAGAATGTTTTTGGTTTACTTTAAAAGAGATTTATGTCCCATTTGACTCTACATCAAAAAATTAGTTTATGTAAATCTGTAGCATAAAGTTAAGATAAAATTATATTGGGTGAGTGAGCATACAAATCAGCATTGCAACAACTTTTCCACAGGTCTGCCTGTGCTAAAAATCTGAATATTAGCAGCCACTAATATGAGCGTTTTACGCTTGTGCCGTGAACTCTAACAACATCAATTATTAATGAGGGCATTTTTTGTTTTGTTCAGCAACACATCATTTCTAATAATCATCTACATCTGGCTACTATAAGCCAGCAAGAGATCACCATTAAAAATGATTTGTTGCTGCATGGAGATGCTGGACAGAGCTGCAACAGTTCTCTCCAGACCTCCGATCTAAGAAGTGACGTGATCACTACACTCCTAATGTAAGCACTCCTATAGAGTATTGTGCAGCAAGATCTCAATCCCAGTAGCTGATCACATGAGCTTCTGCTCTTATTGCTGGATTCTGGCTATAAATGACAGCTGGGGGTTACAGTTCAAACCTGTGCCCGGGCCCTCCAGAACTACTGGAACAAATGGCTAATGTTCCAGTGTCATTTCAACTGCTTAACCAGTTCCCAAACGACTGCGGCAGAATGGCTCCCCTGGGCAATCCGTCCTAACGGTACGTCTGCCCTTTAAGACGCTGTAGGAGGTGGTCACTGCCTGTGATCGCGCGTGACAGAACGAGAACCGGGATCTGTGTGTGTAAACACACAGATCCCGGTTCTCTCAGGGGAGAGGAGACAGATTGTGTGTTCATACTAAGTATGAACACCGATCTCTCTCTTCCCCTAGTTAGTCCCACCCCCCACAGTTGGAACACACCTAGGGAACACAGTTAACCCCTTAATCGCCCCCTAGTGTTAAATCCTTCCCTGCCAGTTACATTTATACAGTAATCAGTGCATTTTATAGCATTGATCGCTGTATAATTGTCAATGGTTCCAAAAATGTGTCAAAAGTGTCCAATTTGTCTGCCCCAATAGATCACCTAGTAGTGAAAAAATTATAATAATAAAAATGCCATAAATCTATTCCCTATTTTGTAGACGCTATGGGCCAAATTCAGATACAAATGTGTATCTCTCCGGCTGCGTAACGTATACTCTTTACGATACGCCTCCGCAAATTTTTTGGGCAAGTGCCTTATTCAGAAAGCACTTGCTCCATAAGTTGCCGCGGCGTAGCGTAAAGTGTCCGGCGTAAGGGCGCCTAATTCAAATTAGTGATGTGGGGGCGTGATTCATGTATATGAATCATGACCTCACGCAATTTACGTATTTTCTGAACGGCGCATGCGCCGTCCGTGGACATATCCCAGTACGCATGCGTGAAATCACGTCGCAACTAGTCAATGTAAACGACGTGAACGTCAATTACGTCCAGCCCCATTCCCGAACGATTTACGCAAACGACATAAACAACGTAAAATTTGCCGCTGTCCCGACGTCCACTGGGACCCGTTGATTGTTCTGAGGAGAGGCAGAACCGTGGTCTGCCTATGTAAACAAGGCAGATCGTTGTTCTGCCAGAGGGGTAACTAGAGATCTTGTGTTTCTAAGCAGAAACATGGATATCTGTTTTCCTTTAGTGAAAGCACATCCCCCACATTTGGAAAGCACCCCCTAGAGACACATTTAACCCTTTGATCACCCCCAATGTTAACCCCTTCCCTGCCAGCATCAATAGTACAGTAAGTGCTTTTGTTTTAGCACTGATCACTGTAATAATGTCACTGGTCCCCCCAAAAAATTCAAAAGTGTCAGTTAGGTGTCCAATTTTCTTATTGGGATTTTTTTTTAACAATTTTTTTAGCAGAATTCTTATTGACCTAAATTGATGAAAACATTTGATTTTTTTTTTATTGGATAGGTTTCAGAACAGAAAGTAAAACATATAGCGCAAAAAATTTAAACCGCAGAGGTGATCAAATACTACCAAAATAAAGCTCTATGTGTGGAAAAAATGACATCAATTTTATTTGGGTACATCATTGCACGACTGCGAAATTGTCAGTTAAAACAATGCAGCGCCGTATCGCAAAAAATGGCCTGGTCAGAAAGGGGGTAAAACCTTCTGGAGCTGAAGTGGTTAAAATTAACTTGGAACTCTAGTGGTTAAAGCATATCTATCTATCTATCTATCTATCTATCTATCTATCTATCTATCTATCTATCTATCTATCTATCTATCTATCTATCTTTTAACCTTAAAAACATCCCCTAAAAATCAGGGGGTCATCTTCTTAAATGTGAACTTTAAGAAAACTCCAAGGCCTACTTGGACTAGCTGAGTCAGAGAGGCGGTCTGATGATTTTAAAACCTCTGACTCAGCCAACCCAAGCAGGCTTTGAATTCATTAACTGGTTCCCAACCAATCATGCAGATTCACTGTGGCACAATGGCTCTCCTGGGCAAAATGGGCAAAATGTTGTATATACTGTATACGGGTTTCCCTATATGAGCTGCCAGAGGGCACGTGCACCTAATGCACAGCAGGGGACACGATGCGCATTGCCAGCGGTCGCAATCACATGCACAAGTGCCAGCATGGAAATTTGTGTGTGTAAACACACAAATCCCTGTGCTGTCAGAGGAGAGGAGACATGTTGTTTGTCCCTAGTAAGTACAAACAGTGAAATGTCTCCTCTCCTACTCAGTCCTATCACCATACAGTTAGAACACAGTGAGGGAACACACAGTTAACCCCTTACTTGCCCCCTAGTGTTAACCCCTTCCCTACCAGTGACATTTACACAGTAATAAGTGCATATTTATAGCACTAATCACTGTATAAATGTCAATGATCCCAAAAATGTGTCAAAAGTGTCCGATCTGTCCGTCACAATGTTGCAGTACTGCTAGAGATTGCAGATCGTCGCCATTACTAGTAAAAAATAAATAAATAATAAAAATGCCATAAATCTTTCCCATAGTTTGTAGACGCTATAACATTTGCGCAAACCTGTCAATATACACTTATTGCGATTTTTTTTGCCAAAAATATGTAGAAGAATATATATTGGCCTAAACTGATGAAGAAATCTGTTTTTTTTTTATTCATTTTTGGGGATATTTATTATAACAAAAAGTAAAAAATATTGTTTTTTTTTTTCAAACTTGTCGCTCTTTTTTTGTTTATAGCGCAAAAAAAAGCAGTGATGGTGATCAAATACCATCAAAAGGAAGCTCTATTTGTGGGGAAAAAAGACGTAAATATTGTTTGGGTACAGCGTTGCAAAACCTCGCAATTGTCAGTTAAAGCGACGGAGTGCCAAATTGTAAAAATGCTCTGGTCAGTAAAATCTTCCAGGGCTGAAGTGGTTAATGGAATACATCGCTCGCCATGATTGGTTCATCGCGGTATACTGTATGTAGTGGAAGCAACCGTACATACGCTATTACTGCACATCCATTGAGCTGACAGATTGGTGGGTGTGAACAAATTGACTTCTAGACAAGACCCCATCATAGCTCCACCAGCAAGAAGAAGGAAATATGAAGCAAGTTTCAAGCTGAAAGTCCATATAATAACTGTCTTACAAATGTATCACAAGATGTCATTGATGAACTTGTGATGTCAGATGATGAACATGATGAGGATTTTGACAGATTTTAAGTACCGGTAAGTCATAACCATTTTAATTAAAATAATTTAAATCAAATCTGATGTTTTTAAATGGTGTTGCCTTTGGAAGGGGGGGGGGGGTCTTATACCATAAGTATAGCCCATATACCATATACTCTAAAAATGTATTAACTGGAAAATTAGGGGGTAGTCTTATTCGCCCAATTGCCTTATACACCGGCATATAAGGGTATATTCTTATTTGAATCTTGCCATACTACAGTATATGTATTTATTTTAGAACTGTGTATTAATCCTGTGGGAAGCTTTGCCCTTGTGCAGGAGCTTTCTGTAATAAGTAAGTTAAACTTGTGGCGAAAGAAGACAGAAAGTACAAATTAGTATGCTTATCAAAGTATATGTGTTGGTATGAAAATATTTCTTGAATGCCAATTTTTATATTGGTCATGAAAACCGGTCGTGTGTATGATCCCTAGCAGTTTTCTTGACGAAAAAACTGCACACAAAAAAATTAAGCCAGCTCTCTTTTTTTCTTGTCGTGTTTCCCGTCAGTTTTTTTCTCGTCGCGAAAAACGGTCATGTGTATGCTTTTCCGAGGGGAAAAAAAACGTGCATGCTCAGAATCAAGTATACAGACCAAAAGCAGCCCAAAGGGCAGTTCCATTTGAAAGGAACTTCCCCTTTATAGTCCCGTTGTACGTGTTGTACGTCACCGTGCTTTGGTCTGGCTTTTTTTGCATGAACGTGTGTATGCAAGTCAGGCTGGAGAGGAATCACGTCGGGGAAAACTTTTTTTTTTCCTGACGAGAAAAATGGTCGTGTGTACGAGGCATAAATTCGAATGCTTGAAAAATTATTGATAAATGCCTGAAAAAGGCATGTCTTAGTAAACATTCAAAGAAAAAAAAAAAAGCCTCTGTGTTTGAGCATTTGGTAGCTCCTTTCAGACAAGAGACAAGAGTATAATCTACCAATGAATTAGCAGTAAAATGTGCAACCAAAGAACTGGGAAATTGAATCTACTGTCCTACCAATATTTCATCTGTGCGGATATAGAGGGAGCAAATTACAACATCTTCTGGGTGTCAGAGAATTCCTGGCTAATAAAAATGTGCATGTGTGCAAAATATCTTGAGAATGGGAACCAGGCTGAATGCGCTTGGACACTGCAAACAGGAATGCACACACTCACAGTGCATGTTGGCACCAGATGGACTACTTAAGGATGCTCCTGCCTGTGCTCAAATGCTGACTGGTCTTTAGCTGTTCCCTGTGTCTTGTGTTCTTCCAGTGTGTTCCCTTTGTTGCTTACCCAACTTAGTCCTGACCTGCTCTTGGATTCTTATTTTGTCTTGTCACTTGTTCCTGACCCAACTTGTTCCTGACTTCGGCTCTGCTTATGATTTGGTACCTCACTGCCTGCCTATTGATGACCCTGGCTAATCATGTGACCTAATCACGCTTCTGTCTCTGATCCTGGCTTCCTGACCCATTTGAGTGTCTACCTATCTGTTGCAGTTCTGCACCCTGCTGAGTGTTTCTACTGCAAGTCTGCTTAGACCAGCCAGATGTCCCAGGCCTTCAGAGCAAGTGGAGTGCTTCTTTAACCTCAGCTGGACTAATGTGCACGGCTACTGCTCCGAGTCCTGACCCGATGATTCTCTTGTTCCCATAGAACCGCATCTTCTGTTGCAAGTCCCTCTATCTGTAGGTACTCGTATTCCTCCTGTCCCTCTGCACTCTCTGTTCCATGTCCAGTGGAGATACAAGAGAGGCCAACTTCATTATTTCAGTTTCCTCTCAGGTAACTGTCACTGGGTCTGTAAGAATGAATTTGGATGTGTGAGGCCGCGTACACACGATAAAACCTATCTGCTGGAAACGGTCTGACAGACCGTTTCAGCAGACAGATTCGATCGTGTGTACGGGCAGACAGACAGATTTGGCCAACCAAAAGATTTTAAAGCATTTTAAAGCATTTTAAAGACATATCTGCTCGCACATGCGTCGAATGGATTCGACGCATGCGCGGAAGTGTTTTACTTCCTGGTGCGGTGACGTGGCAGCGTCAACGTCATCGCCACATCACCGCGCTGTCTGCCGGCAGGGATTTTGGTTTGATCGTGTGTACAGCGATCAAACCAAAACAGCCCAGCAGACAAATCTGTTCAAATCGGTCTGTCAGACCGATTTGAACAGATGTATTTGGTCGTGTGTACGCGGCCTGAGTGTTGTGTCTGTTGCAGAACCTATAGTCTAAGGTTGCAGAAAAAACATAAATTACACAATGACACTAAAGAAAAAAATGTTTACTGGTATTTATTTATTAGTATCACTGGTATCACATCAAGTGACTTCTGCCTTGAGCCCCAGCTGCAGTGGAGAAGACCACTAGGAGTAGCATTGAAGCTCAGAGTATAGAACCCTGTTTCTTGAACAGTGAAGCATGGCGTTCAGATTGGTGAGGCTTAACAAACAATCCACTCCTCACCCCCATACATGCCTTGGCATGTAATTTTTTTGGGGGGGGAGTGGGGGCTTTGCTTCATCCTGCTTCCGCCGAACTTTGTGGTCTTCTTTGCTAGAGCCGCGCCGCGCACGCATAAAGGTTGCCCGGCCGTGAGCTACGGCTGGGTGCCCAAAACCCACACATCGGCGCGTCGCTGGAACGCAGGAGCAGGTTAGTGGAAACAACTAAATAAACACAACTTAGTGAATTAAGCAGAATTGTGAGATAAAGGTTAGCTACAAAACCCACACATATTAGTGGAAACAACTAAAGTGAATTAAGCAGAATTGTGAGCTGTCAACCATGATGAAAGCTTTTCTATAACATGGGCCTGGAGGATAGACAGCTGGGTATGCATGACATGTTAAGGACCGACCTCAACTTCGTTCCACCCCCTACCCACTACCCCACCTCCCACTTTTCCAATAAACGACTGACAACGGTGTGGAGTAAAATTGGCCTTACGGCCTATTTTTTCACACATTCTAAAATTAACATAAATAACCGTTTTAAATAACTTTTTACAAACTTTACAACATCCTGGTGGTCTGAGAGACCACAACTCCAATTGGACACTGGGACAATAAACTATTTAACTTTGGCCTCAGTCGCAAGCCCCCGACTCAGAGGCAGTACACCTGTCCGCAGTGACCTACATGTTAACTCCCTCCTGGTCAACCCTCATTGACCGAAAGGTACCCGTATCCCCCATAATACCTATGGGTACCACCGTTTTTCTTAAAACGTCCTGCCTTTTTTCCTCTTCCAGAGACCCAACACCACCACCGCACGCAAGGGGAAAGCCTTACCCTTGCGCGCACCTCCACACCCTAAGAGCCTTCTGTATTCCTTCCTGCAACCCCAGGTTCCACAGATCAATGCCCACCGCATTGAGGTGGACCCCATCACTCCTCAGATACCGCCAAGTATCCACTTCCAGCTCTCTGTGCCTCACCACCAAGCCTCCATTCCTGACAACGAACCTCCCAACCTCCTTGTTCACCTTGACCCGGGCTTTATTCACTTTTTCTACTGACCAAGCCCAGCGCCAAGTTGTTCTCCCTACCATATCTGACCAAATAATCACCGTCCCAGGAAATGAGGCGCGCAATCGCAAAAAGTCGCACTTCACATCCCTGATTAGCTGATGTATAGATCTGGCCCCCATGACATTACCCCCAACATGTAGCACCAAGATGTAAGGTGCCCTGTCCAGTCATGCGAACTTCAGCATCTCTGGCATAACCCTGCTCCACACCATTCCCGGAAAACAAATCCACCGAACCTGCGCTTCTTGCAAGGGGATCCCCATCTGTCTCCCACTAGGCCGTACATCGGACCGCCTGGCCCCCCAAAACACATAGTAGTGTCCAAAAATCCAAACTAGACAGGGCTCACCTCCTGAAAAACAAGAAACACAAACAACACACATAACAATTGCCCATGACTACACATCGACATCACAGCCATAACAACTAAACTTCTTGTCCAGAACCTTTAATCCTGCATCAAATGTGGGCGAATGTACAGCCTGAACCTGT
This sequence comes from Rana kukunoris, assembly GCA_029574335.1. Classification (NCBI taxonomy): domain Eukaryota; kingdom Metazoa; phylum Chordata; class Amphibia; order Anura; family Ranidae; genus Rana; species Rana kukunoris. Next base: position 256,823,795 of record CM056053.1, on the reverse strand, counting down.
CCGAATCCCAACGCCCAATCCGATTCACTGCGACCGCGTTCAACCCCGCCCGTGCCGCTTCCGTGGCAGCCCCAATTCGAAACGAATGTGTAGCATACTCCTTGGGGTTATACCCTGCCGCAAATAAACACTTCCTGAACACCGTTAAAAACGGAAATCGGGATAGTTAAGAACCATCCCGGTGCAATAAAAAGGACCCCCCCAGTCCAGGACGCTTGGAACAAAAGGAGTCCACCACCGTACAGGACAAATTGACGCATCAGGAACACAAAACAACGATAGGCGCATGCCCTTGCCCCTTTGATCCGTTTTAGACCTGCACACCCAAACCTTGACCGAATCCCCACAAAGCTCCACATCATGTTCCAGCAGGCTAATTCTCAAAGCCCTGAAAATGGCAAGCGCAAACGCTGCCCGGAAAGGTGCACACTCGTAAGTCGAAGTGCACACCGACTGCAGGTGCCTAAATAAGTTCTGCAACATCATAAATGAAACCGGACGGTGGCCATCTGTAGTCCTATGACCCCTCCTGTACCCCTTAACCGTCTGCCTCACCCAAAAGTCTTTGGTATAATCCCTGCTACCGTGCCATTTGAAAAGGAAGGCCAAGCTTGACAACAGCCGATCGACCGCCGTCGCCGAGACCCCTTGCTCCATTTTCAGAGAGAAAAAATACAGCACAGCAAGACCAGCCTCCTGCCCTGCCGCTGGAATCCACAACCCATGTACGAAAGCCTGCCACTCCCACCATACCTTAGAGTAGGCATTCCACGTAGCCTCACTTATCGACCGCTGAATCCACTTTGTTTCAAAGCAATGTCCCACATCCAGTCGGGGCAGGGGATTCCACAATGGGGAAGAGCTCCAAGAGTACTAGGTTCTTCTTTGTCGCCACTCCAGCCGGAGTGGGTATAGTGTACCTGGACAGGCCTCTCACACCGACCTGGAGCCAGGGTATCACTCAGAATCTTGTGGGAAAACAGGCCTCTGCCACAGACCCTTCCCTAGAACGTAGATCATGAGGTAAATCTCCCGTAGTGAATTTAGGACCTGAATCTGACTTCAGGTAGTTCTCAGTTGGTCACCGAATGACAGGTTGCTGATATCCAACCTCTCAGTGTCCGGTCACCTCAATCCCCGATGGTTCGCTCCAGTGCTATTGGATCACCAGCCTCTCATTAGTGCTCCTCAACTGGACTACCCACCGAACAGCCAAACTCGCTTGGGATTTTCAAGGATAGGACCCCAGTCAATCACCGGGGCCCCTTCACAAATTCAGTTGCTCCGAGCCGACTTGACCCTGGAACTAGGAACTCCGCGTAGCACCCACGCCCCGGCCAGGTAGGCCATAATGCTTGGGGCGCGGTGATGTACAGTCACCCTAAAGGTGGGTGCGGCACCAGGAACAAGAACCCTGCCTAATGTCGTCTGTCCCAGTAGTACTCTCTCCCAGCATGCCTTGCGAGGGAAAACCTCTCCTGATTGGCTGCTGGCAAGAGACACCCCAGCCTAGAATCCACTGCTGCCACCTATCGCCCTGGGGTGGAACAACACCCCAGGGACAACAGAATGAGCCCACAGCACAGCCCAGCTGAAACAGAGACCCAATTTAGTCAAATCACTGGATGAGAGCTAAATAACTCTATCATCCCCCTTAAATTTAGGAATAGCACCTGTACTGAAAGTACACAGGCGCTACAGTTACCTACAGTATTATGTGCAAAACTCATTAAAATTTACAATAAATAAATAAAACATTATCTAAAAGAAGGGCACCTACAAAATAATACTTACCTCTTCACTGGGTGCTGAATTGGACCATTCCTTTGCTGAATCATTACAGCTTCTGTGAAAAACCTCACATCAAACATTTTTAGGAGTGATTGATGCCTGCATCCTTCGATGTGCACTGTGCTTCCTCTCTTGTCGCTATGTTACTACTATGTCCTGTAGTGACATAGTGGCTGGTGGGAGAAACCACAGTGTTTAGCATAGAACAGACACTCAGCACACCGAAAAGTTTGGATGCCAAAGCGTTATTCTGGCCTCAGCTCTTAATCAAAAAGACAATCAGAATCAGCACCCCTTGGATAGGTAAGTATAAACAGCATAAATTCAAAGTTTTATCAAAACAGTGCCTGTGTGGCGAAGACAGAAAAAATATGTTTGTTTGGTGCTGGGGTTTGTTCTGTGTTTCCATTCACAAGCATTTGAAAGAAACCTTCTGCAAACCTATTATTATAATACTTAAATCTGGACATGGATTTGAATTAAATGCATTTCTATTGTCCATGTTTTGTAATACAATAATTATTTAGAAAACGGTTTCACATAGGTAAAATAATGACTTTTGTATAACTGTATATTGAAAAAATGTAATGTAGGCTCACTGTGTCATGAACCTGTATGCTGATCCTAAGATAATGAGGCCTCTTGCACAGTTCCTGTCCAAGCACCCCTGGAAGTTAAGACAGGATTAGCAAGGGCAGTGAAAAGGTACAAGTGCCAGGGTGCTGACACTGTGGACTGGAACTTGAGCACACTGGTATGCAGTGAGTAGGAATTTAGCTGGTAGTACATCAAGGGTGTGCCAAGTTCAGTTAAAGGCAGAGTCGGGTCACAATCCTAATCTAGTAGAAGCCAAGCAGGAAGGCATCAAGGTGTAGACATGATCAGAGTCAAAGACATGTTGGCAATGAGTGGCCAGTGAAGCAGTTCGGTAGCCAGGCAGTTCGGTAGAGGAGTTACCAAAGCAGACACCACCCCCCCTTTTTTTCACATTTCTCTTGTTTCTGGTAAGGACTAGGGATGAGCCGAACATACCCACGTTCGGTTCGCACCAGAACCGTCGAACAGACCGCGGGTTCGCGCAAACATTTAGAACCCCATTGGAGTCTATGGGACTCGAACGTTCGAATTCAAAAACGATCATTTTAAAGACCAATATTCAATTTAATGTTGGAAAATGTCTTTCAGAACCCAGGTCTTGCCCCAATGAACGTGTATCAATGGAAAACAGTTTTAAAAGCGGTCGTTTTTTCAGGAGTCCTGCTCCTGAAAAAACAACCGTTTTTAAAACTTTTTTCCATTGATGCATGTTCCGTCGGGCAAGACCTGGGTTCTCAAAGACGTCTTCACAGGTAAACTATAGACACCCAGCAGGTACAATATTTAAAGGAATTTTTATTTTATTTTTTAATTTAAACATTATTATTGAACTTGCACTTACAGTAAATGCGATTACGTGCAATTACACAGCAAACTTGCACTTACAGTAAATGCGCTTACGTGCGATTACACAGCAAACTTACAGTAAATGCACTTACGTGCGATTACACAGCAAACTTGCACTTTAAGCAAATGCGCTTAGGTGCAAATAAGCAGGACTAGTGCAGTTACACCGAGTACGTTTAGGTGTAAACTAAACACAGCACACAGCCACAGGCAATACAACACGTTAGAGCACTGCAGCTATCTCCTGCCTGCACAATCTCCTGCCTGACAAATACTAATAGCAGATCTAGCTAAGCTATACAGTGTATAAATATATGTACAACTCCTAAGGATGTATATATATTCTCTACACACTGCAATAAAGCTAAACTGACTACCCTGCCCTGCCCTGCCCTCGATTTTCGACGAACGATCGAACAGGCAATGTTCGAGTCGAACATACGTTCGTATCGAAAGCGAAGCTCATCCCTAGTAACGACAGATTATCAGGTGTTTGCAGCAGTGCCCCCTAGCCACCACTCCTGATAGCGCAGGAGCCCCTTCTGTACATAAAGCAGACAAGGGTACTCGGAAAGTGAGGTCAGGTGGAAGCCTAGTCAATCACTGAATCAATATAAGTATAAGGATCAAGAACACAGGATCAAGACTGAAAACCATTAAGCAAAAAGTGTGAGTTCAGGATAACATAGCCTGCTTAGTGGCAGTGGATGGGCACGTATGTCCGCAGATCTGTGCACTCATGCTCATGTGCTTACATGCTCATAATGATGCATTTGCACTTCAATGCCCACAAATATATATGCTTATACATATGCATACTAACCTGACAGCTGGTACAATGTCCCTGACACTTTTATTTTCAATTTTAGGTTGATTTAGCTTCCATGCCTTCTGCAGATTTTTGTCTTTATTTATTACATATAACATACACACATATTTCATGTAGCACTACCCCGAAAGGAGCTGCTGGTTTAGATTTGGGCCTGCCGTTATCTTACTGTTCACCATGTTTGTCCCAGGGGTCCTTCTTGAAGAGTTACAAATGTCCACACCAACACTTGTTTTTTTTTCCTTTAAGGGTTTTATTAACCACTTAAGGTTTAATGTGCCTCCTGCACATTTACGTTGGCAGAATGGCACGGCTGGGCACAGGCACGTACCTGTATGTCCCCTTTAAGTGCTCAGCCGTGGGTCACGCGCCCGCGACCCGAGTCCGAAGCTCCGTGACAGCGGCTGCGGGACCCATGGACCCAGTCGCCGCCGGTGTCCCGCGATCGGTCACAGGAGCTGAAGAACGGGGAGAGATGTGTGTAAACACACCTTCCCCGTTATTCACTGTGGCAATGGGGCTGATTTACCAAGCCTGTGCGCCAAGACTCATGGTGCACAAGCAGGAGTAAACCTGTTTTTGACATTTACCAAAGAAACACGCTGCTAGTGCAGCGTGTTTCCTCATTTACTAAAGTGCCTAATGCGCCCAGAAGAGGGCGCACAGCACGCCAGTACAGAGCTGGCGTGCGGCATTTAGTTATGTAAACATCGGGGATTCGGGCGGGAGTTTATGAGGGGAGGGAGGGGGGTGATGCAGGGGAAGTGTAGTGACATGTGTTTCAACTTGTGTGGCGGGCCGATTTGAAAGGGAAAGTGACTTTTGGGACCCGATCCCCGGGCGCTTGCAAAGTACGCTAGAACCTCGGAAGGTTCACTTGCATACTGGGCATGCGCAGAGGGAAAAATCGGAGCTCACCGCGCGCCTCTTCAGAACGCCGGGAAATCCTTGGTAAATACCAGGCGGCGTAGCAGTGTTTGCACTGCCTGGAGCGGCGTACGGCAAGCTCCGAGCTGTTCTCGGGCTGCGCTGACACTGAAGGGGAACTCCGCGCCAAATTTCAAATGTGAAACCGGCGCGGCTTCCCCCCCAGGGGTACAATAGGCTCTCCGGCTTGGTCCGGAACGTGAGGGGTTAACCCACGCCAAAATCGGCGTGGGGTTCCCCCCCAGATCCGTACCAAGCCCTCATCCCAGGCATGCAGTCTGGCCGGACAGGAATGGGGGTGGGGACGAGCGAGCGGCCCCCCCCCTCCTGAGCCGTACCAGACCACATGCCCTCGACATGGGGGAGTGTGTGCTTTGGGGGAGGGGGGCGCTGCCCCCCCACCCCAAAGCACTCTTGTCCCCATGTCGAACGGGACAAGAGCCTCTTCCCGACAACCCTAGCCATTGGTTGTCGGGGTATGCGGGCGGGAGCCAATCAGAATCTGGGAGCCCCGTTTAATAATGTGGCCCCCAGATTTCGGGCCCCCACCCTATGTGAATGAGTATGGGGTACATCGTACCCCTACCCATTCACCTGGTGAAGGTGGTTTGAACTTTGAGGGTCTTCTGCCGCCGCCCCCTTCGAATTTTTCGGCCTGGACGGGGGTCGCACATCCCATCCAGGACTTGGACGTGGCGGGCTTCTCGTCGCTGTCTTCTGCCGCTGCCCCCTTCACCACGAAGCTCCGTGCTTGTTTGATGAGGGCAGCGGGCTTCCGTCGTCTTCTCCGGGGCGAGGGTCGTACATCCCACCCCGGATTTCCTCGCCGGCTTCTGCCTGGCTCCTACTGGGGGCCAGGCCTTCTTTTGCCGTCTTCCGCCGGAGGGCGCCACTCTCCGGGCTTCTCGACGTTGTCTTCCGCCGCGGGGGCCAGGCCTTCTTCTTTGCCGCCCCCTTCGATTTTTTCGGCCTGGACGGGGGTCGCACATCCCATCCAGGACTTGGACGTGGCGGGCTTCTCGTCGCCGTCTTCTGCCGCTGCCCCCTTCACCACGAAGCTCCGTGCTTGTTTGATGAGGGCAGCGGGCTTCCGTCGTCTTCTCCGGGGCGAGGGTCGTACATCCCACCCCGGATTTCGTCGCCGTCTTCTGCCGCTGCCCCCTTCACCACGAAGCTCCGTGCTTGTTTGATGAGGGCAGCGGGCTTCCGTCGCAGTCTTCCGCCGCGGGGTGACACTCGCGGGCTTCTTCTTCCATTCGATGTTGACACGGCGAGGTCCGGCGCTGAAATGCCTTCTGAGCGGCGGGCAAGGACTTATATTGGCATTGGGCGTGGGCGTGGTTATGCCAACATGTGACCTTAACCCATGTGACAGTGATGTGACGTCACATCACTGTCACATGGGTTAAGGTCACATGTTGGCATAACCACGCCCACGCCCAATGCCAATATAAGTCCTTGCCCGCCGCTCAGAAGGCATTTCAGCGCCGGACCTCGCCGTGTCAACATCGAATGGAAGAAGAAGCCCGCGAGTGTCACCCCGCGGCGGAAGACTGCGACGGAAGCCCGCTGCCCTCATCAAACAAGCACGGAGCTTCGTGGTGAAGGGGGCAGCGGCAGAAGACGGCGACGAAATCCGGGGTGGGATGTACGACCCTCGCCCCGGAGAAGACGACGGAAGCCCGCTGCCCTCATCAAACAAGCACGGAGCTTCGTGGTGAAGGGGGCAGCGGCAGAAGACGGCGACGAGAAGCCCGCCACGTCCAAGTCCTGGATGGGATGTGCGACCCCCGTCCAGGCCGAAAAAATCGAAGGGGGCGGCAAAGAAGAAGGCCTGGCCCCCGCGGCGGAAGACAACGTCGAGAAGCCCGGAGAGTGGCGCCCTCCGGCGGAAGACGGCAAAAGAAGGCCTGGCCCCCAGTAGGAGCCAGGCAGAAGCCGGCGAGGAAATCCGGGGTGGGATGTACGACCCTCGCCCCGGAGAAGACGACGGAAGCCCGCTGCCCTCATCAAACAAGCACGGAGCTTCGTGGTGAAGGGGGCAGCGGCAGAAAACGGCGACGAGAAGCCCGCCACGTCCAAGTCCTGGATGGGATGTGCGACCCCCGTCCAGGCCGAAAAAATCGAAGGGGGCGGCAAAGAAGAAGGCCTGGCCCCCGCGGCGGAAGACAACGTCGAGAAGCCCGGAGAGTGGCGCCCTCCGGCGGAAGACGGCAAAAGAAGCCCTGGCCTCGGGAGGAGCCAGGCAGAAGCGGAGGAGCCCGAGGTGGGGCGACACCCCCGTTGTTCTCCGCTGTTTTCGGCCGGCCCCCCCCGGATGTAAAAGAGCTTCATTTTGGGGTGGGGGCACAGTCGAGCATGGCGGAGAGCATGGGTGGGTGTTTCCCCCCCCCGGCAGAAGACGGCTAGAAGACCGAGGAGTGGCGACGCCCCCGTTGTTCTCCGCCATTCCCGCCGGCCCCCCCCGGATGTAAAAGAGCTTTGTTTGGGGTAGGGGGCCTGGCCGAACATGGCGGAGAGCATCGGTGGGGGTCTCTCTCCCCGGCGGAAGGCGGCGGCGAAGACCGGGGGGGGGGTAGGTGTACCCCCCCGGCGGAAGGCGGCGGCGAAGACCGGTGCGGGGCTGGAGCCCCCCCGGCAGAAAACGTCTGGAAGACCGAGGGGCTCCGCCCCCGTTGTTCTCTGCTTCTTTCGGCCGGCCCCCCCCGGATCTGAAAGAGCTTATTTTGGGGTGGGGGCCTGGCTGGACATGGCGGAGATCATCGGTGGGTGTCCCCCCCCGGCAGAAGACGGCGAAGCCCGGGGCCCAATGGGCTGGTGGTGGGGGGTCCCGGCAGAAGACCCCCGGAGCTGACTAATAAATTATTTTTTTCTGTGTGTTTTTTTTTGTTTACACTTTTCCACCCGGTGAATGGGTAGGGGTACGATGTACCCCATACTCATTCACATAGGGTGGGGGGCCAGAATCTGGGGGCCCCCTTAATATAGGGGGCTCTCAGATTCTGATAAGCCCCCCGCCCGCATACCCCGACAACCAACGGCCAGGGTTGTCGGGAAGAGGCTCTTGTCCCTTTCGACATGGGGACAAGAGTGCTTTGGGGTGGGGGGGCAGTGCCCCCCTCCCCCACAGCACACACTCCCCCATGTCGAGGGCATGTGGTCTGGTACGGCTCAGGAGGGGGGGGGGCGCTCGCTCGTCCCCACCCCCATTCCTGTCCGGCCAGACTGCGTGCCTGGGAGAAGGGTTTGGTCTGGATCTGAGGGGGAACCCCACGCCGTTTTTTGGCGTGGGTTTAACCCCTTATGTTCCAGATCAAATCTAAGAGCCTGTTGTGCACCAGAAGGGGGAACCCCACGCCGTTTTTTTTTTGTAATTTGGGGTGGAGTTCCCCTTTATCCCGGTCCTGTCAGGGGGGGGGGGGGAATGCCTGCTCGTCTGTCCCTACAATGTATGAACAGCGATCTGTCATTTCCCCTACACAGTCCCACCCCCTTTACAGTTAGAACACACCCAGGTAACATAATTCAACCCCTTCCGCGCCCCTAGTGTTAACCCCTTCCCTGCCAGTGTCATTTTTATAGTAAGCAATGCATTGATATACCATTGCTCGCTACAAAAATGCCAAATCTCACAAAAATGTGTCCGCCACAATGTCGCATTAGACAGAAAAAACAAATGATAGCCACCATTACTAGTAAAACAAAAAATTATTCAAAAAAAACCCATAAGACCAACCCCTACTTAGAACTTTTGCCCAAACCAATCAAACGCTTATTGTGATTTTTTGCAACCAAAAATATGTCCAAGAATACTTATCGGCCTAAACTGAGGGCAAACATTTTTTGAATATATTTTGGGGGAGATTTATTATAGCAAACCGTAAAAAAGAAGTTTTTTTAGTTACCAAATTGTCGCTATATTTTTGGGTCAAGCAAAAATATGAAAAAACGCAGAGGTGATCAAATACCACCAACAAAAAAAAAAAAAAAAATTTTTAGGGGGGGGGGGGGAGGATGAGGACGCCCAATTTTTTGGGGGCCACGTCGCACAACCACGCAATTGTCAGTCAAAATGACGCAGTGTTGAAATGCAAAAAATGGCCCCGTCAGTGACCAGTAATATGCTCTGGGGCTCAAGTGGTTACAAATTAAGAATACACTAAAGTTAGCCCAATTTATGGCCATAATGTGAAAGATGATGTTACACCGAGTAAATAGATACCCAACATGTTACACTTTAATATTGCACACACTCATGGAATGGCGCCAAACTTCAGTACTTGAAAAAACCCATAGGCAACGCTTTTTTATGTGTTTCAGGTTACCAGTTTAGATTTACAGAGGAGCTCTAGTGCTAAAAGTATTGCTCTCGCTCTAACGTACGCTATGATACCTCACATGTGGGGTTTGAACGGGGGTTCAATATGTGGGCGGGGCTTACACATTTAAGGCCCGCCCCCATATATGGAAACATTCTTCAAACCACACATGTGAGGTATCATAGCGTGCGTAACAGCAAGAGGAATATTTATAGCACTAGACCTCATCTGTAAATCTAAACTGGTAACCGGAAACAATAAAAATGCTGCTTGTTCCCTTCTGACTGCGAGCTACTAGGGACAGGGGCGTTTAAATTATTACTATTTAGGTTTGTTACGTAAAAATTCTATAAGACCTCCCGTTCAGCTTGTAAAGCATCACTTCATGGGGACCAAAAAAAAATTTAACACCTCTAATGCTTTCATCCGCCATTGCAGATTTGATTCTGGTACTGCATTTCGAGTGAACTGGGCATGCTCGAACAGTTAGAAAAAGAAGTTGGAAGTTTCATCCTGAAAATGACTTGCATCTTTCTGAGCATGCTCAGAAAGCTCTTTTTTTGGCTTAGTAATTTAAGGACATCCTTAACAGGTGTAAGCAGTTCCAAGTGCACACAAACTAGAGGCTGACATTTCTTCATGTGTTTCCAATTGGTTCATTAGCACACATGTTATAAAAAGCGTGGATACTGCACGTGTCAGCTGCCCCTCAGAGGGGGCAGATTTGCTGGCTGGAAGGAATGGCGGAGTGAAACAGAGATGTTTTGGAGCAAGTTTTGTATTTTTTGATGTTTTCTCTGCTACATAATTTTGCTAAATGTTTCTCAAGATGTTAATGACTAATGTTTTAATCCTGTGGGTCTATCCTGTTATTTCAAAAGCATGATTTATTTTCCAATGACTGTGAAATAAACGTTGGTCTTTTTTGTTTTTAGGTGTTTTTATATATTTTTGGTGTGTTTATTTGTAATTTTTTTTTTTGCTTTCCTTGTTTTGTGGACCAATAAAATTACTTTCAAATTTTGAAGTTTGTTTTGTGATATTTTTTTCATGCTATGGATTTCAACCGCTGCAGCTGAACTAGTTTGGGCCTAAACCATCAAGTGTGATTTGTCTCTAAGCTCTTTCCTGGTGTGTATGCATGAAATGTTTAGTCACCAGAAAAGGAAGGACAAAGCGGTAAGTATTGTTTCCTAGAACTGATGTCCAGACTGACTTTTTAAAGCACATGTGCAAGATGTAGGAAAAGCTGCAAACAGGGCCTGTTGGAGGGGGGGGGGGGGGGTGGTGTGTTTTTTTTGGACAGGCTTGAAGTGCTGATTTACAGCGCTGTGCTTGAAACTAGCACAAGACAATCCTATTCTAATTGTGGGTTGTTTGAGGGAAGCCAATTGAGTGTTAGAACCCCTGCTAGTGTTTTTAGGTTGGGCTTTGTGTCCCTTTTCCTAAAATTGGCTTCACTTCCTGTCACACAGCTGAACAGGAAGTGAGGTTAAAACCCTACCAATGGTCTTTTCTTCGGGGCACAGGTCAATCTAACTAGTGTCACCATTAAGCAAATTGCACTGCAGTGTACACCCCAAATGATTAGTTACTTTGGGGTTTAGTAAAGGCAAAGCCGCTCTGCAGTAGAAGCGTAGGCAATGAAAATCAGAAGGGAAGCACTGATGGTTTTTACTTCCAATCCCGCCAAGTTTTGAGTTTTCTTCCTTGCTTGTCCACTTGTAGTGCAAAGTGGATTTGCCTTTAGTAAATGGACCCCAAAGTCCAAGATTCCTACTAATTTGGGGTGTACACAGCAAAATGCCATTTCCAAAATGGGAAACTATTTATATTGATCTGTGTGTCCCCAACAAAACATTACTCAGGTGTTTCCCTCACTTCCTGTTTGGCTGTGTGGCAGGAAGTGAATGAATTAAGTAGAAAGTGACAACATTTGTGAGGTGTCTTTACCCTATCAGGGGTGCAGGCATCCCCAAAACAAACATGAAAATAGTTGATTTAACATTGGGTGGTGTTTGTGGGGGTCCCTAACACACATTCATACATATTAGCAACGCTGGATCGTGGCCTATTGGCATGGTTATATTTTCTTAAGCCTCTCAATAAAATGATCTGAAATTTGGGGTTAAACTGGAACAATAATCATCACTTTTATTTTTTGGATTTCTTTCATTTTGGATAGAGTTGGTGGGGGGGGGGGGGGGTTAGAAGCTCTGTCAGTTTATTTTGTATTATCCCTGTCCGTTTGGGGAGATTGGCCTTCACTTCCTGCCCCATAGCCAAACAGGAAGTGATCGAAAAAGTAGGCAAATTAAGGGCCCCCCCAAGTCCCCCCCCACAGAACTTGTGTGTGTCCCCTGAAAATTCCTGGGTGGGTCATAAAAAAACAGGGTGTGGCCTTGACAGGAAGGGTGGGTCATTTTTCTATTAGGGGGGTGCCAAAATTTGGTCAGGCCTAGGGAAGCACAAAACCTAAATATCCTACTGCATATTAGGGCTTATTTAGACAGGATCCAATTTACAGCATGTTTTTAGATTGTGGGAGGAAACCCGCACAGGGAGAACATGCAAACTCCAGGCAGATAGTGTCACGGGTGGGATTCGAACCAGCAACCCTTTTGCTGCTAGGTGAACATGCTACACACTACGCTACTGTGCTGAACGAACATGATTGCAGCTGAAAGCATGAGATGTTTTTTTTTTTACCAATTCCATGCTTTCCAGCCTGGAGGACAGATGTGGGGTCTAATTGACCCCGCCTTTCTCTATAAAGAGGACCTGTCACACACTAGTCCTATTACAAGGGATGTTTACATTCCTTGTAATAGGAAGAAAAGTGAAAAATAATACAAACAAAGGGACAAACAAGTGCAAAAAATAAAATATTAAGTAAAAAAATAAAATAACAAAGGAATTTAAATGCTCCTGTCCCTAGTAGCTCGCACTCAGAAGCGAACACGCATGCAAGTCCCACACACATATGTAAACATCCTTCAAACCCCACATGTGAGGTATCATAGCGTGCGTTAGAGCGAGAGCAATAATGTTAGCACTAGACCTCCTCTGTAACTCAAAAGTGGTAACCTGAGAAAAAAAGTCAAGCGTTGCCTATGGAGATTTTTAATAACGAAGTTTAGCGCCATTCCATGAGTGTGCGCAATATGAAAGCGTGACAAGTTAGGTATCTATTTACTCGGTGTAACATCATCTTTTACCTTATCCCTAAAAATTGGCCTAGCTTTACTGCTTTCTTATTTTTGTCATTCATGAAACAGGTTTTTTTTTGGAAAGCCAAAAAAAAAAAAAAACGTTAGAAAATTTTTGGCACAAATACTGTTGGAAATGTGTCCGAAAAAATGGCCGCCACTTTATTCCCTAGGGTGTTTGTTAATAAAAATATATATAATGTTTGGGGGTCCTGAGTAAGTTTCAAGGAAGAAAATATAATTGTTACATGAAGGAGAGAAGTGCCAGAATAGGCGCGGTATGGAAGTGGTTAAAGTGCACCAATAAAAGTGAAAAATTCCTTGAAATTTCGTACCATGGGGGGGGGGGGAGGCAATTAGGGGCGCCATCAGGAATTATGGGGCCCCTTACACAGCTTCAGGCATGGGCCCCCTGGAGCAGAGAATAGGGGGGGGGGGTGCCGCCTGATATTAAGAAGGGGGGGGGGGCTGCCGCAATTTGATAAGCGGGGGGTTCCTTTACTAAAAAATACATATAGAAAAATATATATTAAAAAGGGTGGTAGCCATCCGGGGGCCCTGGGGACCACTGGGCCCTTTAATAAAAAGAAACTTCTGGGCTCTTTAATGAAAAATAAATTACAATATCTACATATATAAAATAATAAAAAAGGGGGTTGCCTTGGGAGCTCTGGGCCCTTTAATAAAAAATAACTACCAAAAATCTAAAAAAAAAATAACATTGGGTGGGAGCTGTGGTGGCTCAACGTGAATGGCACTGCGCTGACAAGCCGTTCACCTCTGCAGCCAAGGGTTCGGATCCCGGTCTCGGCTACATATGAATTGAGTTTGGTGGTGTCAGCCCGGCTCCCGGTGGGTGTGCTATGCAAGGTACGCCTGTGCTTAGTATGCCCACCCCCCCCCCCCAAAAAAAACACCACACTTGCACACACTTTGGCCATGAGGTCTCCTAAAATAAAGGGAGGCGAAGGACCTACAGGGCTGGCTGGGTGGGCTACACTCCTTCATAGGGGGAGTCCCTCTGTCCCATCGGGCTCCCAAGTGTAGCAGGTGGGGTGAGTGGGAGGCCCCCCTCACACCCACCATTGCCACCGGGGGCATGGAGAAGGATGGCGATTGCAAGTCCAGCTCCTCTCTCTCTCGACTTCACGCACAAAATACACTTTAAAAAAGAAATTAAAGTAAAAAGTAACAAACCTGGGGAAAATGTTTATAACATTTTTAGAAGCAAAAAGGTTGTCATCTGGGGCCCTCTGGGAGCTTTCAAAATTATATTATATATATATATGTTTAAAAAATAACCAAAAAATATATCATATGTTTTTTTTTTTTTTTTTTTTTTGTAAAGGTGGGGGGTTGTCATCTGGAGCCCTGGGATCTCCGGGCCACTGGGGACCAGGCCACTGGGGACCTCCAGACCCCTAAACCAAAACATTGGCCCTTTAATAACAAAAATTTGGGGGGTTGCCACCCGGGGCCCTGGGGACCTCCAGACTGCAAAAAAATATTAAATTCCAAAAATTGGCCCTTTAATAAAAAATCCTACAAAAACCAACTAACAAATATATATACAAAAAAAAAAAGAGGGGGGTTACCATCTGGGGCGCTGGGGGGCCTCCAGGCATCTGGGCACCTCCGGACCCCCGGGCCCCTTACAGGTGTACAGGGCCGCCATCATGAATTTTGGGGCCCCTTACACAGCTTCAGGCATGGGCCCCCTGGAGCAGAGAACCGGGGGGGGGGGTGCTGCCGTATGAAATTGAGAAGCGGGGGGGGGGGTGGTGCCGCAAATTGAGGAGCGGGGGGGCCCTTTACAAAAATTTTGACAGAAATAAGAAATAAAGAAAAATATATATAAAAAAGGGGGGTAGCCATCCGGGGCCCTGGGGACCTCTGTGCTCTTTATCAAATAAAAATACAAAAGAGAGAAAATACATATATATATATTTTTTAAATATAACATTTATCGAAAAAAAGTTAAAAAAACAAGGGGGTAGCCTTCCAGGGCCCTGGGGACCTCTGGGCCCTTTCCTTAAAAAAAAAATAAACAAATATATTTAAAAAATATATATTTTTTTTTAAATATATATATTTTATTTAAAAAAAAGGGCTTGCCATCTGGGGCCCTTAGTGGCCTCCGGGCCCCTGGGGACCTTCGGAGCCCTTAAACAAAAAAAAAAAAAAAAAAATAGTTTTTTTTGTTTTAGGGTGGTTCCCATCCGGGCCCCTGGGGGCCCCTGGGGACCCCCGGGCGGTGTAATGCCTGTACCCCCCTAATGGCGGCCCTGCAGGTGTACTGCCTGTACCCCCCTGATGGCGGCCCTGGGTGTAATGTCAGCATGTGAAAAATGACATTCTGAAGGAAAAAAGCCATTTAAAACTGACTCGCGGCTATAATGAATTGTCAGCTCTTGGAATTTGCAGGAGAATTCATTCATTAAAAACACCAAAAAAAAAGCGTGGGGGTCCCCCCAAATTCAATAACCAGACCCTTTAGGTCTGGTATGGATATTAAGGGGAACCCCGCCATCAATTTTTAAAAAAAATGACGTGGGGTTCCCCCCAAATATCCATAACCAGACCCTTCAGGTCTGGTGTGGAATTTAAGGGGAACTCCACTCCAAATAAAAAAAAAAATGGCGTGGAGTCCCCCCTAAAATCCACACCAGACCCCTTATCCGAGCACGTTGACCTGGCCGGCCGCAGAAAAGAGGGGGGGACAGAGCGCGGCCCCCCCCCTCTCCTGAACCGCACCAGGCCACATGCCCTCAACATTGGGAGGGTGTTTTGGGGTGCCCCCCAAAACACCTTGTCCCCATGTTGATGAGGACAAGGGTCTCTTCCCCACAACCCTTGCCCGGTGGTTGTGGGGGTCTGCGGGCAGGAGGCTTATCGAAATCTGGAAGACCCCTTTAACAAAGGGGCCCCCCAGATCCCGGCCCCCCCCCTGTGTGAAATGGTAATGGGGTACCTTGTACCTCTACCATTTCACGAGAAAAAAAATGTAAAGGGTTAAAAAAGACAAGAGCCGGTTTTTGACAAGTCCTTTATTATCTTCTTTCTTCTTTCCTTCGGGTTTCTTCTTCCTCCTCCTTCTTCTTCCTCTGCTTCTGTCTTGGGTCTTCTATTCCCGCATCTTGCCCGGCGTGTTCTTCCATCTTCTTCCGCTGTCCTTCTCGTCCGCATCTTCTCCTTCTTCTTCGCCGGAGGCGCCGCTTCCAATTGAAATCCCCGCTGTCTGCCGGACCACGCCCCCCCCCCTCTGACGCCACGGGCAAGCTCTTAGGAGTGTGCTGCAAGTGCGTCCGAGGGGGGCGTGGTCACATGTCAGAGGGCGGCCAATTCAATTTGAAGCTCGTGCGCGGCTTTTTCTTTGCCAGAGTCGCCGCTTCCAATTGAATTGCCCGCTTTCTGGAACATGTGACCACGCCCCCCTCTGACGCACTGGCACCACACGGGGACTTTCCTAAGAGCTTGCCCGTGGCGTCAGAGGGGGGGCGTGGTCCGGCAGACAGCGGGGATTTCAATTGGAAGCGGCCGCTCCGGCGAAGAAGAAGAAGAAGGAGAAGATGCGGACGAGAAGGACAGCGGAAGAAGATGGAAGAACACGCCGGGCAAGATGCGGGAATAGAAGACCCAAGACAGAAGCAGAGGAAGAAGAAGGAGGAGGAGAAGAAACCCGAAGGAAAGAAGAAAGAAGATAATAAAGGACTTGTCAAAAACCGGCTCTTGTCTTTTTTTAACCCTTTACATTTTTTTTCTCGTGAAATGGTAGAGGTACAAGGTACCCCATTACCATTTCACACAGGGGGGGGGCCGGGATCTGGGGGGCCCCTTTGTTAAAGGGGTCTTCCAGATTTCGATAAGCCTCCTGCCCGCAGACCCCCACAACCACCGGGCAAGGGTTGTGGGGAAGAGACCCTTGTCCTCATCAACATGGGGACAAGGTGTTTTGGGGGGCACCCCAAAACACCCTCCCAATGTTGAGGGCATGTGGCCTGGTGCGGTTCAGGAGAGGGGGGGGGCCGCGCTCTGTCCCCCCCTCTTTTCTGCGGCCGGCCAGGTCAACGTGCTCGGATAAGGGGTCTGGTGTGGATTTTAGGGGGGACTCCACGCCATTTTTTTTTTTTGGGGTGGAGTTCCCCTTAAATTCCACACCAGACCCGAAGGGTCTGGTTATGGATATTTGGGGGGAACCCCACGTCATTTTTTTTTAAATTGACGGCGGGGTTCCCCTTAATATCCATACCAGACCTAAAGGGTCTGGTTATTGAATTTGGGGGGACCCCACGCTTTTTGATTTTGTTTTTTTTATGAATGAATTCTCCTGCAATTTCCGGAGCTGACAATTCATTATTGCCGCGAGTCAGTTTTAAATGGCTTTTTTTTTTTTTTGTTTTTTTCAGAATGTCATTTTGTGCAAAGACATATTTCTAACCGCAGGAAAAGTGCGCTTTATTCACCTGCTGACATTAAGGGGAACCCCCCCCCCCCCCATGGTACGAAATTAAAAAAAAATATTCAAATGACGTGGGGGTCCCCCCAAATATCCATAACCAGACCCTTCGGGTCTGGTGTGGAATTTAAGGGGAACTCCACCCCAAATTAAAAAAAAAATGGCGTGGAGTCCCCCCTAAAATCCACACCAGACCCCTTATCCGAGCACGTTGACCTGGCCGGCCGCAGAAAAGAGGGGGGGACAGAGCGCGGGCCCCCCCCCTCTCCTGAACCGCACCAGGCCACATGCCCTCAACATTGGGAGGGTGTTTTGGGGTGCCCCCCAAAACACCTTGTCCCCATGTTGATGAGGACAAGGGTCTCTTCCCCACAACCCTTGCCCGGTGGTTGTGGGGGTCTGCGGGCAGGAGGCTTATCGAAATCTGGAAGACCCCTTTAACAAAGGGGCCCCCCAGATCCCGCCCCCCCCCCTGTGTGAAATGGTAATGGGGTACCTTGTACCTCTACCATTTCACGATGAAAAAAAAGTGTAAGTGTAAAAAAAGACAAGAGCCGGTTTTTGACAAGTCCTTTATTATCTTCTTTCTTCTTTCCTTCGGGTTTCTTCTTCCTCCTCCTTCTTCTTCCTCTGCTTCTGTCTTGGGTCTTCTATTCCCGCATCTTGCCCGGCGTGTTCTTCCATCTTCTTTCCTCCGCTGTCCTTCTCGTCCGCATCTTCTCCTTCTTCTTCTTCTTCGCCGGAGCGGCCGCTTCCAATTGAAATCCCCGCTGTCTGCCGGACCACGCCCCCCCCCTCTGACGCCACGGGCAAGCTCTTAGGAAAGTGTGTGGTGCCAGTGCGTCAGAGGGGGGCGTGGTCACATGTTCCAGAGGGCGGCCAATTCAATTGAAGCTCGTGCGCGGCTTTTTCTTTGCCAGAAAAAGCCGCGCCGCTTCCAATTGAATTGCCCGCCCTCTGACATGTGACCACGCCCCCCTCTGACGCACTGGCACCACACGGGGACTTTCCTAAGAGCTTGCCCGTGGCGTCAGAGGGGGGGGCGTGGTCCGGCAGACAGCGGGGATTTCAATTGGAAGCGGCCGCCTCCGGCGAAGAAGAAGAAGGAGAAGAAGATGCGGACGAGAAGGACAGCGGGAGGAACAGAAGATGGAAGAACACGCCGGGCAAGATGCGGGAATAGAAGACCCAAGACAGAAGCAGAGGAAGAAGAAGGAGGAGGAAGAAGAAACCCGAAGAAAAGAAGAAAGAAGATAATAAAGGACTTGTCAAAAACCGGCTCTTGTCTTTTTTAACCCTTTACATTTTTTTTCTCGTGAAATGGTAGAGGTACAAGGTACCCCATTACCATTTCACACAGGGGGGGGGCCGGGATCTGGGGGGCCCCTTTGTTAAAGGGGTCTTCCAGATTTCGATAAGCCTCCTGCCCGCAGACCCCCACAACCACCGGGCAAGGGTTGTGGGGAAGAGACCCTTGTCCTCATCAACATGGGGACAAGGTGTTTTGGGGGGCACCCCAAAACACCCTCCCAATGTTGAGGGCATGTGGCCTGGTGCGGTTCAGGAGAGGGGGGGGGCCGCGCTCTGTCCCCCCCTCTTTTCTGCGGCCGGCCAGGTCAACGTGCTCGGATAAGGGGTCTGGTGTGGATTTTAGGGGGGACTCCACGCCATTTATTTTTTAAATTGGAGTGGAGTTCCCCTTAAATTCCACACCAGACCTGAAGGGTCTGGTTATTGAATTTGGGGGGACCCCCACGTCATTTGAATAATTATTTTAAATTCCGTACCAGGGGGGGGGGGGGGAATGTCAGCAGGTGAATAAAGCGCACTTTTCCTGCGGTTAGAAATATGTCTTTGCACAAAATGACATTCTGAAAAAAAAAAAAAAAAAAAAAGCCATTTAAAACTGACTCGCGGCAATAATGAATTGTCGGCTCCCGGCAAATTGCAGGAGAATTCATTCATTAAAAAAAGGGAAAAAAAAAGCGTGGTGTCCCCCCAAATTCAATAACCAGACCCTTTAGGTCTGGTATGGATATTAAGGGGAACCCCGCCGTCAATTTATTAAAAAAATGACGTGGGGTTCCCCCCAAATATCCATCATCATCATCATTGGTCATCTGGAGCCCTGGGATCTCCGGGCCACTGGGACCAGGCCACTGGGGACCTCCAGACCCCTAAACCAAAACATTGGCCCTTTAATAACAACAAAATTGGGGTTTGCCACCCGGGGCCCTGGGGACCTCCAGACTGCAAAAAAATATTAAATTCCAAAAATTGGCCCTTTAATAAAAAATCCTACAAAACCAACTAACAAATATATATAAAAAAAAAATACAAAAAAAAAAAGAGGGGGTTACCATCTGGGCACTGGGGGGCCTCCAGGCATCTGGGCACCTCCGGACCCCCGGGCCCCTTACAGGTGTACAGGGCCGCCATCATGAATTTTGGGGCCCCTTACACAGCTTCAGGCATGGGCCCCCTGGAGCAGAGAACCGGGGGGGGGGGGTGCTGCCGTATGAAATTGAGAAGGCGGGGGGGGGGGTGGTGCCGCAAATTGAGGAGCGGGGGGGCCCTTTACAAAAATTTTTGACAGAAATAAGAAATAAAGAAAATATATATAAAAAAGGGGGGTAGCCATCCGGGGCCCTGGGGACTCTGTGCTCTTTATCAAATAAAAATACAAAAGAGAGAAAATACATATATATATATTTTTTAAATATAACATTTATCGAAAAAAAAGTTAAAAAACAAGGGGGTAGCCTTCCAGGGCCCTGGGGACCTCTGGGCCCTTCCTTAAAAAAAAAATAAACAAATATATTTAAAAAATATATATTTTTTTTAAATATATATATTTTATTTAAAAAAAAGGGCTTGCCATCTGGGGCCCTTAGTGGCCTCCGGGCCCTGGGGACCTTCGGAGCCCTAAACAAAAAAAAAAAAAAAAAAAATAGTTTTTTTGTTTTAGGGTGGTTCCCATCCGGGCCCCTGGGGGCCCCTGGGGACCCCCGGCGGTGTAATGCCTGTACCCCCCTAATGGCGCCCTGCATGTGTACTGCCTGTACCCCCCTGATGGCGGCCCTGGTGTAATGTCAGCATGTGAAAAATGACATTCTGAAGGAAAAAGCCATTTAAAACTGACTCGCGGCTATAATGAATTGTCAGCTCTTGGAATTTGCAGGAGAATTCATTCATTAAAAACACCAAAAAAAAAAAAGCGTGGGGGTCCCCCCAAATTCAATAACCAGACCCTTTAGGTCTGGTATGGATATTAAGGGGAACCCCCCATCAATTTTAAAAAAAATGACGTGGGGTTCCCCCCAAATATCCATAACCAGACCCTTCAGGTCTGGTGTGGAATTTAAGGGGAACTCCACTCCAAATAAAAAAAAAATGGCGTGGAGTCCCCCCTAAAATCCACACCAGACCCCTTATCCGAGCACGTTGACCTGGCCCCGCAGAAAAGAGGGGGGGACAGAGCGCGGCCCCCCCCTCTCCTGAACCGCACCAGGCCACATGCCCTCAACATTGGGAGGGTGTTTTGGGGTGCCCCCCAAAACACCTTGTCCCCATGTTGATGAGGACAAGGGTCTCTTCCCCACAACCCTTGCCCGGTGGTTGTGGGGGTCTGCGGGCAGGAGGCTTATCGAAATCTGGAAGACCCCTTTAACAAAGGGGCCCCCCAGATCCCGGCCCCCCCCTGTGTGAAATGGTAATGGGGTACCTTGTACCTCTACCATTTCACGAGAAAAAAAATGTAAAGGGTAAAAACAAGACAAGCCGGTTTTTGACAAGTCCTTTTTTTATCTTCTTTCTTCTTTCCTTCGGGTTTCTCTTCCTCCTCCTTCTTCTTCCTCTGCTTCTGTCTTGGGTCTTCTATTCCCGCATCTTGCCCGGCGTGTTCTTCCATCTTCTTCCGCTGTCCTTCTCGTCCGCATCTTCTCCTTCTTCTTCGCCGGAGGCGCCGCTTCCAATTGAAATCCCCGCTGTCTGCCGGACCACGCCCCCCCTCTGACGCCACGGGCAAGCTCTTAGGAGTGTGCTGCAAGTGCGTCAGAGGGGGGCGTGGTCACATGTCAGAGGGCGGCCAATTCAATTTGAAGCTCGTGCGCGCTTTTTTTTCTTTGCCAGAGTCGCCGCTTCCAATTGAATTGCCCGCTTTCTGGAACATGTGACCACGCCCCCTCTGACGCGCACTGGCACCACACGGGGACTTTCCTAAGAGCTTCGCCCGTGGCGTCAGAGGGGGGGGCGTGGTCCGGCAGACAGCGGGGATTTCAATTGGAAGCGGCCGCTCCGGCGAAGAAGAAGAAGAAGGAGAAGATGCGGACGAGAAGGACAGCGGAAGAAGATGGAAGAACACGCCGGGCAAGATGCGGGAATAGAAGACCCAAGACAGAAGCAGAGGAAGAAGAAGGAGGAGGAGGAAGAAACCCGAAGGAAAGAAGAAAGAAGATAATAAAGGACTTGTCAAAAACCGGCTCTTGTCGTTTTTTAACCCTTTACATTTTTTTTCTCGTGAAATGGTAGAGGTACAAGGTACCCCATTACCATTTCACACAGGGGGGGGGCCGGGATCTGGGGGCCCCTTTGTAAAGGGGTCTTCCAGATTTCGATAAGCCTCCTGCCCGCAGACCCCCACAACCACCGGGCAAGGGTTGTGGGAAGAGACCCTTGTCCTCATCAACATGGGGACAAGGTGTTTTGGGGGGCACCCCAAAAACACCCTCCCAATGTTGAGGGCATGTGGCCTGGTGCGGTTCAGGAGAGGGGGGGGGCCGCGCTCTGTCCCCCCCTCTTTTCTGCGGCCGGCCAGGTCAACGTGCTCGGATAAGGGGTCTGGTGTGGATTTTAGGGGGGACTCCACGCCATTTTTTTTTTTTTGGGGTGGAGTTCCCCTTAAATTCCACACCAGACCCGAAGGGTCTGGTTATGGATATTTGGGGGAACCCCACGTCATTTTTTTAATAAATTGACGGCGGGGTTCCCCTTAATATCCATATCAGACCTAAAGGGTCTGGTTCTTGAATTTGGGGGGACCCCACGCTTTTTATTTTGTTTTTTTTAATGAATGAATTATCCTGCAATTTCCAGGAGCTGACAATTCATTATTGCCGCGAGTCAGTTTTAAATGGCTTTTTTTTTATTTTTGTTTTTTTCAGAATGTCATTTTGTGCAAAGACATATTTCTAAACCGCAGGAAAAGTGCGCTTTATTCACCTGCTGACATTCCCCCCCCCCCCCCCATGGTACGAAATTAAAAAAAAAAATATTCAAATGACGTGGGGGTCCCCCCAAATATCCATAACCAGACCCTTCGGTCTGGTGTGGAATTTAAGGGGAACTCCACCCCAAATTAAAAAAAAAATGGCGTGGAGTCCCCCCTAAAATCCACACCAGACCCCTTATCCGAGCACGTTGACCTGGCCGGCCGCAGAAAAGAGGGGGGGACAGAGCGCGGCCCCCCCCCTCTCCTGAACCGCACCAGGCCACATGCCCTCAACATTGGGAGGGTGTTTTGGGGTGCCCCCCAAAACACCTTGTCCCCATGTTGATGAGGACAAGGGTCTCTTCCCCACAACCCTTGCCCGGTGGTTGTGGGGGTCTGCGGGCAGGAGGCTTATCGAAATCTGGAAGACCCCTTTAACAAAGGGGCCCCCCAGATCCCGCCCCCCCCCTGTGTGAAATGGTAATGGGGTACCTTGTACCTCTACCATTTCACGAGTAAAAAAAAAGTGTCAGTGTAAAAAAAGACAAGAGCCGTTTTTGACAAGTCCTTTATTATCTTCTTTCTTCTTTCCTTCGGGTTTCTTCTTCCTCCTCCTTCTTCTTCCTCTGCTTCTGTCTTGGGTCTTCTATTCCCCCATCTTGCCCGGCGTGTTCTTCCATCTTCTTTCTTCCTCCCTCCGCTGTCCTTCTCGTCCGCATCTTCTCCTTCTTCTTCTTCTTCGCCGGAGCGGCCGCCTTCCAATTGAAATCCCCGCTGTCTGCCGGACCACGCCCCCCCCCTCTGACGCCACGGGCAAGCTCTTAGGAGTGTGCTGCCAAGTGCGTCAGAGGGGGGCGTGGTCACATGTCAGAGGGCGGCCAATTCAATTTGAAGCTCGTGCGCGGCTTTTTCTTTGCCAGAGTCCGCCGCTTCCAATTGAATTGCCCGCTTTCTGGACATGTGACCACGCCCCCCTCTGACGCACTGGCACCACACGGGGACTTTCCTAAGAGCTTGCCCGTGGCGTCAGAGGGGGGGGCGTGGTCCGGCAGAAAGCGGGGATTTCAATTGGAAGCGGCCGCTCCGGCGAAGAAGAAGGAGAAGATGCGGACGAGAAGGACAGCGGGAGAACAGAAGATGGAAGAACACGCCGGGCAAGATGCGGGAATAGAAGACCCAAGACAGAAGCAGAGGAAGAAGAAGGAGGAGGAAGAAGAAACCCGAAGAAAGAAGAAAGAAGATAATAAAGGACTTGTCCAAAAACCGGCTCTTGTCTTTTTTACCCCTTTACATTTTTTTTCTCGTGAAATGGTAGCGGTACAAGGTACCCCATTACCTTTTCACACAGGGGGGGGGCCGGGATCTGGGGGGCCCCTTTGTTAAAGGGGTCTTCCAGATTTCGATAAGCCTCCTGCCCGCAGACCCCCACAACCACCGGGCAAGGGTTGTGGGGAAGAGACCCTTGTCCTCATCAACATGGGGACAAGGTGTTTTGGGGGGCACCCCAAAACACCCTCCCAATGTTGAGGGCATGTGGCCTGGTGCGGTTCAGGAGAGGGGGGGGGCCGCGCTCTGTCCCCCCCTCATTTCTGCGGCCGGCCAGGTCAACGTGCTCGGATAAGGGGTCTGGTGTGGATTTTAGGGGGACTCCACGCCATTTTTTTTTTTAAATTGACGGCGGGGTTCCCCTTTAATATCCATACCAGACCTAAAGGGTCTGGTTATTGAATTTGGGGGGACCCCCACGTCATTTGAATAATTATTTTAAATTTCGTACCATGGGGGGGGGGGGAATGTCAGCAGGTGAATAAAGCGCACTTTTCCTGCGGTTAGAAATATGTCTTTGCACAAAATGACATTCTGAAAAAAAAAAAAAAAAAAAAAGCCATTTAAAACTGACTCGCGGCTATAATGAATTGTCGCTCCCGCAATTGCAGGAGAATTCATTCATTAAAAAAAGGGAAAAAAAAAGCGTGGGTGTCCCCCCAAATTCAATAACCAGACCCTTTAGGTCTGGTATGGATATTAAGGGGAAACCCCGCCGTCAATTTAAAAAAAAAATGACGTGGGGTTCCCCCCAAATATCCATAACCAGACCCTTCGGGTCTGGTGTGGAATTTAAGGGGAACTCCACCCAAATGTAAAAAATAAATGGCGTGGAGTCCCCCCTAAAATCCACACCAGACCCCTTATCCGAGCACGTTGACCTGGCCGGCCGCAGAAAGAGGGGGGGACAGAGCGCGGCCCCCCCCCTCTCCTGAACCGCACCAGGCCACATGCCCTCAACATTGGGAGGGTGTTTTGGGGTGCCCCCCAAAACACCTTGTCCCCATGTTGATGAGGACAAGGGTCTCTTCCCCACAACCCTTGCCCGGTGGTTGTGGGGGTCTGCGGGCGGAAGGCTTATCGAAATCTGGAAGACCCCTTTAACAAAGGGGCCCCCCAGATCCCGGCCCCCCCCCTGTGTGAAATGGTAATGGGGTACCTTGTACCTCTACCATTTCACGAGAAAAAAAAGTGTAAGGGTAAAAAAGACAAGAGCCGGTTTTTGACAAGTCCTTTATTATCTTCTTTCTTCTTTCCTTCAGGTTTCTTCTTCCTCCTCCTCCTTCTTCTTCCTCTGCTTCTGTCTTGGGTCTTCTATTCCCGCATCTTGCCCGGCGTGTTCTTCCATCTTCTTCCGCTGTCCTTCTCGTCCGCATCTTCTATTCCTTCTTCTTCTTCTTCCCGAGCGGCCGCTTCCAATTGAAATCCCCGCTGTCTGCCGGACCACGCCCCCCCCTCTGACGCCACGGGCAAGCTCTTAGGAAAGTCCCCGTGTGGTGCCAGTGCGTCAGAGGGGGGCGTGGTCACATGTTCCAGAAAGCGGGCAATTCAATTGGAAGCGGCGACTCTGGCAAAGAAAAAGCCGCGCACGAGCTCAAATTGAATTGGCCCGCCCTCTGACATGTGACCACGCCCCCCTCTGACGCACTTGCAGCACACTCCTAAGAGCTTGCCCGTGGCGTCAGAGGGGGGGGCGTGGTCCGGCAGACAGCGGGGATTTCAATTGGAAGCGGCGCCTCCGGCGAAGAAGAAGAAGGAGAAGAAGATGCGGACGAGAAGGACAGCGGAAGAAGATGGAAGAACACGCCGGGCAAGATGCGGAATAGAAGACCCAAGACAGAAGCAGAGGAAGAAGAAGGAGGAGGAAGAAGAAACCCGAAGAAAAGAAGAAAGAAGATAATAAAGGACTTGTCAAAAACCGGCTCTTGTCTTTTTTAACCCTTTACATTTTTTTTCTCGTGAAATGGTAGAGGTACAAGGTACCCCATTACCATTTCACACAGGGGGGGGGCCGGGATCTGGGGGGCCCCTTTGTTAAAGGGGTCTTCCAGATTTCGATAAGCCTCCTGCCCGCAGACCCCCACAACCACCGGGCAAGGGTTGTGGGGAAGAGACCCTTGTCCTCATCAACATGGGACAAGGTGTTTTGGGGGGCACCCCAAAACACCCTCCCAATGTTGAGGGCATGTGGCCTGGTGCGGTTCAGGAGAGGGGGGGCCGCGCTCTGTCCCCCCCTCTTTTCTGCGGCCGGGCCAGGTCAACGTGCTCGGATAAGGGGTCTGGTGTGGATTTTAGGGGGGACTCCACGCCATTTTTTTTTTAATTTGGAGTGGAGTTCCCCTTAAATTCCACACCAGACCGAAGGGTCTGGTATGGATATTTGGGGGGAACCCCACGTCATTTTTTTTTTAAATTGACGGCGGGGTTCCCCTTAATATCCATACCAGACCTAAAGGGTCTGGTTATTGAATTTGGGGGGACCCCCACGCTTTTTTTTTTTCCTTTTAATGAATGAATTCTCCTGCAATTGCCGGGAGCCGACAATTCATTATTGCCGCGAGGTCAGTTTTAAATGGCTTTTTTCCTTTGAAAAATGACATTTTTGTGCAGAGACATTTCTACCACGGGAAACATGCGCTTTTTCACATGCTGACATTAGAGCCCCCCATGATACGAAATTTAAAGGAAAATTACACTTTTATTATTGCACTTTTAGCATTATTAAAATCACTGCTCCCGAAAAAACGGCCGTTTTAAAAAAATAAAAAAAAGCATTGGTACATGTCCCTGGGGCAGGACTGAGGTCCCCAAACACTTTTTAGACAAAACTTGCAGATTAGCCTTTAAAATTCACTATAAGATTCCCCCCATAGACTTATACAGGAGTTCGGCGGCGGCTTTACTTATCAATCACATCGCGCTGCTGCTGCCGCCGGTTCATGCGCCTAATTAGGGATTCATCCAGCGCACTAATTAAGGCATTGTACCGGCGCAGCGCAGATTCATTAGTAAATCAGCCCCTATATCTTCCATGGATACCAATGATGAAATACTATTCCTCCTACTAATATGGGGAATACTCCTTTTATATTGTTTTGTATTTATTAAAATAATACCTGTTGATCCCAGCATGAAGATCCTTCAAAAGGCACTTTCTGTTATAAGGTGGCAACGCTCTGCCAATGGCTCCCAAGTTTTTGCCACTCTACCTCACAGGCTGTGCAGCAAGAGACTAAAAATGACCATTACCTTTGCTATTAATATGGCTATTCCTATTGCTGTCCATGTTCAGTCTTATATTTAGCACCAGTTAAGCAGCAGAGTGGCAGCAAGCGTGTCAGGTCCTGGAACGCTCTCTGTGTTCCAGCACCCAGCACTGAAAGAAACAAGTGTACTGTGAGGTGGAGTTATCTCAGTGACACCAAAGCTGGGGCTGATTATGCATTCACTGACACAATGCTGAGGGTTATAATTACTGCCCATTGGCAGCAATGTTGTGTTTATCATACCAATACTCCTACTGTTCAGTGTGTATTGCATATGTTCTGCAAAAAAATGTAGCAACGCAAAATTTAGGTGGCGCTGCTGAGGTGCATTGTAACCTATTAATTTAACTGAGCTGCCTAACTTGACACAATTGCACCTCAAAGTGCTACTATTGTGTGTCCCTACTGAGGCCCGGTTCACACTGCAGTATGGAGCGGCTCACAGCAGGGGTGCAGTGCGTCCCCTGTTCACCGTTTCATTTCCGATTTCCTGAATTTGGACCTGAAATGGACCAAAAGATGCACAGGACCCTCTATAGAGAGCCGGTCACAATCTTCTGACATGCAAATTGGATACAAGGAAGCTCAGCCTGAAAGTGTCAGAGGCCCTTTAGTTTTTCAAGTTGACCACCACTGCTTTAAATGCTCTCTAAGGGGTCAGACAAAAAGCACAATAGCTGTAAACAGCATGTCCCCCATTTTTCGGAGATAAGAATAGGAATGCATTCAAACACAAACTAATTAAACAAATTAGACAAGGACACACTCTTGCCATGGCCACAATAACAAGAGTTACATGGATAATGAATGAATTCAAATATAAAAAAATGGATATGCGCATCCATGGTCAAAAGATACAACGATCTATTAATTTCCACATTGTATTTAAATTATTACTGCTATTAATCTGAACAATCCTGTGCCCCCATTTGGTCTTGCCCTCCCACACCCAGTGACGTCACTCGGGTGATCTTATAGTGAGGCACTGAAGCCCAGCCAAATCCAGCACTGCTGAAGCATAGCAGTCACTGTCAGTGCAATGTTCAACTCAGCTCCAGCTGGAAGCTAGAGGACAGACAGTTTTTACACACGACCATTTTCCTGCCAGGAAAACTGCCAAGAGAGCTTTTGGCCGGGAAAACCGGACATGTGTATGCTTCCTCACAGTTTTCCCATCAGGAAAACAGCCTGGAATCTTGTCAGAAAAGTAGAGAACCTGCTTTCTATTTTCCCGTCGGAATTCCTGGCATTTTTTTTCTGCCAGATCTACTACTTTCCTATGGAAAACACTGTGAGGGCAGTGCCGATGGAGCATACACATGACTGGGATTTCCAGTCAAAGCTCCATTGCAGTTTTCCTGCTAGGTTTCTCAGCTTTCCCCCTTGGTTTTCTTGGCAGACTTTTTACCGCCGAGAAAACAGAGTGAGTGTAACAGGGCTTTAGAGTGTGTGAATGCCTCTGGGAATAGGCACAGGTTTTATTTAATCGTCTCCTTTAAGCCACCCCCACTGTTAAGTGCACTTTGCTATACCTACCATTCACCGTGGCCACAAGTATAAAATGAAGGTGTGGTGATACCATGCACCCCTAATCAGACGGGCTAGATCTGGCCTGTGCAGGAGAATTATAGGCATGGGACCTGAAAACTAGAGCATTCTAGTTCTCTTCATACACTATTTGGCTGTGCTCTATCAATAACTTCTATGTGTAGACTGCTATATCCATCGGTAGATTTCCCTTTGCTGGTTACAATATATCGTTGTCCGGAGTAGATTTAGCAGGGAATGAGTCCATTAGTTAGCAAGTATGCTCACCTCTATCTGCTGAAAAGCCATGGAGGCAGGCTGCATGCTGTGTAGCGCCCCCTTACTTTCAGTATGGGCACTACGCTAAAGTTAGTTGGAATGGGAGAGTTACATTGCTCCCATTTGTGATTTTATCTAAATTGTGACTTCTGTCGTTCCAGAAAGGTCTCCTGGGCCAGTCTGCATTTAGGGATGTGGTATCATCTCTGGCCAGCAGTTGGCGCCAGCAGGGTTTCTGGCAGAGCAAGTCTTCCCCAGCAGCCAATTGGAGGAGTTCCTCCCTTGCAGGGCATGCTGGAGAGGGGTATATCTGTGACAGGGGTCATGTGTTCTAAAATCTTCGCGGGGTCCCGGTGCTGGGTGTGGCATCCCCTTTAGGGTGCGCGCACCTATGGACCCCGCCGGCGTGGCACTCCTGGCCAAGCTTACAGGCTTTGCCGAGCCTCAACCGGAGGCAAAATGGGACCCCAGTGACCTACTGGTTACCAGGTTCCATTGAAGCGGATCTC